>CALNVZ010000174.1:58086643-58104860 GCA_940671915.1 Paracentrotus lividus
AGTCCCTAAACTCAATGTGTTGGGTCTCATATGAAAGAGTATTAAATTTCCTTTACAACAATGCTAACTTTTGTGAGAATTGAAATTAAATTAATTCAGTTTCGTACTTAAAAACGTCATTTTTTTAGTTTTTTTCCAAAAATAAAATTTTTACTTATTTTTTGATTGAATGTATCAAAATTTCTAAAAAGAGCTGAGAGTTGTTACTTTCTGAAAAATTGCCCATTGGTATGTCCTATGATCTGTAAAAAGATTGGGGTAAAATCTTTTTTTCTGTTAAAAGTTATTTAACGCTATATCTGTGAGCGTAATATACGAAAAATAAAAAATTTCGCCCAATTATAGCGAAACCCGTATATACACGTGTTATACCGGATATACTGTATACGTATACTGTATTGTGACTGACTAGGCTTATCTTTCAGATTAATGCGACAGTCACACAGACACTTACGTATGGTTACGTCTGGTTGCGTTCAAAAATTATTTTCTTTTCTGCGGACCCCCATGGGTGCCTTCCCGTCGTCAGCAGAGGAAATAGAGATAATTTCGTACATCCAATAAAACAAAGAAATACATAATAAATGATAAAATAGAAGATGAAATAAGAGTAAAACAACAAAAACGTAACTGTACATAAGTGTCTGTGTGACTGTAGCATTAATGAACTTTTGGGAGCATGATAAAGTTTCCAAATGGATTTAATAAAACACTACCAAATTTTCTGGTATGTGTATCGAACTTGAGCACATGTGCGTTAATAATAATAATAAAAATGGTGGCTTCTTATAAAGCGCTCAGGTCCGTCATGCATGACGCTCATGGCGCTTTAATGGGGGAGGCAGGTTTTATTATTATTAATATTTTTCATATATTTTTATGAAGAATATATTGCTCTAATATCCATAGTTTTATTGTACATTTTTTTTTTACCTAAACGAATATGTTCATACTAAAATGATTGGATGAGTGTCAATTAAATTATCAAAGGAGTATCAAGGGGTGGGGGTCTGACAGTTTCACCCGAACCCAAAATTTAGTGGAAAATTAAAACGGGAATTTTGTGCTGTTACACGCACACGCCCACCCCAGGTAAAAGAAATCAAAATAAAATATGAATGGGTGACCGACAGAATTAATTTAAATATCTTTACCACCCACATGGTTCTTATTTATTTATTCTATTTATTTATTAATTTATCTATTCATTTATTCATTTGTTTATTCATTCATTTATATATATTCATTCATATTTAATTCACGTCTTATTTATACAGGTTGGCCTCTGAAATAACGAATAATGTTCTTTCAAGGGGCAATTCTATACAGTTGAGAAGAAGTAAATCATTGCACGTATTGTCAGTGATGATATACATACAAATAAGATCTATATAAAGTTAATACAAATACTCTCATTTGGAAATTGATGATTCATTAAAGACCAAAGGATGATTTCCTTTTCACAACACAACACCCCTTCCCCACCCTAAGAGCAATTTTATATCCTGTGACCTAAAAATGCGGGCGTACGTTTTTAATTCGGCTCGTGTGTCCTAACAAATTCTTGGGTTGTCGTTTTTGATAAATCTGAAATTCAGATTTTGGCACCCCCCTCTCAAGAAATTTGAATCCGTGCCCAATTTATAAGGGAATTTAAATATTTACACCATCAGGGAAATTTGAATCACTGTAAACTCTTTATTAAAAGGTCATGGGGCAGTTTTGGGATTAAATACCTTTTACAATAAAACATATTTCAAAAAATGTAATAAAATATACGGCCTCCTTTGTCTTTTTATATTGTTTTTTTTTTACGACATATTATATTTAAAGCTACATTATCGAAAGTCTCTCATGAAAATATGTTCCCTATATAATAATTTCACTGAGGGAGATAGAGTCATTAAATTTGATTTGCCTCAAAATTTGAACTTTATATTTATCCGATATATTTGTTTCAAATTGAAATGATTATGGTGTAAGCAAAAATGATTACAACTGTTCACAATCTTAAACTGGATACTGACTGCAATTTAGAAGCATGTCGTTCATGTCATGTGACAGGTAGTGTCATTTTTATTTATTTGTTATTTTTATCTATTTTTATTTTTTATTTATATTTTTTATTTATTTATATGATTGACCAAAAAAAAAAAAAAAAAAAAATGAACTCACCAAGGCTCTTGGCATCAGGCCCATTTGGATACGCCACTCCGTGTCAAATACATTTATTATGTGGGCCTTGACAGAGCGCCCGCCCATTCATTATTTCCATAGCCTGTCAAAATTTTGTCAATGTCCGTGTTTATACAGAGTTGTGATATTCGTGATACATGTATGAGGGAGTGTTAAATACAGGGTCTAGGGCGAAGTTGTGGCGGTCAAACCTATGGATGCTACAAGTTTTTTTTTTTTTTTTTTTTTTTTTTTTATGAGCTGAAGATAATATAACTTACTTAAATGGCGCTAATGAAAAGCATGAATCTCCCCCATGCCTGCCTATAAAAGCAATCAAGTGGTTATTTAAATAAAAAGTAATGAAATAAAGCGTATTTCTTTTTTATCGCCCCTGATCTCTTTCTCTCTCTCTCCCCCCTCTCCACCCCCCTCTCTCTCTTTCATTCGATACAACCATGCTGAAGCCACGAAAGGTGTTGCCCCCGCCCCCCCCCCCACTCAGGAGGTCAACATTACACGTCGTATGCTTGTTCCTGATTTCTCCGGAAAGGGTATATTTGGGGGCCTCAGTCGTTGAAAAATCCCGAGAATATCTATTGAAAAAGGGGTCTTTTAGCTTTTTCCCCGTGACCTATTTTTTAATTGGGGATAGTTTTCTCAATCTTGAGAAAAACTCCTTGTAACTCTTTGAGGAAAAATCCTGTAATATGGGCCTAAATATGGTCCAAAAACTTGTGAAAAGGGAGTATTTTTCCTTGCTCCCCCTCCAAAAGCTTGTAATAGGGGGTAATTTTGATGCAGCTTCCCCTCAAAAACCCTCTAATAAGGGGCAATTTTGACACAGTTTCCCCGACTGATAGGGGTATCTCTAAAATGGAAGGACATACGTGTTTATGCGGTTCGAACCTCCTGAGTAGGGGGGTGGGGGGGGGTGTTGCCCCTTCTCGCTTGAAGTGTATGCCTTTTAATGATAGGCGAAAATTAACTTTTGAGTTCATGCCTTTGACTGTCGTCATTGTACAAATAACAATCTTTATCATCTAAGAACATTAATTATGCACACCCACATTTTTAAGGCTACGTCGGCTAGAATTTGTGTCAGATTTGTGGAAGGCAGTGCTGGTGGAAGGACAATGGGAGTAGCATAAAATAAAATCGTCCTTCGGCCTTCCAATATTTGTCACCATTATTCAAATAAGAGTATTTTAATTTACTCTTTACGTATGTATACCATACCTAAGTACATTGTTTATACTACAGTGCAATTACTTGCTTTTAACCGTATAGACATGGGCCCTTGAAGAGTAATATTCCTCATTTAAAGGGCCACCTTGTATAAAGAAGATATGAATGAATAA
This sequence comes from Paracentrotus lividus, assembly GCA_940671915.1. NCBI lineage: Eukaryota > Metazoa > Echinodermata > Echinoidea > Camarodonta > Echinidae > Paracentrotus > Paracentrotus lividus. Next base: position 58,090,180 of record CALNVZ010000174.1, read on the forward strand.
ATAGATTAATAAAAAAAGAGCCATTGGGATAACCCACTTCACTTTGGTCGGACATCCACATATATTTTCTTTCCCCTTTTTCCCCCGAGGAGGGGGTGGGGGGTTAAGCACCAAATGCCCGATTTTAGGGATTTCCCCTAATTGTTTTGGTTGGGGGCGGACCTATGAGCCCCCCCCCCAAGGTTCCTCGTTGATAATGGACCCCATTTCATTATTCTTGTGCCGTGATTTTGATTGAATTTGTACGATGTACATGCATTTTACAGATGTGCGTGCACAAGGTCAAAATGTATTATCAATGTATTCTTTATGAAAAAAATAAAAACTGCCGCCCCCACACATGGGCTCCATTTCTAAATACAAAACATTAGATGTTGTCGGGTTTTTATCAAATCTCTTTAGAAACTTTTATTATGCTATCAAAACTTCAGTAAATCTGTAAAGGAATTGTAAGATTAGCCACGGTCATACATCATGTACATGTACATGTATATACTGTATAACACGTGTATAACACGTATATATGCGGGTTTTCAACATAAATAGACGAAATTTTGATTTGTTTGTATATTACATTCACATATTTAGCGTATTATAACTTTTTTTAGAAATAAGTTTTTGCTCAAATTCTTTTTACAGATGATAGGACATACCAATGGGCAATTTTTCAAAAAGTAACAACTTTCAGCTCTCATTAGAAATTTTAATACATTAGATTAAAAAATATGTAAAAAATTAATTTTTGGAAAAAAATGCAAAAAATGATGCTTTTAAGTACAAAACTGAATTTATTTAATTTCAATTCTCACTAAAGTTAGCATTGTTGTAAAGGAAATTTAATACTCTTTCATATGAGACCCAACTCATTGAGTTTAGAGAATCATTTCTAGTCATTTTCTTTAAAATACTATTTTTTGTAAAAAGGGCGGCTATTTTGGGCGCCCCCGCCTGTAGAGACCCTCGTGTCACTTTACCACCGAGTAGTCCACCCTAGCGTTGTTACTATGGGTACATAGAACCATATTGGATAGGACTACTTTTTAGATCTCGCCAAGTCGGGTCCACACCTCTTGCCCCCTGGGTATTTCTTGGATTTGCGTAAAGCTTTCAACATCATCCCTCATAACCTCCTTATCAAGAAGTTAGAATTTTTTGGTATTACAGGACTGGAACTGGAATGGTTTAAATCTTATTTGATTGGAAGAATGCAATGTGTATCTTATGAGGGCACCGTCAGTGATTTTCTTCCTGTTTACTCGGGAGTGCCACAGGGCTCCATTCTGGGGCCTTTAATTTTTTGTATGTACATAAACGACATTTCTAGTTTGCCCTTCCAACCAAAAACCCACTTATCCCTGTATGCAGATGATACGGCTATTTTCACCCCAAGTTATGGAAGAAACTCTGTACAAAAACAGTTACAAAGAAACGTAAATATCCTCTCAAAATGGTTTTGGAAAAACGGTATGATTGTCAATGAAGATAAAACCAAAGTTATGATATTTGCGAGTAGAAAGAAAAATTCATCGAATTTAGAAATAAAAATGAATGGTAAGACTTTGCAGAAAGTAAATGAGGTTAAATATCTAGGAGTTATAGTCAACCAGCATCTTGACTGGTCGCCTCATGTAAACGAAGTTATTAGAAAAATCACATATTCTGTCCATTCTATTCGAAGAATCAAACATTGCTTAAATGAAATATTCTTAAAACAGTTATATTATACATTAATTTTACCCCATATTGACTACTGCAGTACAGTATGGGCATCGTCAACAAAGAAAAACCTTTTAAGACTACAAAGATGTCAAAATAAATATGCACGCCTAGTATTAAACGCTGATTACTGTACCCCATCAGTTCAGTTACTGGATACTTTAAAATGGCAATCTATACAAACTAGATTCAATTTTCAATATTGCATTTCAGTTTATAAATCATTAAATGGATTGTCTCCTCCATATATCAGAAGACTTATATCTTTTCGCCATACCACTTACCCTACTCGACACGTTATAACAAACCAATTATACCTGCCTAAACCGAAAACCGAAAACAAAAAACGCTCATTCTCATATATTGCAACTAAACTATACAACTCACTACCGCTTCATATTCAAGTATCTCCTTCTCTTCAAATATTCAAAAAACGCCTCAGACAATATCAAACTCCTAGAACCCGTTTTTGCATGTAACCATCTCAATGATTTAAATCTTATATTTTTTGTATTCTTTGTATTTTTTCTTGTATTTGTTTTTATCATTAATCATTACGTTTTTCCTTTGCTACTCTATTGATATCATCATGTTATTTTCCCATGTACTTATTATTTTCATCTATGATTTCTTTTATTAATTGTCACTGTCATTATCTTGTGTTTATTTTACTTCTCTATGTTATGTTCATTTATGTACTCCTGACAGGGCTCCATTGTAAAGCAGGCCTTTCGGCTTGAATTGGACTACCCTGTCTTTTAAAGAAAACGTGAATAAATAAATAATAAATAAATAAATAAATTTGCAGTAAATGCATACTAAAATTGGACGGGGCCAACCCCGATTAGCTTCAGACATTATTTTGTTTGCTCCATTTACCATATGCTTATTCATATTCAATCTGTCAGGCGCGGATCCAAGAAAATCGAATTGAATGCATTTCGGGGGCCCAATTGTCTGGGGCCAGGCTCTATTATGTTTACGCATGGGCCCGATAAGTTCTTTGTGTGACTCGGGTCTGCGTCCGCTACTGAACTGTATATGTAAATATCGGTCGTGAATAAATACAATGGAAAGCAAATTACACGATCACTGAATATCATTGTATTGAAACTAATGTGCAATTGAATCCGCGCTTCATTTGTATTGAAGTTCGTAAATAAGTTATTTCATAATCATAGCAGATATGCCATTATACTTATCGGGGTTAATTTTAACATGAATCAAGTAATAAATGTCTAAGAAATTCGTAGTGACCGAAAATATCATCACATCAGTATACTTTTCCTATAAACGTACGGAACCATGGGCCGTATGTATGAAACATATAATTTATTCGATTTTACTCATACATTTATTTCGGAATGCAATTGAATTCTATTCAACACATAACTATCTCGGAACATATGACATTATCATAGAAATAACAAAACGCATAATCAAATTCTAGGAAATGCTTTCACTTGCTTTTATGGTATCATAACAATTGCTCCGCCGCAAATTCCATACACTATGGAATGACCAACTTCAACCCTGGTCTTAACAATACATCCTACCTTATGCTACAGTCACACAGACACTTACGTATAGATACGTTTGTGTTGTTTTAATCTTATGCTACAGTCACACAGACACTTACGTTGAGTTACGTCCGGTTGCGTCCAAAAATTATTTTCTTTTCTGCGGATCCCCACGGATGCCTACCTGTCATAGTCAGCAGTGGAAATATTGGTAATTTCGTTCATCCAGTAAAACAAAGAAATACATAAGAAATGATAGAATAGAAGATGAAATAAGATTAAAACAACACAAACGTATCTATACGTAAGTGTCTGTGTGACTGCAGCATAATTTCATCTGCTATTCTATCATTTCTTAGGTATTTCTTTGTTTTACTGGATGAACGAAATTATCAGTAGTTCCACTGCTGACTGACGGGTAGGCATCCGTGGGGATGGACGCAACCGGACGTAAATCAACGTAATGCTACAGTCACACAGACACTTACGTTGAGTTACGTCCGGTTGCGTCCAAAAATCATTTTCTTTTCTGCGGATCCCCACGGATGCATTTCCGTCATAGTGAGCAGTGGGAATAGTGATAATTTCGTTCATACAATAAATCAAATAAATATATAAGAAATGAGAGAATAGAAGACTAAAAAAGGATAAAACAACAAATACGTAACTCAACGTAAGTGTCTGTGTGACTGTAGCATCAAACCTAAACCTACACCTAACATAAAATCGTATTGCAAGTAAACCCTACATCTTATATGAAATGAAGCGCGGAGCAATCGTCGCAGGAGCAAAATTTATGTCGTGTCACCGCTTTTATGCATGTCACCCATTATACTGGCGAAATGCCACCAAATGGCTGTTGTATTTAGATGGTAGGAACCATTCTTGTTATCTAACTTACGCAACACTGCTCCCGTATAGCTACAGTAGATAAAAACGTCTTTCTACCCGGCTGTCCCGTTTCGCTAGCCCATCACACAGCGAGATTAGTCTTGCTTGACAATAATCTATGACAAAAGAAACAGTATAATAATAATAACCTCTAAGTAATGCTTGATTTCTACAATAAAGAAATTTAACTGTGTTGACACCTCATTTACGCTTGAACGATAATGAAGTCGATTTCTTTTACTTTTTAAAGTTAGAAGACACCCAACAAACATTGATTGTTGCACTGGAAAAGACAAGGGTACATTATTCGACGCTCCACAGAACACACACACACACACACACACTCACATACACAAACACACACAAAAAAAAAAACCAACACACACACCAGTGACACCACACATACATAAATGTCTATTATGTCTATTTATTTTCACATCGTTCTTTCTAAGTAGGGAGCGTCGAGAGGGGGCACAAAAGTCCTCAAATCAAGAGATTAGTGCAACGGATTAGAATTGTATGCTTAATCCCTAAAGAAAAGTTACTCTACTGCAGTGCAAGTCGCGCCACAGATTTACCAAACAATAGCTCCTTGCTCCAACTTTTCGCATTGCGAAATTTGTAGCCCCTCAATTGTTACCATGTATTTAATTACAAATGACACTAATCAATGGTAACATCCTTTATAGTCGACTGGTATAGTCTTCAGCTTACAACCAAGGACCACAGGTTCGAAACCCGCACTGCCCATTTTGTCTATTAAAAAAAAATTTAAAAAAATTGAGGAAAGATAAAAAATGAAGGTAAACTAAAAAATGCCAACACCGGTTAACCCAAATTTCTAACCCCAACCCTACTTCAAACCTAAGTGCCTAACCCTAAGGTTAGCGTTGTGGTTAGGAAATAAGGTTAGGCACTTAGAGTTAGGCATTGAGTTTAACCCTAGGGTAATAGATTGGCAGTTTAGGGTTAGGGTTCAACCCTAGGGGTAGATATTAGGGTTAGTGTTAAAAATTAGGTTCAACCCTAGGATAGACGCTAGGTTAGGGTTAGGCACTTAGGGTTAGGTAGTTAGGGTTGGGTTCAACTCTAGGGTTAGGCACTTAGGGTTAGGGTTTGAGAATTAGGGTTAGGCACTTAGGGTTAGACAAAAAAGGTTAGCGTTGAGAATTAGGGTAAGGGATAACCCTGGGTAGATATTAGGGTTAGTGTTTAGGTCAACCTATAGGAGCTAGGGATTAGGGTTAGGCACTTAGGGTTAGGACTACCTATGGTAGTTGGGTTAGGACTATTAGGGTAGGTAGTTAGGGTTAGGGTTAACCTAGGGTTAGGCAGCTAGGTTAGGTTGAGAATTAGGGTAAGGCACTTAGAGTTAGGTAGTCAGGTTTCAACCCTAGGTTAGGTTATAGGGTTAGACTAGGGTAAGGTCAATCACCCTAGGTTAGACAGCTAGGTTAGGTTAAGAATTAGGGTCGGCACTTAGAGTAAGGTAGTCAGGTTCAACCCTAGGGTTAGGTTGAGAATTAGGGTTAGGCACTTAGGGTTAGAGTTCACCCCTAGGTTAACAGTTAGGGTTAGGGTTAGAAATTAGAGTTAACCCTAGGTTAGCACTAACCTAGATTAGCATTAACCCTAGATAGCCACTAACTTGGTTAAGCATTAATCCGAGGTTAGCATTAACCCGAGGCTAGCACTAACCGAGGTTAGCACTAACCCTAGTCTAGCACTAACCTGAGGCTAGCGTTAATCTGGGTTAGCTTTAACCCTGGTTAGCATAAACCCTAGGCTAGCACTAGACCTAAGCGACTCAATATTATCTAGGGTTAAGGTTGAACCTAACCATTAAGTGTCTAACCCTATTCTCAACCCTAACCCTAATTGCCTTACCGTAGGGTTGAACCCTAACCCCACCGCCTAACACTAAGTGCCTAACCTATTTCTCAACCCTCACCTAGCTGTCTAATCCGGTTGAACCTAATTCTTAATTAACCCTAACCTATCTAATTGTTTCGTAGAGCCTAGGTCGATACCTAACCATAAGTGCCTAAAGGGTTGGGTAAGACTAACACTAACCCTATGTGCCCTACATTAAACCTAACCCTAGGGTTAGTGCTAACCTCAGGATAGGGCTAGCCTTACCGTTAACCCTAGGGTTGAATCTTAACCCTAACTGCCTAACCCTAAGTGTCTAACAATAATTGCCTAACCCTAAACTGTCTAGCCCTAACCCTTATTCTAACTGCCTAACCCTTACTACCTAACTTTTACTCCGTAACACTTATTCTAACTGCCTTTCCCTTACTACGTTACTCTAGTTTTCAACCCTAACACTAACTGCCTAAACCTAATGCGGCGGTCACTCGTCGTATGTTGAAACCTTAAAAGATAACCCTTCTTATACGATGACCGTACCGCCTAGGTATGGGTAAGGATTACGGTTAGGGTTACGTTAACGCATCTGTCTCACGCGCTCTCTCTGAACTCCTTTTTGTCCTACTTAGGCAATGTGGTTATCTTATAAGAATGGTTATCGTTTGAGGTTGTAACAGTAGTAGGCTATGGGGCACGTGCCATCAACATAGCCTGCGTTGCATGCACTGTGCATGCACAGGTCGTTGGTCAATTTCTGGGATTCCTGCGTTTCTGTAGTAGGGGCATTGGAAAAATTTCCTGCACGTCGAACATGCAACGTGCCTGCGAGGTACCTGCGCTGCACGATTTTCCACGAAATCCATCGTAGGGAGTTGAACGTAGAATTCAGGTGAAATTCCAACTTCCAACAGTGCATTTCATTTATAATTTTGTTTTCGTTTTATTTCCACAAAAATCTGCATACAATATAAAAATGTATATTAACAAAATGCGCGCGTAGTAACTAACATCGCATTTATTCTATTGGTTAAATCACAAATATAATGTACATAAGTACACTCTTTTCCGACCTATGTCTTCTCCAGCACTCGTTCACGATGAAGACAAGAGTGTTATTCCGATTTGGTATCGTTTTACAAACAATATGCCAAAAGTCAACTAGTTTCCATGTAATTTGAGATATCTTTTTTCCTGTAAGATTGATGTTCCCATTTTTCATTTGTTCCCCATGATTTGTTTTCGATCCATCAAGTTGTTTTTGCTTTTCTTGTATATTTTCTCATGTTTGTTGACTAAATTTTGATATGTAACATTACGTTTATCGGAAGGGAACCTTTTCTACAATTTATCTACATGTCTGCTAGTTTAATTCATAAGCTACGTTTAAGGGCCTGTCCAACAGAAGGCGATCGTTGTGGCGACAACCTATACATGTTATACCTGCCAGAATCGTGTCAGAATCGTAGGTGACCGAAGATCATATACGTATCTACGACTCTGTCTACGATAGGCTACGACAACGACTTGCTTCAACGCAAACAATAGGCTAACAATAGCTGGTATCCGATACAATAGCCTTGACCTTCGCGCATCTCGCGGCTCGACTTCTCTTGTCGCAGCCTAAAATCAACCAAAATATGACTTGCGCACTGTGGCGATCCATACGACTGACACAGGCGATCGAGTGTTTTCTACCTGATGGCGCCTGTCGCCTTTAGGTTGGGATAGTCCTCTCAGTCGCGCATCATAATTTGGGTCGTGAGTGAGTTTTGAAAATTTCAAAAATTAGCGGCGACTGTACAGTATCTGAATGGGAGCCCGATCCTGATTTTGGTGAATGTTGGTGGCGACAAAGTGCGTAGCGGCTTAAATTTCATTGGCCGTTAGGTTCAGCGATGCTGCAACGTACGCAACAACCTGCAACTTGCCACGTTCCGCTGTGCTAAACAAGTTCTATCTGGCGACAATCTACGATAGCACCTTGTCGCGACAAGAGAAGACAGACTACGGTCATTGACGTCAACTAAACGGCTATTGTTTAACTTGTTGAGAAACCAGCGGCGAACAAATTTTGCGACGTATTTGTTAACGACAGACACAATAATTCACGATCTTATAGGCGATTGGACCTGCGCATGGTGGCGATGGGTACTAAAAATAGTTCGTAGGTTGTCGCCACAACGATCGCCTTCTGTGAGACAGGCCCTTAACTGTCAATTGAATATATTCAAAGTACTGAAAAACTTTATGCATATCTACTCTTCCTATTACTTTATATAATTTTCATCTTTTTTATATTGTATGCAGAGTTCAAATGCAGATTTTTTGGAATAAAACGAAAACAGAATTATAAATGAAATGCACTGTTGGAAGTTGAATTTCACCCGAATACTACAATTAAATATTATTTCAGAAAATTACACCAGTTCCCTACATTATGATCATGATGATATCCATTTTATTTTAAAAGGTGAAAGATACATAAATTATCATTCATGGTAAATTTTTGCTTAAAGGAAATTTCCATGATACTCCCTCCTTTATTCAAAATGTTATTGTACTTCAATTTTTATTTATTTATTTATTTATTTATTTATTTATTTTTTTTTTTTTTTTTTTTTTTTGGGGGGGGAAGTTGTCATATTTCTGATGATGATGATATTTCTGATTTCGGAAAAGAGAATCCAATTTATCTAAAATTAAATTTCTTCATTACTACGTACCGCTGTGTTAATAATAAATTTTTCATTAATCTCAATTGTAAAGTTGTATTTTCCAAACTAATGGACTGTTTTGCCCTGCTTATATTTTTGATTTCGTTGAAGAAAAAAGAAAAAAAAAAAAAAAAAAAAGAAAAGAAGAAAAACATGAAGACATGTATACTATTTAATCATGTTGAACGAAACTCATCCATTTTATCGAAAGCCACCTCGCTGCCTGATACAATGAAAGGACGGCATAGTGGGAAATGGATGCTTCTTCTGCTTTCAAGTCCCCGACAAACGACCAGTTTACTAACATATTCCAATTTGCTGGTCTATTCTGGAAGAGTTAATGGACTGATGAGTGATATTGGGCAAGTCCAAGCTATTTGTTTTAAGGTGGTGATTTTTCGACTTTTTGACTATTTTTGTGTCAAGTGTGTCAAGTGTGTAAAGGGTATGAGATGAACGTAATGCAAATGAGGTCAAAAAGTCATTTCAACGAGACTCATTAATATTCATGAAAAAAATGCATTAAAAATGCATTAAAAATGCTATATTCAACCATTTTGAAAAAGAGGTTTGTCTTGGAGTACAACAAAAAGTATATATTTTCTGTTTCTATAATGTCATTTGGCTAACTGGTGAAAATATCCGCGAACCTAGCACATAACTTTCATATTTTTAGACTTATAATATTCAGGTCACAGAAATAGTCTCACAAAAGTTACTGAACTGATGTAAAATCATGAATCTTTATTATTCACCCTCCAACCTTTAGAAATGAAACAAAACCAGTTGGATTTGAATTTTACAATTGGTCCTGGAAATTATACCGTGTGCAATTAAGTATTGTCGCCCCTTACATAGAATTTACAAAAATGAAGTATAAATCATTATTTGACTGAAATTTATTGGTATAAATACAATGTTTGACTTATAATTATCAGTTAACATTAATATTAACTAACATACCATTTAACAGAAATAGTTTCCCCCTGGGGGTCAATGACGCTGGACCACGATCTCGCCAATTTTTCTAAAGCTTTGATCCAGTAAAAACGGTCTAACTGATCGATGCTTATTCTTCACCCCATCTCCCCGGACCTTGCAACAGTGTTAAACCCACCTTTTCGACCTGCCAAGCAGACTTGGTATCTCTTTGTTCGTTTCTCTTCTTTTCTCCAAGTTTTAACTAATTTCCTTTCGCTCTCAGTACTTTCCTTCTTCCTCTTCTCGTTATTGTCCACCATTTTCCAATGTACACATGGAGGTCCGAGATCTCTAAATTCAAGCATGAAAGTTCAAACCAGCATTGATCTACTTAATATTCATATCACACAAAGTTCATCTATGCATCATACAAAAGGTAATTTCAACAGCTAAGTTGGCATATTTGTTTCAAAGCCGAAATCATTACTCCCCTATGTACTAAGTTTAAAACAAGCATGATGTTAGGGGGTGACAATACTTATTGCACACGGTATATGATTAAAAAACAGTGCGTGGTTATGGTTGGATTTGTGCCCAAGTAGATCTCTAAGGGTACCATAAGTGCTGGTATATGTACATGAATAGTGTACTTCTCTGACATTTATTGTCCTTATCAATCATTCCCTCTCTGTGGAAAATGGTTCACCTCTATGCGTCGTGAGTGACACGACATCCAAAACGTGAGTGACACGACCAGTGCCTTTAAATCAACAATTCATGCAAATAACTAGATCCAAATTACCTGTATGTATATGCCATGCTAGAGTAGTCCAGGATAATTACTTTAAGAAAAAAAAATCTGAAAAAAGTGAATAGATATAAGAATAAGAGGCATTTAAAGCCCCATAGTCCCACACATCAATTCTACTCCACGTGAAATGTAAATCTAACGTATGGCATTAAATCTTAACATAAAGACGCGTCCAGTATTTGGGGAGGGGAAACGCAACACTGCATTCATAAGTTTAGTGGAAATACAGCTGAGCGGCGCAGAAAATTATACGGCTCCACATAAATGTCAACTAAACCCGAGCTGACGACGGGAAGCGAACAGTTGACAACTGCATGCAATTATTACTTAGCGTACAAAAACTCGCCTAAGAAAACTTCCCTGTGGCTGAATGGTATTTGTCCGTCGATCTGTTTGAGCAAATTACTCATGGACATGAAAGAAATAATTGAACTTTTATCATAGTTTTCGTAGGTAGATGCTTCAGACCAGAATGGGGGAAAAGACATTCTGGCAAGCCTATAACACTATTGTGCTGAAGTTGTAATCAGAATCTTTATTTCACATAGATTGATGTTCCAAACGATTATTGATATAAATAGTGATCTTGTCACCTCTTGCGAAGACGCCGTCCCATGCGATAGCATGTGATAATGCGGAAATATGACCCATCGAGTAAAGATTCTATTGTGATAATGTTCAAAGTGACAGGACTTTTTCCTTAACCAATCGAAATGAATGTACCATCTTGGAAAGCTGAGAATTCAAGCTTTTAAAAACTGCTTGATCAGTAAGCTGTAATATAAATTATGCGTTATCCAGGAAGATGATTTTGCGGCGTATGAGCTATTTGAGAGCAAAATTGGCCATATTGTACAGGAATTTGATCTGACTAGGATTTCGAATTGACACAAGTGACAGGATTTTTTTTCCCTTTCTATACCTATTTAAAAAAAAAATCAGACTCTTAGCGTATTTATTCAAGTTGATCATTTCTTTGAAAAGGTAGTTGCTCGCCATAATCAAGAAAACAAAGTGAAAAACTGTGCAAAATACAAAATGTCTATGGCCGCGTTCGCTTTGGTAGAGTGATAGCGCCCTCTTCCTCTTAAGTTTACAACTAGAATTGATATGTTAGTGCAAATTCCTGTTTAATTCAATTATTCATATGAAAACCGTTGGGGCTTCTTTCTAGGAAAACCATTTTCACGCACCGATTGTCAATGGGAAGGAATGCCCGAAAAACGGGAGTTTGTTGAATACTATCTGAATAAAAAAAAATCGAGAAGATTCTTTTACTTGTTACACAAGGTTTTATGCAGGGTGCTCAATTGACATTATAAACAAGATAAAACTTGGCGAAGATAATTTTTTACCCCTAACCCTCGCGTTTTGAGCTTTAAAAATCTCCCATTTTAGTCATTTTTTGGGTCTTTTTCTGTGTGAAAAATGATATTTTAGTCAAACAGCAAGTCACTAAAAGCTTCTGTAAAAATTCAGGCAGCGCATCGATTTCCTAGCCCTTACGCTGAGATGAAGTAAATATATCTTAATTCTCTTTCCAATGATTTAACCTTTCTTTGTGATTGGTCCAATATTTTCCCCGCGTTTTTTGAATACAAAAAAAAAATATCATGATAAAATACTTTCGATCCCTGACTGCACAGCTTGCACTCTCCTTTACACGCGTCTTTAATTCAGGGCCATTGTTATCGCGATATCGACGGTCCAGACGTAGAGAGAGTCTTACGATAACCCAGTACACACATTTCCCGGTAAGACTTCTTTCTGGTCGTTTAGTGGCACTGTCAGTGGAACTGTCGCGTGCGTTATGCGTATATAAATAACACTGTCCTTTTTGATTTGTTCACGGGTTATTCATATCGCAGCGTAAGAAACTGGATCACATAATGTTTGGACCTAAATAATTGATATATTGTAAAAGAAGCCTTTGTGCTGTTTTAGTGTCCTAATTTGCATTTTCAAAGGCACAAGCGCCACATTAAATTGCAGCTGAATGTCCCACTTAGTTTGAATATGACCATATGTGTTTTGTATTATGTTTCTTTTGTTATCAAAGGGATTTATTTAAACGAAAATATGTTGCTACGCTTGGCTACACCAATTGTTTAATGAAAAATATTACAGGGAATAATTTCCCGTTGTCACCTGACATATTTTTAATTTGACCTTGCCAGAAAACTCGAAGTTGTATTAACGTTAAAATGTGTCCTTACATTTTTCATTTACATATTTAAGAGGATAAGACTATGCAAGTTTAGATCTATTTTTAAATCAGAGTAATATGTGAACAAAGTCAAAATTTGAAAACATCATTTTCTGGTTCCGTTCGTTAACAGACGAAATAAATGATCTAAATTAATTATGAATTGAGTTATTCTAAGTATCTTTTAAGGCGCGTCCCACTGGCTTTTTAGGATGATTTGCGTATGAATTGCGGATTGTTTGTTTGTTTTTGTTTTTGTTGGCGGATGAACGAAATTTGTATACGCAACCCATGCGCGATTAATCCTCCCGTCAGTGGGACCGGCCTTTCGTTTTTTTTTGTTGAAGATTTTCGAGTACCTTCAAAAATATAACTAAGGATTGAGATTTCCTTTAAGCTTTTTCGAATGAGGCACCTATTTTTGGCTCTGAATTCCCGTTTTGTTACGCACACAAAATAAACTTTGAACTTGCCCTATCTACAGGCGCTTATGGTGCGTATCCACTTTCGCGGAGACGGATTTTAGACGCGAATTGAGACTAGTTGCAGATCCGGTTTTTACAATAAACGGAAACAAGAGTGTCTCCGGTGACGGAACAAGGGTTATCGCGAGACGTGCTCAATAAGTTTTCCGTCCGGTGAAGACACTTTCTTCCTGTGCTCGTCTTAAATACCGCTCTCAAACTGAAGCTCTCAAATCCGTTCCAAATCTCGCAAAGTGACGTTTTTTATACCAACATTTTTGACAAGGGAGAAAGATCAAATCGAATGAGACCTTTTACTAATTACATAGTAACTAGGTAACCAAACAACCGTATTAAAGAAAGACTTACTTATTTGGAATCAAGTTGCATCATTATTTGTCGTTCCTAGTCATAAAAGCACTAGTTTTGTTCGATAAACATAAACTAATTTCACAACGGTTTACATTAAACTAATTTATGTAAAACCGATTCCAATATTTTTAGTTCATTCATATATACAAGTTCTTTAAATTCTTCGTTACTGTGTCACCAAGGAAAATACTATAACATTGAATATAGAATAACTATAATACCAGCCTATTTCGCCCGCATTTTACTCACGGGCTTTGTTGAGCTTGTATTGTACTCTTTTTCTATCGTTGAAATATTCATTTAGTATTATATGGACATTTCGCAATTTCCAGTCGATTGACTGGTTCCCAGCATTTCATGAAAATACCAATCAACTCGTCTAGCTAATGGATTCTTGATAGCCATGCAGGAATTAATCATGTAGAGTGCCTCTTGACCATACTGGAAGGTTAAAATAAACTGTTCTTTGCCTGTCTGAATCTGAATCTGAATAGTTTGGTCAGCAAAAGAGACATGCACGCACGATAAAGTAGGCATACATGGTGATGGTGTGATTGCATGCTAGGATAGTCAGACTATGCGTGTTTTGTTCCCAATCCGTGCTTTGAAATTATAAGGGCCCACGCATGAATACACGAACACAATGTGCACGAACACTGAAGAGATTGTATTTTTTTTTTTTTTTTTTTTTACGTGCAAGTTAGTTCGTGTTTAGGATTTATGCATGTAACCTATCGATATCCGGAGTCTACACTTTGCATGTAAATATTGGGGAAAAGAATAACATGTGTAAACATTCCCACAGTGAGTGTCGTTCCTAGGGGCTGGAATAGTAAATATTCAACTGCAATATTTTTCATTGTGGAATGTATTGTTTTCACAATGGACCAATGGCCTGGAAATTCAAACTGACCTCTTTCACAATGGGCTGGCGCGGACTGCGCCCCGCATGCAGTAAGCGTTATTAAATATTAATAGGGCCTACGCAGACAATACACGCTTCTCATCTACGTGTAGATTTCATACAAAATCTCTGGTTTTACGCGTATATGGGTATCGCTGGTATACGTATCACAGACACGGATCTTACTCGAAACACTGCTCGGAACTGAACATTCACGCACCTTAAAGGCTCAATTCGATTTCAGCTCGAAAATTAAATGACATAAAAAGAGGATGGATGCGGTTGCCCTG
>CALNVZ010000174.1:58104885-58118392 GCA_940671915.1 Paracentrotus lividus
AGCTGCCCGAAATGCCTGGTATTGGCATTGAACTCATTGTGCTAGCGTTTGCTGAGAGGGTTGATCCCACTTTGTTTTTATGCAGATCTCACTCACAGGCAGATAGCGGGAAGTGATGGTAACAAGTACGTGTGTATAAGTCTTCATTAACTCTGCTGCAGCGGCGTATATTATTGGGCACTCCGCCCATCGTCATCTCTCTCCCGGGAAAAACGTGGAATAATCTTCGAAACATCGCTGAAAACATCACAACCCTGCGCGGACGCGCCACACGGATACACATTTCGACTGGCTGGAAGTTACAGCTGGTGTGGTTCCCTGATCTGTCGTTTTCGTGAGCAGATGGATGATTGGTCTAGCTGGAAAATTCGGATAGAAAGTGAGACACCATTGTCTGACAGTAAAGATAATCTGGTGAGTCAGACCGCAAGCAGGGAAAGGACGTACGATGGGCCATGGTGATACGGGCGCCTTCGTGAACGATCGCCTTCGCATGTCAAACGAAGTGTTGAAGCGTGCTCGCTATTCTGTTCATCGACTATGCTTGCCAGGCCTGGACGCGACCTCCAGCCACAACTCTTTCGTACCAATCATTCTCCTCGTTTCCACACTGCACATATCTTCGAACGACTAGCCATTGGTCTCCAGCTAGAAGCGAAAGAACACCATTCGACTACTGATTGCAATCATCTATCCATAAAGCCATCCAGAGTTTCACGGTTCTCTGCGACGTTCGCTCAAGTTACAGACCGGACTGTTCTAAGTGAGATAGCCTCATATCTTCTCTCTCACTCGCCTGTAGAAGTATCGCGAATTGGATATCCCCTGGCTTGATCCTTCTTAGATGCTATGCCCTACTCGTTAATGTGTCCTTCAGGGTCTTGCGACGGGCTATGTTTAGTTTGTGGACGTTTGGTCGAACTTCTTCCACGAACTGGCGGGAACAAGATAGATTGCTAAAATATTTCTGCTTTTAGCAGCATTTGACTCATGCGGTTGACGCAGATTCATGACACTAATTGCAATTCTGCACTCTTTAAAATGTTACAAATGTCAGCACCTAAAAGCAGGGTAACCATATTGGTGCATAAGCACGTGTTTTGTTTCTATCTTATTAGGGTGCGCACCTGCAATGCATCAATGGGCCCCCTATGCTTAGGGTGCATAGAACCCAGTATAGTGTTGGTATCTGTAACAAGTAGCAGCAAAACTGCCAGCCTCTATAAACACATAATTTTGAAGTTTACATTAATACATATTATGTATGCAACTACTTATAGAGTTTTATATTTCAATTATCTTTCTTTTGTTTTTAAATTTTCATTGTTAATTTTTAACTCACACTATCCAAAATGACGAAACGTATACTGTATACATTTAGATAATCGACAAAGACACACTGAAAAAACCCTTAAAAGAATTACTTTACACAATTTAATGTAACAGCTCAGTTTAAAACGTTGTATTTATCCCTCTTCATAAAATATCATGTATATTATATTAAATATATGCTAAATAGTCGGTAAAATAACTTCAGACATGTGAAGTTGTTTTGATATCGTGTCATCCTGTCCACGTTCAAATAATTATTGTTCTCTTGATTTTCTTACTTGAACGATCAGAAATACATTAGAAATGATGGATACTCTTCTACATTGCTCATATAAGCCTAGCCATCAAAAAGTACTAAATAACACAACCTACAAAATACAAGAACAACGGAGTCTGGGCCAAACACCACCATGTTGCGTCATAGTCTCGCAGTCGCTAAGTGAAGACAATTTATTCTTAGGGACTATACCCTAAGATTCTAGGCGCTATCTTCTAGAATATAATAATCATTGGAGTTCACATTAATAAAAAATTACTGGATTTACCTCATAACTCGAAATACTACAATTAACCTGTCAGATCTTTTTCGAATGAAACATGCTTCACTTGGGAAATTTATATATATAATGTGATTTTTTGATTTGACTCCACGTAAAAAAAGAGGATTTAATAATACTATATAGCGATTGCGGGATTGGTGTCCGTACATAACGAGAACAATAATCTCTAATGCCATTCAATTAAACAAAATAATTATCAATTAGCGCAGATGTTAATTGTTAAAAGGTTACGTCTAATAGTAGGTATCCAAACATTTTTATGAAATTTTTTTTTTGTGGCAAAACTGCTTTAAAATTACCGTTTTGTCGACTACACCCAAGTCTGGAGTCGTGAAAACTACTGTGATAAGTCGACATAAAATAAAATTCTCATCAGCAAAGAATAGAATAGCATG
The DNA here is from genome assembly GCA_940671915.1 of Paracentrotus lividus. Taxonomy (NCBI): domain Eukaryota; kingdom Metazoa; phylum Echinodermata; class Echinoidea; order Camarodonta; family Echinidae; genus Paracentrotus; species Paracentrotus lividus. The sequence goes on from CALNVZ010000174.1 coordinate 58,107,173, forward strand.
AATTATTGTCTCAACCGTGGTGTTTAAAGCTAAATTCTTCAAACTTATACATTATATAACCCAATACATATTTGTACTCTAATACTGGCATCGAAATTATAATATCTAGAGTGAGCACAATTATAAAGCGTGACAATATTGCTTTGATGCTATCATGATTTAGCCTATATGAAAACTGAATCCTCACATCTAGGATTTTTTAATATAGTTCCAGTTGCCAATTTCAATAGCATTCACCATCTGATTCTGATTCACATTGTTTTCAAATTCGTGTGTAATTGGGTGCCGCAAAGAACTGACTTTAGTCAAACAAATTTCTTGTTCTAATGCTCTCAAGTCAATTTCTAGCACCCAAATTAATAGATTACAAAGTTTTGAATTCGCACTTAGCACCAGTCTCATGAGTAAATTGCATATCAATTAGTAGTTGATTAGCAGCGGTAGAGCACTTAAAAACCTTGTCAATTTCAGTGTATCATAGCGATCGGATAGTCTCCGTGATTTAACATTCCATATTCATAGATAACTGTACAGAATACATTTATAACCGAATAGACACTATTGAACCACTTTCACTCATTAAAGGCTTTACTTTCAATAGAATTGATGATCATCATCATCCTCTGACCCAAGCATATTATGTTGATCTCTAAAATAAAGTAATCGCATTATCCGTAATGATTCATTGCATTGTATTCATACCTAGATTTCGCCTTTTTCTTTGCTGTCATAAACAAAATGTATTTGTACTAGGATATTGTTAGTTATAACACTTACAACGAAAGTGCCAAAATCAATGTAATCTTAAAAATACTTTAAAAAAAAAATAAAATAAAATAAAAGAATCAACCTAGATGTGAGAATAGACGTGTAATTTGTTTATAATATGTTGATATGTGTATTTATGGAGTGCATTATGTCTTTACAAAATTACATTTAAATTAATATTGTATTCATTAATATTATTATGGTCTTTCCTCCTCTGCTATATACATATAAAAGAAAAGAAAAGAAAAAAAAAACAAAAAAACAATGGGACGTTGGGTGTGAGTTTATTATTTACTGTTCCAAATACTTTTGATAAATAGATCTGAAAATTCTTACTCTTATTTTGTTTATATGGGCTTGAATTCTCATTGCATATTTTGCAAGAAGTTTTCAATTTGCGTACACTGCTTTAGGCGAACGTATTTGCAGGGAGAGTGAAATTCATGTTCAACTGTATCGAAACTACTGTTCTTTTAAAATTCAGTTCAACGTTTGTTATTTGTCCCGCAGTCAGACCGATGGGACCGACCCCAAACCGACAATTAACTCACCACCCGCGGTAATGATTTATATTGTTCGGTATGGCATCGGTTTAGAGTCAGTCTCACCGGTAAAGTTGAATATTTAATTAAAATGATCAGGAATACAAAAACAATAACAGAGTTCCCAAAAATATTGTTTTATTGCATTCATACCCCTCAAGTTAGAAAGAGCACGCTGTGTTTACATCGTAACCACATGACTTTTGTGGAAACAATAGGATAATATAGTTAATACCGATGTAGAGATGAACTATATCGCATTACAATGTTTGTTGATTGTTTGTTTGTGTTGAGTTTTTTATTCAATCTTTTCTTTTCGACTTTTTCTTAATTTGTTTCCCCTCCCCTCCCTACTTTTTTTTTTCATAACTCAGCTAAGGCCTTTTTAATGAAATTGTACATATCATATTGAATAAGTACGCTGTTCACAGAATTTGTTGCCGGGATTTGATATCTTTTCACGACAATTGATATTTCGTAATGTCAGTTCAAGTCTGATGGAAAAGATTAAAAGTTAGTAATTACTTTGTGACTAACAGCTGACACAGTCTAGTTAGACTCATACAAGTTCTTGGATGATTTCATATGATATTCTGTATAATAAGGACATTATTCTACTCGCAAATTCGTATGTGACTTGAATAGCTACAATTCTATATTTTCGGCAACCTTTCGTACACGGTTTATTGATTTCATCTGACATGCAGGAAGTTAGGACCTGGTTATTCGGCAATATGCTCATTCCTACCAGCTGTTTCGCAATCACCTTGCCGATGTTGATTTTTGCCTTAGAACGAATTCACCACAAAGGTCGAAAAATAAGCATATAGTTCAATATATTTGGTTGAATGGCGTAACCACCGAGAACTTTGGCCATGACTACTAGACGTCGATCAAATAATGGAAGGCCCCTTTTCACTCTACTTAAATCGAACTCGCTACGGGCGGGTAGCCTTCGAAAAGCAAGTGAATGAAAATACGGAGCGCAATTTAAAATTCATGTGCTCAGTTACTAGTGGCCACTCATGTTCTAAATATACGCGAGCAGAAAATCCATAAATTATAGTCTGGTAGGTGACTTAAAGGGGAAAACTTGATTGAAGGGAAACATATAATACCCAATGCGAAGCCAAATATAGACTTCATCTATTTCATTCTAGTGTATAAGTCATATAGATTCAAGAAGAAGGAATAATTTAAAATATAGATTTAATCAAAAATCGGTCATTATAATAATCCCAAGAGAGTTAAGGAAGTTTGGCGAAGTCTCGTATTTTTGTACCATCTAGAGTATCCTCATAAGTTGTCTCTACATCTCTGTGCTATCAAAAAAGGCACAGATTTGGGTAATCAATATGGAGAAATAGTCCGGCACCTCCATTGTCTTCTGTACACAATTTCAGATTTACGCACCCATCTAATTTTTCTTTCCAAAAATGATACTGGCATCAGTTACACTTTCTAGCTCAATTACATGCATTGTCATGAGGGATCAATATACTTACATATCTCCAGTCCAAATTGAGCTCAGAAGGAAACGTAAATCAAAATCGATAACAATCCCGATGACTAGCGTGACTTTGAGGCTCTAACTTCAGAACGAATACAAGACCAGCATGACAATACCTACTAAGAAACAAGAGAGTGAAAAAGAGAAAAAAACAACTGTTTACTTACCTAGAATAGACCAAATCGCTCAATTAGAAAGAAAATAATCTCAAAATTTTTTGATAAACCATAGTTTATATATTTGTATATGTTGACATATTCTGATAAGAGATAACTCCAGTGCCCCCGAACATCTTCTGGTCACCCATTCTCTTCTTGTGTGGCATGTGTCTTTATCCGCTTGGGTTTTGGATGAAACACGACCCATTTGTTTGCGAACATCAAAATATAATCGAATTTGTGCCCAAAGTGAGGATGTTTAAATTGTATATACAACAAATTGCTGACAAAAAACAACGTCCAAAATGGCGACACTATGAAAATAAAATAGCATAACTTTTGTAGTACGAAAAATGTCTCCGACTCTTTTATAAGATCTTGGAACGCCAGAAATGAATTGTTCCGTGTATCTCATATTGACTACTCCATTTTTGTGAAAATTTAGATGGTGTTCACAGCCCTCTCTAAGGGTGGTTCCAGATAATCGACACCTGAGGGATGAGTACACCAGTCAGGGAGAGTAATTAGCCACTGACAGACCTAAAAAGGCCTATGCTATATAAACCCCAAACATCGACCTAATATTCTTTGAATATACGAAGCATTATTGTCTTATTCATGTATAGCATCGTAGCCTACTCCCATAGGCGGCTGATCTCTACAGATTTAATCTCATTTCACAACAATCAAGGTGAAACAGATAAGAGAGGATTAGGCATATGTGTAAGAACAACACCACCTGGTACCATACCATTGGCCTTATTCATTTCCACATGATTATTTTGGTTACACTGACCAAGTATTAAGTCGGTTTATATGCTCTATTATTTTCTGTATGTTAAAAAAGTTATCTGCACAATTCTATTCTTGCTGGAGATGCTGCCTTTTATCAGCTTTTTGTTGCTTTCAATTTCATACTCAGCCACCCTGGCACAATTCGGAAAATTTGCATTTAATACCGTTCGAAGCAAACAGAAAATTGTTACCGTTCCTTTTGATTTCATCCAAGCTACGTATATATTATATAAATGTATATTCCACGTACCACACAAAAATTTATGTGTTAATCTAGTTAAGATGCCTAGTGTGCCAAGGATTTATTTAAGTTTACTCTTTCAGAATATGTAAAATAATTAGGGGTTTTATCAATTAGTTTCTTTTTATTGACATTTTTCTAGGTGTGTAAAGTTTTTTTTTGACCCACTCGGATTCCACGCGATATTTGTCAAAACACTCATACTGAAAACCCATCACCTACATTAGTGTCGAAGAAATTAATCTCTACATGACGGATTAACTATATTTCCTATTGTTCCACAATAAAATTTACATTTATTCCTATATTCTTCATTGATGCGATGTTGTGGTTACGATGCTTGAACACACAGCGAATTCCTAACTTTTCTAACGCCTCTCGGAATAACTTAGGGTAACTTGCAATGCCAATATTAAAAAACATATAGTTTCTTGGACCGTTCTGTTATTGTTTTTGTTTTAACCTGCACTCAAATCTATAAAAATTTCACAAAATAATTCAACTTTACCGGGTGAGTAGCAGCAACTCTAAATCCGATGCCATACCGAAACCAACGCTATATAAATCTCATTTAACCGTATGATTAAGAAGCAAGGGGTTGGTGAGTTAATTGTCGGTTACTATTGAGTCTGGTCCCCTAATCTCGGAATACATGAAGCTGCGGGTATTACTTATACCAAACAAAAAAAACGTGTGAACTGAATTTTAACTGAGATAGTAACAGTAGTGTTATATTTTCCGGATAACAGATTTAGACACTCTTATGTATATTTCCACTACTCCTCTCAAAAAGCCAGTGTACGCAGAATTTGAAAAGCGTTCTTGCTATGATTCAATAAATAGCATCAATGAGATAATTCAATATTCACGAAAATTAAACATCTAACATATACCACTATAAACAAGGTTTAAGGAATTTTCAGATCTGACTGGTCATATCTAAGTCCTTCTACTTGCCGTGAGGTACATAAATAATAGTTATTATGAACTCAAACACTCATACGTATGCCCATTGTTTTTATATTTGTGATATATTTTGTATATCTTTTCATTATTTCTATTTATAATTATGGTTATATCAAATATAGCAGAGGGAGTTGTCTTCATTAAAGAGGATAAAGACCATAAAATTAAATAGTGTATATGAATACGAATATTTACTTTAAATTAGTGAATTTTGTTAGAAGACCAGCAATGCCACTCGCCATACTTATACTACATCATACAACATATGTGAAAAACAAATTACACGTTCTATTCTCACATCAGTAGTGTTTAGGATTGATGTCTTTTTTTTATTTATTTTTTTATATTTTGTGCTTTATTATAATAAGTATTTTTTTACAATAGATTAACAACTGTGGGATCTTTGACTTTTCGTCTGAAAATAAGTAAATAGATGTAGGCCAATATAAACTTAACAATATCTAGTACAAATACATTTGTTATGACAGCAAAGCAAAGGCGAAAGTGATGAACTTAATTAAAATATTTTTTATACATGTCACTTGTATTAATATTGACTTAGCAATGTACCAATATTGATGATTATGATTCTCGAATGGACCTTAATCTCGCACCCTTTGTGAGATGTCTAAAATAGGTCTGGTTATAACCTCGTCTTGGAATTATCTTTTAAGTGACTTTCTACTATAACAGATTACTATATACGTAGTTCATCTTCGCTATGTCGATCAAGCTCTATTCGTCGATTTATGCTACTAGAGTAACGCGCGTACACATTGAGCTATATCTCTTACTCCAGGATATTCACCTGTTTTCTCCATACGATGCCGACTGCAAATCAGAGATTTCCCTCTGAATGAGTAACGAAAAAGCGATCGGAAAATATCTGGCCAAAACGGACTATAGAAGAATACATGTTACGTATTTATGATCACTTAAGTGGCCGTTTAAATACTACCTCGGGTTTGCAGACATAATATAATTATACACCTTATATAAATATTTTTATATATGCGCGGCAAAGGTATTGATTTCCTAATTTTTACTACATCGACTAGCATAACTGTACACTATTCCCGGATTCTCCTGGTTATTGGCGCGTGCAGGTCACTAAAAACAGGGGTAAAGAGTTTCAAGCGTTTTGATAAAACGAAAAATATGTGTGGTGTTATAAGATAAATACAAAATATTAATGTTTAGAACTATATTTTTGACCTAATTTTTCTAAACAATTTCTCTGTTTGTTTATTTGATAATATGAATTTTTTTTTTTTATATTTTTTTATTTTTTTTTTATTTTGAAATGGTAATATCCAATATGTTCATTACATAAATTAGGGATATTTTAGAGGTTAATTTCTTTTCTACGTCCGGAACACACCCTAAGCCTTACTTGGCATCTATAAGTTATTCTTGGTTTTTATAACACTCAAACCTTTTTTTTTTCTTTTTTTATACGCTTAAAGTAACATTGAGAGTAATAATAACAAATATTGCAGTCAATACCTAATTACTATAGAGAAATAAATCTTCTCCCAAAGTGAATGTATGTTTGCGTTGGACCAAAGATTCTGCTTATGATTTAATTTTAACTAAAGTAATTTCGATTAATGGCTTTATTATAACGACCACCTAGATTTCATATAAAATATATCCCTGACAAAGTGATAATAACATTGTCTTCAACTTTAGCGCCTACGATGCATTTATGACGTACAGCGGCTTCTGTTGCCAGCAATCGTCTTCTAGCTTATTGATCATCTCAGACTTCGGATAATACCCTTTTATAAACTACCTGCTGGGTTTCAAAATACTAAGGCTAAAATAGGGATTGATCCAGGCTAGGCTTACTATTGTTGATGAAGCCAGGAGTCAGAATCAGTGAAAATGATCCATGCCCTTCCTCAGTCACGTTTATTTTCTCATGATATATAATTCCTGATCGTGTTCAATAAGAAAAATCAATAAAATCTCTGTCTACAATTATATTAAAAGAGACAAAGATGAACACCAATCCAACCAAAATTCACTAAAAGAGTCTGAAGTTATATTTTACCCCATTTAATTTTACTATGAATATTTTTAATTAATACGACGATGGTATAACTTTTATGATATATAGATATATGATAAACGTTTATAGAACTAGCAGCTGTTCTATCATATTATTAGTGTGGTACAACTAAGGCAAAAATAAGGTCGTTTGGGCGAACAAAAGCCATGGGTTAAATTGTTGCAGTGTGTTTATATCGCCTTATTATCTTGTAAATGATATACAGTATTAACATTTACTGATGTCGTAATTTTTGGATAATTGTGAGTTAAAGATTAACATATTGAAAAAAAAATATTATTAATATTAGAGACTTCAATATAATTGCAATACATAAATATGATAAATAGTAAACCTAAAAATTCGAGTTTTTTATAAGGTCTCTGCATGTCATAATAGTTTCATGCTACTTTACTCACTCTCACGAAACACTATACCTGGTCGTTTTTCAGACTATGCAACTCCTGAAAGCGATAGGGTGGGCAACCCGATGTTGTATTGCATGTCAGTTCTGCGCACTGTATCCTAATTAATGAGAACAGAAACAGTCTGCTGTATTATGCCACCATAATGTACCTTGCTTTTTAGGATCTCGCTGGCATTAGTACACATTAAAGAGTGAAGAGTTGCAGACCTTGATACACAAAGTGAGTCATAGTGAAATTCTAGCAGATCATTTACTCCAGCACTTGATATGAGTGCGCAAATCTCTTGCCTAAAAAGACAAAAAATTTTATAGCAATCTATCTTGTAGTTATATCTCCGCCAATTCCGTTGGATAATGTTCACAGTTTCGATCCCACACGACTTCTCACCCAATAATCAACATAAAACCGTACCCGTTGCCGAAGACCCTGTAAGGACCCCATTTACACGCTGGCCCCTCTACCGCGGACTATTCATCACTCCTACAGTAATCTCTACTCTCAGGCTCATATCTACCCTCTAACATCGTCTCCTGCTCGCATATCTACCTTGCGATAATATGTCGTGCACGACCCGAAGCTATGACCTGAGGCTCTTAACTTCCACCTTTTTCTCCATTCTTGTCACGAGCACAGTTCGTTCTGGTAAACTGAGCGAAGCCAGAGTACCGTAAACTCTCGATGGCTTTATGGATAGAGATTGCTAATGAGGTAGTGTCAATGGTGGTCTTTCGCTCTAGCTGAAGTAGGATACACAAGATTGGCGACGCTCTAGTCACATTTCATAACAGAAGAATACGGTGCTCAACACCACGATGATAGGAAACGAGCCGAGACAATATTCATAAGATGGCTACACAATATGGAACGATTTGTTATATGGACATGGAGGTCGTCCAGGACTTGCCTCGGCAACGTGGATATGACGTCGATTTGACGCCGATAATATCTCTGCAAGGTAGCGAGTGCTTCTACGAGACCTATCAGCAGCGTCTGACACTGCGAAGCCGCGACGGTTCAACGGAGCGCCCTCGTATAATCACACCTATCGCCACTATACAAAATAATCCAACTCTTCCCGCGACTTGCGGATATCGACTTCACCTAGTCAATGCGAGTGTATCTCCTCGTACAGGATCATGGTTTTTTTCCCTGCGGTGTCTTAAAGATGCCTCGCCCTTTCGATAAGTGCGAGATGCAAGTATACTGAACAGTTCTCTTATGAAGACATTGTCGTAAACTGGATTCAAAACTTGATGTCAACTTCTGATGACATTATTCCGTCAACTACTACACGGATGTTTTGCATCTTTATGAGTGCCAATTCCCTGTATGTCGATAATTTTTTGTGATGCTATAAAAGACCACCTCGAATTCTACGCTAGATTACTTTGGTCCGAAAATTTCAAATCGTTTCGCGTCTTCCACTCAATATGAGCGGTATATTATATGAGAAATACTCAATAGATAGTATTAAAATAACTCTTTTCTGTAAAACATCAAAGGAATAAGTTACATATTTTCTGGAGAATCTTTTCTTCTCTATGCCATCCAAGTTTGACATCTCTCGAGAGAAGAGAAGAAGTATGATATCCAATACTAAATGTCTTAATGCTTCCATAGCATTTTTTATGTGCCTCTCAGCTACCTGTTAATTTTCCTATACTTTCGCGCTCGCACAGCAATTATAACAGCAATGTAGATAAAGTTTGCGGTATGACCAGTAAATGGCTTTTGTATGACGTCTTCGTGAGTATATGACTTAGCTTCTTTAATGGACGGGGAAGGACGCTCAATGTATAATAGACATCATAACTTTTCTTGTCATTTTGTGCTCAGTACTCAAGTACTAGATTACATCGACTAGTTCGCTGATAATGACGTCGCGAGTACTCAAAACGGTGACATCGGCAATAAGACTAATCTCTTCTTGTTAGGTACTCTGGAGAAGCGCCAATAGGGTAATGTTATTCGCATGTCGGTTTACGACTCTACCTAAGAGCCACTTTATGCTCTCGAATCTTCGAATACATTGTGTGATATAGTATTTTCGCTAAAAATACGAATTACAATTGCGTTTAAGACGTGTCGTCGTATCTCGAAAACGTCATTAAAGAGCCCAATCCTATTAATATTTTCTAGCTCATAAATTATCGTTTGTCTTTATTATTCCCACCAAGTATTGAGATCTAAGACAATCTACTTTAAGTGGCGTCTTTTACTGACGTTATTTGATGTATGAAGCCAATCACATTTTGCAATCCCACAGACATTCACCCTGTGTCATAGTTTTGCATCCACACTTTAATAACTGACAATTCATTAAGATCGTCTTATATATAAACCGAATGAGATCACACGTAAAACCCAACTTTTTTTGTATGCATCTCTCTTTGTGGGAACTTTGATACGACATGTCAAGCTATAAGATTCCTCCTTTTTTCCCTAAAAAGGTCGATGGTCTTGTTCGATCACATCCACTTAATATTTCGCGACAATGTTCTTTTAAAGAATCGTGCGAGTTTCAATAACGTCTATAAGACAACTTTTTGATGTCTTTACCACGTCTATTAGACCACTGTGTCTTTGTCATTTTTGAACCAAAATACGACATCGTTATCAAGGACGTCTTTAAACGTCTCATAAGACAAACTTTTTTTGTCTAATTTTTTACCCAAATCGATATCTTTAAGACGTCTTTTCCGACGTTGTTATATAAGATCCAGGCTATTTACTTCTCGTACCTCAATTTTTGAACCTGTATACAAGATATATCGGCAGTCATCTTTCAGAGACCGTCTTTTTAAAACGTCATAAGACAACTTTGATGTCTAGTTCTTCACGATCCTCTATAAGATCCATCTTTTTCCTTAGTCATTTTGTTTTATGGCGACCTGTCCTCATTCACAAAAACTAACGACCATCTTATAACTACGTCTATGAGAATAACGTCTTAATATATACAGACAACTTGTTTTGACGTTATGCAAGCTCTCTTTATTGAAACTCATTGACATAAATTACGCACATACTCGTTTCGGTACCATATTGTAGTTCAATATCACTGTTTCTATAGACCGAGCTATACTACGTTCTTCATTGCATATTCGAGTAACTAGTGTGTCTCTGCACGATTCTGAAAATTAATTTGGGGGGTAAGGAGATGTAACATACGACATACTCAAAACATTTAATATAAGCAAATTGTGTAACAGGATTTGGTCTGCTATTAAACTATACAATACAGAAATCCTTGTTTTATAAACTTTATTATCACTATTATGGAGAACTTACAAAAGTTGGACTTAGCTAGTTCTATTATGCACAATGTTACAAACAAGTGTGCTCCTTTACCATATTATGAGTGTCGTTTATTTAAAAACTTTCGTGAAAAAATATTAATCTCACAGAGAGTGTAAAATTTAATAGAAAAGAGTCAACATGTCATTTTTGGCTGTGAAGACATTGGTCACCTTAGTTTGCTAGTACGTTATGTAGACATAGCAGTACCTCGAAAACAAACTATTTCTGAACCTAAATAATAATATATTAATTAGACCTTTGATTATACAAAAAAAAAAAAAATAAGGACAAGTAACAAATAAAATGGTGTAGTCACTAATCGTTTTTTTTGATTTAAATTAACTAATGGCGATAGCTACCCTATTGATGTTAGGTCAAATAGGATTGAGGACTCTTCAAGTCTTCTTTATAATACTTTTTTTCATACAATATTGATGTTTATCAATAAATCACCGTCCG
>CALNVZ010000174.1:58118417-58143620 GCA_940671915.1 Paracentrotus lividus
CAAAATGTGATACGGAGTTGACACGAGATGGCGCAGTTCAAAATAATCTCCAGCTCTGATAAATTTCCGTTTCAATGTTGAAGAAATTAATATCTGATATTAAAAATTCGGAAATATTTTCAAAATACGTTCAAAGGGGATTATTAATGATTCATATTAGTAAAAATTGAAGAATAAAAATCTTGTCTATATTACGTGTATTTCCAAAAAACTACAATATTGAAGGAAGAAACCCTGTAAAAAATGAAGTATGTAGTGTTTCAGGAGTTTTAGATCGAGTAGAAAAAAACACCGTTCTCGTCGAATGAAAATGCATGTGAGCGTCGTCCGCATTGTTGATTAAAGATATAGAAACGGTTAAGATATCTGTGGACAAGACGTCGAAAGGGTGTGAGTGGATGACCGATATGATAAAATGTAATTTTTTAAAAGAATAATTCATGTTAATGTATAAGACATATGATACACCAACTCAAGCATGCATCATCCAAAACACACAACTTTACCCCAAGCAAACACACACACACACACACACATCCACTCTCTCTCTCTCTCAGCTCCCCACACACACTTACACATACACACTCACCCACACATAAACGTGATTAATTATACTAAGTTAACAAGCAAAAATACGTTGTCTGTGCGCTCAGCCTGCAATTAAAATATTAAAACTACCGAGGTAAATTTAAAGGGCTAAATCACCTTTTTAAAAACTATAATAATAATAATAATAGTTACATTTATATAGCGCTTAATACATATATCCACCATGGTGTTTCTAAGCGCTTTTAGCGTTAACTAATTATTACCCGGCTTAGCTAGGCTGCTCACAGCATTCAAGGAATTGCTTCCTACCGGTACCCATTCACCTCACTTGGGTCAAGTACGGCAAATTTGCAGGTTGACACCTTGCCGAAAGATGCTAGTGGTATGGACGGGATTCGAACCGCGTACCTTGTGATCGTAAGTCCGCTGTAAATTGTATTATTATTATTATTATTAATATTATTATGAATATTATCGTTATTATTATTATTATTATTTCTATTATCATTACTACTATGATAATTATGATTGTCATTATTACTATCTCCAATGTGAAATCTATATTTATTTTCAAGCACAATTTGCATTTGGTGATTTTCCTTGATCCTAAAGTTCGCTTGGTAAAAAAAAAGAAAAACTAAACTATTAAAAATACAAAAAGTACAGCGTATTAATCTGAACAAAGTGTAAACAAAATAGGATGACAGTGAAAATGAGAGTAATTTCATTATAATATTCGATTGTTTTCTTAGAATAAGCATCCTCAATCCTGAACATAAATTAAGTATTCCTATAGTTTCGAAAGCCTATTACAATATAAAATTATTACGAAACCAAAAAAGAAATTCCTAAAGCATTCATTCGTCTGTTTTTCTTATTTTTCTCCTCGAAATTATGCAATCAAAACCATAATAAATTATCGTCAATATAGTGGCTCTGTCATTTAAAACGTTTTTATCTAGTGTGATATCTTAATTTCAGTAAATTGATCTTTCTACGAAAAATGCACGAAAACAACGAAATGGTCATTTCGCCATCCACTTTAGGCCTACATATAATTATGCATGCATACATGTATACAGTCTGTGTCAAAGAAAATGGTACAGTTGGAATTTTTTTTTTATTGTATGAAGATTAGTCACAACATGGTAATACTTGATATTTTCATAAAGCAGGAAAATCAAGCTTTTTCTGCAATTTTTTCCATCTCATTTGGTACTGTAGATCTTAAGATATGATTTTCTACAATCAATAAAAATTCACTTTCCGCACCCCTTGACATGCCTTTGTGCAGGTTTCGAACATAAGCCGCCGAAATTGACGCAAAAGAACAAAAGATTTGTGTGGACGGAAATCTCTTGTCTTCACACATAAATTAGCATAACTTTTGTTCTAAAAAAACAAATGATTTTAATTAAATTGTATCAGCAAGAAAAATATATTGGCTTTAATTGCCATATATACATAACATTTGAAAAGATTTTATATCTAAATTATTTTTTCCCCGACTGTACCATTTTTTTTTACACAGACTGTATGTACCGAGTTGGTCAGAAAAAACTTTACACCTAGAAAAATGTCAATAAAAACAAAACCAATATATAAACCCAAAATTATTATACATATTCTGAAAGAGTAATTCCTCCCGCATCTTTTGGTACCAATTTTGTATGTTATACCTTTACGCTTGGATGAACGCGACGCATTGTTTGCGAACATGTCAATTTCGAATTGTGCCAGAATGGGAGTAAAATCAAAACAACAAAAACCTATAAAAAAGCAACTTCATCCTGATTAAAATAGCATAACTTTTTTAACGAAAATGTCTCCCGCCTAATAATTTGGCAGGGGTTTTGTTACACATATTGACTACATTTTGTATGAAAATGAGATATATCTGTACAGTCAGGCATGAGTGAGCACACGTCATAGACAAAATAATCTCTTTTCAAAAGTATTAGGAGGCCTTTTTAGGTCTGTCAGTGGTAATTTACTCTGATGTGTACTCGTTCGTGCATTACTTGACGAGTCAATCTAATTTCCATGCAAAATTTAGTCAATATGTGTAACAACACCCCTGCCTAGCTATTAAGCGAAAGACATTTTCGTTAAAAAGTTATGCTATTTTAATCAGGATGAAGTTGCTCTTTTCTAGCTTTTTGTTGTTTTGATTTTACTCCCATTCTGGCACAATTCGATATTGACATGTTCGCAAACAATGCGTCGTGTTCATCCAAGCGTAAGGACATACCATACAAAAATGGTACCAAAAGATGCAAGAGGAGTTACTTATTCAGAATATGTAAAATAATTAGGGGTTTATAAATTAGTTTTCTTTTTATTGACATTTTTCTAGGTGTAAAGTTTTTTTTTACTCTCTCGGTATAGGCAAAATATCCCAATAAAATTTTAAATCGCACACTAAATAAAACAGCAGAGTAATTTTACCCAACCAGTCCAATTAAAAAGTTTTGAATATTCAAATAGTCAAATAATGCGAGGAATAACCTTGTGTTGGCACGTTACAGAACTTAAATCCAATCTAAAAGTATAAGTAAATGATATATCGAGGTAAAATGTTTATGAAACTGTATTGTTTGGTAATTAGACAGCAAAGTTCTGTTAAAAACTAAAAGAAGAGTCAACTTGTTCAAGAGCGTGACCTGAAAAATAAAGTAATAATCATTTATGACGTCATGGTAATGAACAATATTGCATCTCTTAAAAACAAACTAAAACGTTGTCAAAATGTTTGAATGCACATAGTTTACGAACATAATGCGAAGTAAAAAGTGAAAAGTTGCGAAATGCATTGTTATTGCTCAAATTGAGTAACTCGCAATATACAGTCTGTGTCAAATAAAATGGTACAGTTGGAAAACATTTTTTTATAGTATGAAGGTTAATATTAACGTGGTATTGTTTGTTATTTTCATAAAGCAGGAATATCACTCTTTCTTCTGCAATTTTTTTCATCACATTTGGTGCAGTATTTTTTGAGATATGGCTAATTTTCTACAATCAAGAAAAATCCATTTTTCGCACGCCGTCCCATGCCTTTGTGTACGATTTCGCATAATGACCGTGAATTCAGCGCTCCAGAACAATAGAAGTGCGCAATTTTGATTTGTTCCTCGTCGCACAAAACTTAGCATAACTTTTGTTTTACGAAAGCAAATTATACAGGACAAAGCGCATCAGCAAGAAAAGTCTTTTGGCTTTAATTTGGTACCACAAACACACATTATATGAAAAGATTTCACACCTAAATGATTTTTTCCCCGACTATACCATTTTTTTTTACACAGACTGTACAATAACTGTCGCAATAGGCATTCAATTTGCAACATTTGGCTTCTCACTTGTCTTATTATTCAGGTGTTCTGTGCATACACGAACAATACTTTGTTTTAAAGGTATCATTGAAAAGAAGATAAATGAACTTGGCAATGGTATAAAATTCAATAAAAATGATAAAATACCTCAAAAGTTATTAAGGGCCTAAAGTTGAGTTTTGGAATTCAATTTGATCAATAAAACTGCATTTGCAACATTTGACGTTTTACTTTTTCCATATTTTGACATTCTGTGCATTGAAGCAAGACACAATCATTACAAATAGGATATCAATAAAAAGGGGAATAAATTATCTTTCCAATAGTCTAAGGGTGGTTTCTCACTTCGCGGAGACGTCTCCGCGACGGATAAAAAGTATTAGACGTCTCCGAGACTGTGACAAAGCAGTTTCAAAGAACCGTCTCAAAGTTGTTCTTTCAATGTTTTCATGGTGAAAGAGATAATTTGAAGGTTTTACGGTATGACACCATGTGTAAGGACTTACACATGGTGTCATACCGTAAACCTTCAAATTATCGTCTCAAAGTTGTTTCCGCGACTCATGAAACGTCCCCGAGACGTCTCCGCGATAAATTCTTGAAACTTGTGGCGAAGACGTCTCCGCGACGTTTCATGAGTCGCGAAAACTACTTTGAGACGATTCTTTGAAATTGCTTTGTCACAGTTCAAGTTTTGAAAATTGTCGCGGAGACGTCGAGGAGACGTCTCGGAGATGTCTCTAATACTTTTTATACGTCGCGGAGACGATATTTTCTATTCTGTCGCGGAGACGTCTCCGCGAAGTGAAATACCACCCTAAAGTACATGGTGATGGTGTGATTGCATGCTAGGATAGTCAGAAAATATGCGTGTTTTGTTCCCAACCCGTTTTTTGACATTATAAGGGCCCAAGCATGAATACACGAACACAATGTGCACGAAGACTGAAGATTTTGTATTTTTGTATTTATTTTTGCATGCAGTTGGTTCGTGTTTAGGATTTATGCATGTAACCAATCGATATCTGGAGTCTACACTTTGCATGTAAATATCGGGGAAAACAATAACACGTGTAAACATCCCCGCAGTGAATGTCGTTCCTAGGGGCTGGAATAGTGAATATTCAAATGCAATATTTTTCATTGTGGAATGTATTGTTTTCACAATGGACCAATGGCCTGGAAATTCAAACTGACCTCTTTCACACTGGGCTGGCGCGGGCTGCGCCCCGCATTCAGTAAGCATTCTTAAATATTAATACGCCGACAATACACGCTTCTGATCTAAATTCACACAAAATCTCTGCTTTTACGCGTATACGTCTATCGATGGTATCACAGACACGGATCTCATTTGAAACCCTGCTTGGAACTGAACATTCATGCACTTTAAAGGCTCAATTCGGTTTCTATGGAAGCTTCAAAAAGCCACCGAGATGTTGAGATAATTATCTTGGGAAGTCGACATCATGATAGCAAAAGATCAGATGACGAGATCCCGGATCTCATCATGTCGACATCTTTTAGAAGAGATGATCAGATGACAAGATCCCGGATCTCGTCATATCGACATCTTGTAGAAGAAATGATCAGATGACAAGATCCCGGATCTCGTCATGTCGACATCTTGTAGAAGAGATGATCAGATGACAAGATCCCGGATCTCGTCATGTTGACATCTTGTAGAAGAGATGATCAGATGACAAGATCCCGGATCTCGTCATGTCGACATCTTGTAGAAGAGATGATCAGATGACAAGATCTTCGATTCATGATCATGTCATCTGATCATCTCTTCTAAAAGATGTAGACATGATGAGTTACGAGATCATGACATCTAATCATCTCTTCCACTGGATGTAGACATGACGAGATAAAAGATCTTGTCATCTGATCATCTCTTCTACATGATGTTGACATGGTGAATTCCGGGATCTTGTCATCTGATCATCTCGTCTACAAGATGTCGACGTGACGAGATCCGAGATCTTGTCATCTGATCATCTCTTCTGAAAGATGTGGACATGATGAGATCCAGGATCTCGTCATCTGATCTTTTGCTATCATGATGTCGACTTCCCAAGATAATTATCTCAACATCTCGGTGGCACTTTTAAGCTTCCATAGGTTTCAGCTCGAAATTAAATGACATAAAAAGATGATGGATGCGGTTGCCCTGAAATGCCTTGGTATTAGCATACTATTTGTGTAATAGCGTTTGTTGGAGGGTTAATCCCACTTTGCTTTATCAGATCTCACTCGACAGGAGTAGCAGGAAGTGCGGTAACAAGACGTGTTATAAGTCTTCTTAACTCTGGTGCAGCGGGTATATTTTTGGGCATTGCCCTCGTACATCTACTTCCCGACGTGAGAATAATCTTCGAAACTTCGCTGAACATCACAAACCATGGCGGCGACGGCGGCCACACGGATACACATTTCGACTGGGCTGGATTTACGGCTGGTGTTGGCTTCCTGGTTGTCGTGTTCGTGGAGCAGATGATGATTTGGTGCCTGGAAAATTCGGATAGAAGTGAGGACACCATGTCTGACAGAGATAATCTGGTGAAGTCGACCGCAAGCAGGGAAATGGACGTAGATGGCCATGGTGATTACGGGGCGCTTCGTGAACGATCGCCTTCGCAGTGTCAAAGCGAAGTGTCTGAAGCTGCTTCGTATTCGTCATCGACTATCGTGCGAGGCCTGGACGACCTCCAGCCAATCACTTCCTTTCGTGCCATCATTCTCCTCGTTTCCCTATCACTGCACAGTACCTTCGAAGGACTAGCCATTGGTCTCCAGCTAGAAGCGAAAGACACCATTGACCTACTGATTGCAATCTCTATCCATAAAGCCATCAGAGTTCACGGTTTTCTGCGTTTCGCTTCAGTTACAAGGCCAGACTTTTCTCAAGTGCGAGTAGCCCTCATCATTCTCTCTCACCTCGCCTGTAGGTATCGCGATTGGTATCCCTCTGCTGATCCTTCTGTAGACGCTGATGCCCTACTCGTTAATGGTGTCCTCTCAGGGTCTTGCGACGGGCACGTTTATGTTTGTGTACGTTTGTCGAACGTTCTTCCAACGGAACTGGCGGGAAACAAGATAGATGCCTAAAATTATTTCTGTCTTTTGGCAGATTTGGATAGTGCGGAGTGGACGCTAGAGTCGATGGACACTAGGTAATTGCAATTTCTGCACTCTTTAAATGTTACCAATGTCAGCAGCCTTAAAAGCAGGTAACCATGATTCGGTGCAATAAGCAGTGTTTGTTCTCTTTTATTAGGGTGCGCACGCTGCAATGCAGGTCACATTGGGTGTACCGCCTATGCATTTAGTTGCAATAGTGAACCCAGTATAGTAGTTGGTATTTTCATAAAAGTAGCAGCAAAACTGCAGCCTATATAGAACACATATAATTTTTTGAAGTTTACTATTTGATCGAGATTATTTATGGTATGCAACGATGATAGGAAGTTCTATTATATTTTAAAAATTATCTTTTCGTATTGTTTTAATTTTCTTGTTAATTTTTAAACTCACACTTATCCAAAATGACGAAAACTGTATACTGTATCATTTTAGATAATGCGACAAAAACACTGCAAATACCTTACAAGATTTTTTACACAATAATTTAACAGCTTGCATTATAAGTGGTTTAAAACGTTTGTATTTTTTACCCTTTATCATAGAAATATTCCATGTCCAATATACATTAAATTATTATAGTAAAGGCGGGTAAAATAGATTCAGAACTGGTGATTGGTTGGATAGGGATCACTGTTCGTTCAAATATAATTATGTTCTCTTGATTTTGTCTTTATTGAACGATCAGGAATTACATTAAAAATGTATGGCACTGATTCTACTTGCTCATTATAAGCCTAGCCATAAAAGGGTATATGCACGTCAAGATTATTACAAGAACAATGGAGTCTGGCAACAGCACCGATGTTCGTCATAATGGCTTCGCAGTTCGCTAAAGTTGAAGACAATTTATTTTTCTTAGGGATATACCTAAGATCTAGGCGTCTATTTTCTAGAATTATAATAAATATTGCATGTTCCATTAATACAAAATTACTGGATTATATAAACTCGAAATACTAAATTAACCCTTGTGCAGATCTTTTTCAATCAAACATACATTCACTTGGGGAGAATTTATATATATAATGTGATTTTTATTTACTCCCACGTAAAAAAAGGGTTTAATAAGTACTTATAGGATTGGGGGTTGGGTGTCCGTACACTAGAGAACAATAAAATATCCTCTATTCCATTTCAATTAAACAAAAATATATTAAAAATATATATATATATTTGTCTCAGACCGTGGTGTTTTAAGCTTAAGTAATCGTAAACTTTATCTTATATACCCCAATACGATTTTGTACTCTAAACACGGATTATAATATCAAATGAGCACAATTTATAAAGGGGGACAATAATTATGTTTGATGTATATAGGTTTAGCAATAAAACGAATCCAAATATTTTTTAAATATAGGTTTTCCCGGCCAATTTCATACATTTACCATCTGTTTTCATTACATGTGTTTTCAAATTCGTGTGTATTGGTGCCGCAGACTGACTTTAGTCAAACAAATTCTTGTTCATGCTCTCAAGTTCATTTCTAGGCACCCAAATTAATGATTACAAAGTTTGAATTCGCATATAGGCACCCAGACTCATGATTAATGCATTCAAACTAGTGTGATAGCAAGGTAAGCACTTTAAAAACACTTTCAGTTTCGTTATCAAGCGATCGATTTCCATGATTTAACATTCAATTCCGTTATACATGTACAGATACATTTAATAAGGATAGACAATATTGACCACTTTATCATTAAAAGTGCTTTTACTTTTATCATTATAGTGATCATCACCTCTCTCTTACCCCAAATTATTTGATCCTCAAAATAAATAATCGCCATTATCCTATGATCATTGCATTGTATTCGTGAACATCATTTTCCACCATCATGATTCTAATGTTTATCTTTATTTTCATCGTCATCGCAATGTTTTTATGAGATTCATGCTCCATCTTAGTTCACAATTAACAAAGCAAGATTATTATGACCTTTTCCAAATTAATTATATGGTCTAACATTCAATTTCAAAAACCGCTTGACCAATGTCAATTCTAATGAGTACCTTACATGTTTAATTTAAATGATTTTATCATGAACTTGTTTGTCTATAAACGAATTTGAATATTACGAAATAAGATGGCGACAGGATTAAAACGAATTTGAATAAGCATTGCCGAAAAGATATGCTTATTATGTGAACAAGAATGCACAAATATGAAATCGGTCACCATAATCATTTGGATGACTGAATACGATTCTGAATGACGACATTTCCATGCATCAGCGTTATTTACCGAAAATGACTGTCTCTATCATGAAATTAACTGACAAAACAATTAAATTGACCGGGAAAACCTATACTTGCCGCTTTCAAAAATCATAAGCATAAAAAAGGATCACGATAAAAGTACACCACGGTGTTTCATTCATCGATTCTCCATTTGATACAAGAGGTGATCTGGAGTAAGATATATGTTCTGAATCTATGTATTAATCTGTCAAAGAGTGAAAATTAGAAATTGTTTGGAGAAATGTCATAAAAGATAATCCAAACAAGTTATACCCTTTTTAACTTTATAGTGTGCAAACTTAAGACATCGACTCATAATCATCAAAAGTACATGATATAGTCAGTGACAATGTATAATATTTATTTCGCATTTTCTTTATTGTCATAAACAAAATGTATACGTACTAGGATATTGTTAGTTATTCACGTATGTTCGTTATATGCACAACCAATGGGCGCTCTGAAGGCGGGGACATTTTGACAGATATATAGGCATGGGCGCAAGAGGCCGCTGATTATTGTCTCTCTTTGTCTTTCTCCAAGGTTGAAATAATTTGTTAAAACTTTCAGTAAAATATGTATTGAGATTTAAAATGTTCTATTTAAGCTTTTCGTCATGTTATCTCCTAAAATTTCCATCTAAATAAACAATTTAGCTAATCAGGCTCCAAAGGCAATTAAAAACTCATTTGATGATTGACGTAATTTAAAGGAGAATGAAACCCTAGGATTCAGTTGAATTGCATGAAACAAAAAAAAATCAAAGAAACAGATTAAAGAAAGTTTGAGAACAATTGAATAAATAATAAGAAAGTTATGTGCATTTGAATGTTGTGATCACTAACGCTATGGAGATCCTCACACTGGCAACAGGCCCAAGATGTGTGATGTCACACATGAACAACTCTCCCATATATGACATACAAAAAATACCAAAAATTCTTCTTTTTTCCTCATTCTAATGGTAGTACAGACTCTTCACACATGATTATATTTTGTGAACTTGTATTACATGTCCTCCCATGAAAAGAATCTCAGATCTTTTAACAGAATTAATAAAAAAAAAAGACAATTTGAGTGAAATACGTACAAAAGTAATGGGGAAGTTGTTCATGTATGACATCACACATCTTGGGCCCGTTGCCCATTTGAGGATCCCCATAGCAGTAGTGATCACAACATTCAAGTGCTCATAACTTTCTTATCATTCATTCATTTTTTATCAATTTTCCATTGATCAGCTTCTTTAATTCTCCTGTTTTTGTACAAGTTAATGAATTCCTAGGGTTTCCTTCCCCTTTAAGCAAGGCTACTATCATAATTTAATTTTTGGAATTACTAACTTTCACCAATTTGTCGTCTTCTCTGAATTTATGTGCCTATCTTGTATCTTGTATGTTATTTGAGAGTATATATACGATGTTGTTGCGATATTTGGTGAAGATGTATTTTGTGTGTGTTTTTTTTGGTGTAAATCTAGCGCCAATATTAGAAAGTAGACAATGGATTACCAGTCACAATAATATAGGAAAGTTAGATAACTTTATTAAGTGCTTACATGATTCAAGTATCGCTGGCCGAAAGGGGCGAGCTGACACACAGGGGGCAGCACAACACAATATAACTACATGGCGCAATCACTTTTCTTCTTCTATCATCTTCTATATCATGAGCAATAAAGACTAACTTATTCTGGTCAATCAAAACCAATAAAACTGGTCAACAATAACAGAAAACGCAGGATAAGTTAAACCTAGTAACGCAACAATTATCTTACTAATATCATCACAAAATATAAACTTGGCTTACTAAGTATAAATTGTAGAGAATAGAATCGGCTGAATAAGAATAGACTGTACAGAATAAAGTTGGCTTAATAAGACTAGACTGTACTTAATAGACTTGGCTTAATAAGAATAGACTGTACAGAATAAACTTGGCTTAATAAGACTCAGACTTGTACTTAATAGACTTGGCTTAATAAGAATAGACTGTACAGAATAAACTGGCTTAATAATCGTAGACAGTAGTTTCAACCATTAAACATGTTTCCGAAAAAGGGGTAACAGTCAAGAGGTATGATTATAATAAATGCAATTCATATATTTTTGCAATAAGCTACAAGATTGAGACTAAAACAAATTATTCCCAACTATCATTACACATCTGTTAAGGCCAAAGATAACTTTCATCAAATATTTTTAGGCTAGAAAAGCAAGGTACAATATTGCTACATACTATCAAATCATTTACACAATACATGTGATCTACTTTTCACTTCCTATCTCAAACGAAAAAGGCACAAAATCTGTTAGATTTGCTATAAAAAATAATGTGATCCAGGATAAAATGAGTATGAGAAATATACCAAATGAACACATTCAAAGGAAAATAAATAATTTTCAGATACAAACATGAAACTGAATCCTTATAAACTAAACTTAACCCTTTAGCAAGTACAATATACGGAGCAACCAACAGTCCACAAACTGTGTATAAATATTTGAGTACTACCGTTACATAAAACACACCACAGTTCTCTGCAGTGATAGATGCAAAAAAAATAAGAATCACCTTACATACTACTAGCTTACACTATTATCGGGTATACGAATCACATTAAAAGATTTGGAAACAATTAAAATATTACCAGCATAACGACGATGATGCCTGTGAAGAGAAAAGGCGGCATCGTAAATAGGCATTATAATAATACCACTTAAAGAATTATTAAACATAATCAAAAAGGAATGATGTGGTAATAAGAGTCACCAACCAGAGATGGGGCAGAAAACTGAGTCCATATTTGAGTCAACCAAAACGGGGTCAAGGGACAAGGAGCGGTCAAGGTCACGGGTACTAGCAATAGATCATGTTCATGACTATATAAAGACAGTCTCTGGAGGACGGCCTGGATTGGTCCAATATGCAAAGAACTAAGGTGACCTTGCCGACGATACGGGGAGGGGTAACGTCTGAAGCACATGACGTCATAAGATTGTCAAGGTGACTACCTGGCGCTGAATCCTTTCTGGCAGAATGGACCTAGATGACCTCTGGAGGGATGAACAGGAGAGCCATCGACCTCGGTGGGATGACAGTCAGAACCAACGTGTTGAGGGAGAGTGGCGTATGCTGTCGATGCTATGTTCTTACCACTCTTGACAGGCTGAGCGGTTGGTGCGAAACCGAGATCGAAAGAGCCGATGGGAGCTTCGCGTGGGCAGCCGATATCTTCGATCTTAGTGGTGGTAGGGGCACAACCAATACTTTCAAAGATGGTAGCGGATGTCATCGGGACAACTGTTGCTCTTTTGGTCGTCCTCGGTGAGCTGAGCAGCGGGGAGGAACCGATAGTACGAGGAATATGGAGTGTCTGGAGGTCGACTAGGAGAGTTCTCGACCTTGACGATGGGGGATGGTGGTCACCACCGACATTTGGAGGGGTAGCAATGTCCTTGAAGCAGCGGTCGTTACCATCTCTGGTGGGCTGAGCAGTGGGCGGGAGTCTACGAACCACTGGTCGACATCTGATGATGACCGATATGCTGGCTGTCTGAGCAATTGGCTGGAGGTAAGCACTGGATGGGACATCATGAGTGTAGTTACCTATCTCAGGACTACAAGCGGGACTATATTCTGCTGAACAGGATGATGGTGTAGAGTCCCAGTAGTCTGGTGAAGCGAGCTTCCAGTGTTCACACCTGGATATGTTGGATCAAACTCACAAGAGGGTTATTATTGAGAACATTTAATTAGTTTGAGGGCTATTACTGCATTGTTAGTGATAGTACATGTAGGAGTGCGTGTGGGACAATTTGATCAATGAGGGGCGGTGTAGGATCAGGATGGTAAGTGTAAGAAGGTCCATCACACGATAACGACGCAGCGCTTGGCAGGACGTATGGTAATATCATGTATTCTAGAAACGGAAAGCCTGCCTGTACCTCAACCTCAGCGAATCAATTACAAGTGCTTCTAAATTAAAAACTCACCTACCATCTCTAGTAAATATGAGGCATGTTTCCCCGACACGGTTGTGATGACCAACCCTGGCTAGAACGCAAGGAGTGGTGAAACAGCAGAACTCATCACAAGATATCAATAAAGAGAATGACGAATAGGTTGTGTGAGGAACCACTTACGAGATCTATTCGAAACACATGTTTGCCATGAAACACATCAATATTGTGGAGACAGTGAGCCTTATTAGGCACCCTAGAGGAGCTGGCCACTGGATTCTTCGGCAACTGATTGACTGGGAGGTAGGACTCATTAACTCCAATGAGCTTACCTGATTGCAGCAAGGATCTCCATCAGCATACTCGTCTGACACTGACAAGTTCCCAACACAACCACGAGTACTGCTACGATTTCCTCCATCTATTGGGGAGACCACTCTTATCTGTAATAGGAGTACTGCCATGGACTTGAATCACCACTCATTAACCCCAGACAAACAACACTCAGAACCTAGATAATCATAATCATCCTGATAATCATTGTAAGGGTACATCGAATCAGAGTAGCCTAGAATGTTAGCTGTGTGTACGCCCTATCCATTATATCTTGTTCATGGTCCGGAAGAAATGAACAATTACTGATGTGATGTTTATTAGGTCGGTTAAAAGCGAACATAACGGGCAATTACTATCTGTGGGAGTTTGACGAATTCTAGGAACAGTAGAACTAAATCTAGGCTCATCAGAACATGAATTAGTAGTACTACTAGCGATATAATTAACGCTGATACATGTACTAGGCCTATTGATAGAATTAGACCTAGCACTATACCTATGCGCTATTCTAGCCTGAAGACTAGATCTGTGACCGTGTGATTGGGGTCCCCGAAGGTCTCATCATTACCATACTCATCACTGTAATTAGACTTACTAGTATTTGTAGAATTGTAAGGAGTGCTATGTCTAGGAACTACCCTAGCCCGCCTAGCCTGGAAGCTAGACTGATTTGGGTCCCCGAAGGCTCATCAGAATCACAGTCATACTCATCAATTGTAGAATTGTAAGGAGTGCTATGTCTAGGAACTACCCTAGCCCGCCTAGCCTGGAAGCTAGACTGATTTGGGTCCCCGAAGGGCTCATCAGAATCACAGTCATACTCATCATTGACATCAATACTTCTACTACTCCTTATTCATAAAAATCGTCAAACGAATCATCAATTAGACTGGCAATTATTCTCAGTCACACTTGCATTCTTATCATTTCTACTGATTTGAATAGGTTCATAATGATTATCAAACGAAGGTGAATAAACTGGGCGGCCGCGCTCTCGGGCCTGGGAGTTGGGTTGGTACCTCGGAAGGGGATAATTAGGGAAAGCCATAGAGCATAGAGGGCTATATATGGGACTACAGCAAGTGGATGCACGTAGAGGCACAACCTATTATTATCTATCACAACAAGTTTTGTCGACCGACTGGTTGCAAATAGCATAAAATCCATTGGAAAGGCAATGACAGGGTATGAAATCCCACAGAGCAGCCACCACGCCAATATTAGAAAGTAGACAATGGATTACTAGTCACAATAATATAGGAAAGTTAGATAACTTTATTAAGTGCTTACATGATTCAAGTATCGCTGGCCGAAAGGGGCGAGCTGACACACAGGGGGCAGCACAACACAATATAACTACATGGCGTAGTAGTAGAGTGGCCTTGACGTCGTTTAATTACAAACACAAAATACTTTATGTGGGACAATGTATCATTATGCTTACAAGGTTATGCGAGGTTGTCTCACACCAAGGCTGAAAAAATTTCAGTAAAATATCTGATGAGCTTTAAAATGTTCTACTTACGCGTTTGGTCATGTTTCCCCCGTAATCTTCCATCGAAATAAAATATTTAGGCAATGAGGCTCCAAATGAATTACAAAATAATTCGATGATTTACGTAATTGAAGCAAGCCTACTGTCATAATTTGATTTTTGAAACTACTAACTTTCAACCCAATTCGTCGTCTTCTCTGAATAGAAGGGCCACCAATCGTCAGAATATGGGCTTCGTTTGCAAGTCATGTTAATGTTTGGCAACATTTATAAATATGTTCTACTTGATCACACGAATCAGAAAATATATGTCGCCAATTTTTTAATTGACCTTTTGTGACCCGAAATGAAGGTCAAAGGTCAGGCTACCTTAACATAAACATAATTTTCTTCAAATTGTGTCAAATTTGGTATCAAATTGTAGGTAATGTTATGACTAGCAATTAAGTCTATTAACATTTTTTCACTCGATCAGCCAGTTTTGAGCAATATGCAAATTAGTCTATTAATGCATAATTCAATGCATAATTGAGTCAAGCCTCACGACAATCAGACATAACATATCCATAGACAATATCAATAGCAACTAGTCAAGAATACAACATAGGTCATACTAGCCTGATATTGCTGCCACATTCTGGTGATCCTTATGACCTTAAAATTAGGGCAAAGGTCAATTTATATGATGATTAACAACCTGGAAATGGCATCATTTTAGCAAAAACCTCATTTTCTGTGAACTTTGACCTTATTTCTAGGTTGATTGTGTCAACTAAAAATGTGACGACATATATTTTTTGGTTGATGGCATCAAGTTGAACATATTCATGTTAGTTACCAACATAGTTAAGCTTATGCAACGAATAGGTCAAAGGTCAAAGTTAAAGAAAGAGGTTTTAGCCAAAGAGTCTGGTTTTGACCTAAGTCTTATTGGGATGCATTACTTGGAATATTTCATTTAACACTGTTAACGTGTTCTACTTCATCACATGAACCAGGAAATAATCGTTTTCATTGACCTATGACCTTGAATTATGGTGAAAAGTAATAAAATAATACAAAAATACGTAGTTTCTGGTATTTCCAGGTTTTTCAGCGTCATGTTATTTGAACTTTGACCTTATCTTGAGGACATACGTGTCAATGAAAAAGAGGCAAGGTTGACTTTCTGATTCATGGGGTCAAGCAGAACAAAAACAATTACGGTTAACAAAATCAAAAAGCTATAATATTGCCCAATGGGGCAAAGGTCAGGACACAGATAGAAAGTTCAAGTAATACGTGAGGGCCACAGTTTTCTGTTTTGACCATAGTCATGATAGTCCTGTTGGCCTTATAGCTTAATTATTTTGATAGCCACAGTTCCTTTTGTTCTACTTAACCCCATGAATTAGAAAATCAACCTTGCCTCTTTTTCATTGACACGTATGACCTCAAGATAAGGTCAAAGTTCAAATAACATGAAAAAAAAAAACCTGGAAATACCAGGAACTATGTATTTTTTTACTTTCACCATAATTAAAGGTCATAGGTCAATGGAAACGAACATTTCCTGGTTCATAGGATCCAGTAGAACACGTTAACAGTGTTAAATATAATATTCCAAGTAATGCGGCCCAATAAGACTAAGTTTAAAACCAAACTCTTTGGCTAAAACCTCTTTCTTTAACTTTGACCTTTGACCTATTCATTGTATAAGCTTAACTATGTTGGTAACTAACATGAATATGTTCAACTTGATGCCGTCAACCAAAAAATATATGTCGTCACATTTTTAATTGACACAATCGACCTAGAAATAAGGTCAAAGTTCACAGAAAATGAGGTTTTGGCTAATATGATGACATTTCCAGGATGTTAATCATTGTATAAATTGACCTTTGCCTTAATTTTAAGGTCATAAGGGTCACCAGAATGTGGCAGCAATGTCAGGCTAGTATAACCTATGTTGTATTCTTAATTAGGTGCTATTGATATTGTCTATGGATATGTTTTGTCTGATTGTCGTGAAGCTTGACTCAATTATACATTAAATTATGCATAAATAAACTAATTTGCATTTTGCTCAAAACTGGCTGGTCGGGTGAAAAAATGTTAATAAACTTAATTGCTAGTCATAACATTACCTACAATTTGATACCTAATTTGACACAATTTGAAGAAAATTATGTTTATGTTAATGTAGCCTGACCTTTGACCTCCATTTCGGGTCACAAAAGGTCAATTAAAAAATTGGCGACATATATTTTCTGATTCGTGTGATCAAGCAGAACATATTTATAGAAGTTGCCAAACATTAACATGACTTGCAAACGAAACGACAAACGTGGCCCCACTAGAATTTCTGTGTCTATCTTGTACCTTGTATCTTATTTAAAAGTATATCTACGAAGTTTTTGTGATATTTGGTGAAGATGTATTCTGTGTGCTTTTTTGTAAATCTAGGATTAGAGTGGCCTTGACGTCGCATAATTACATACACATAATACATTGTGGCATTGTTCATGGAACAGGACTGGTGCAGTGATTCTTTACAACATGCGATCCGCTCCGTGCGGCAGCTACAAACATACGTGTATTACACTAACAACGAAAGTGCAAAAATCAATATTTAACTTTAAAAATACTTTTTAAAAAATAAATAAATAAAAGAATCAACCTAGATGTGAGAATAGACGTTTAATCTGTTTTTAATATGTTGATATCTGTATTTATGGAGTGCTTTATGTCTTTACAAAATTACATTTATAGTAAAATTGTATTATTATGGTCTTTCCTCCTCTGCTATATACATATAAAAGAAAAAAACCCAAAACAATGGGACGTTGGGTGTGAGTTTATTATTTACTTGTTCCAAATACTTTTGATAAAGAGATTTGAAAATTCTTTACTCTTGTTTTGTTTATATGAGCTTGAATTTCATTGCATATTTTGGAAGAAGTTTTCAATTTACATACACTTCTTTAAACAAAATAGGCGTACGTATTTGTAGGGAGGGTGAAATTCATGTTAAACTGTATCGAAACTACTGTACTTTTAAAATTCTGTTCAACGTTAGTTATTTTTCGCGCAGTCAGACCGATGAGACCGACTCCAAACCGACAATTAACTCACCACTCGCGGTAATGTTTTATATTGTTCGGTCTGGCGTAGGTTAAGAGTTGGTCTCACCGGTCTGACAAAGCTATAAAGTTGAAAATTTAATTTAAAAATAATCATGAATACAAAAACAATAACAGAGTTCCAAAAAAATATTGTTTTATTGCATTCATACCTCGCATGTTGGAAAGAGCACGCTGTGTTTACTTCGTTGACATATGACTTTTGTGGAAACACTAAGATAATAGTTAATACAGATGTAGAGATTATTTCGCAATGTGGTGTGGGTTTCACATAGTAGTATTTATTCTTACGTTGTGAATTTACTCCTCCACGATGCAGATTTGATTTACAATCTTAAAACACTCAAATTTCAGTGTGAACATTATTTTACACTCTGTTCATATTGTTTTCCCACAACTTTCCACACAGTGGGACACTGCGTTCTTTCCAGCAGGATATCAATACTTAGTTAATTAGAACACATTCTAAACAGATAGTAACTTCTCACGATGTGATATGTACAAATCACTGTACGATCTATTTGTCTGTTTGTAGTCCACATTATTTTTTATTATGAAAAGAACAGAACAATTGTGTATAATACATTACAATAATATGCATATGTTTATATATCATATATTATATGATGTACAACAAAATAGAACATACAAATTACACATAAATAAAGGGATAGGGAGAGGGAATGAATAAGTATAACCTCATAAAATCAAGATGCTCCTGCATAATTATACCTGCGTCTATTATTGATATGAATTATTACGACGGAAATGTTTATTTCCACAAGTTTATCAATAATTCTACATGTTATCACAGTATGTATACGTAATTGTAAAATCATTCTGTTAATCACTTAAAAAAAAAAAAAAAAAAAAAAATGAATAATGAATGAAAAGGGTTTATCGTTACTAATGACATTGAGTGGATGATCGTTTGAACGCTTTGTAACAGGCGAAGTATTATAGGTTTATTATTATTATTGCTATTGCTATATTTATTATTTTATGATAATTATATTATTCATTATTAGAAGTATTATCATTATTATTATTTATTATGATAAACAGGATCAAGTCCGTATTTTTCCTTAAAAAGACTTTGCTTTAACAAAAAGCACAAAGTGATTTCAAGTGCAACTTTTTAGTGTCCAAGTGTTTTTTCGGATCATTCTAGTTGTGCCGAGAATGGCTTCTTTTTGAAGATCGTAGATCTTGATGTTCGGGGAGATCTTGGTGATGAGACTCTCTATTCCCTTCTTTACCATCCCCGTGTGACCAATTATCACCGGGGTGACTTCTGCCTTGGCGTTCCACATCGTTCGATCTCGATCCTCAGGTCTTGATATTTTAGCCGCTTGTCCCTTTCCTTGACTGCGATTTTTATGTCGTGAGGGACGGATACTTCGATGATGTTAACTTTGTTTCCCTCTCTTACGATGATATCTGGCTTGTTACAGTTGATAGCTCTGTCTGTCATTATGCCGCAGTTCCAATATATGGTACTTTTATCAGCCAGGGTGATTGTCTTGTGGCTGATGTTCCCATGGATGGTCACATGCTTGAGTCCCACGATCCTTTAGAAGTTGCCAGTGTATATGCTTGGCAATGTTATCATGTCTGCTGATATATTCTGTTTGGGCCAAGATGGGGCATCCTGATGCCAGATGCATTAGAGTCTCAGGTTCTTTCCCACATACTCTGCACGTGTCCTCTACATCTGATTGCAGAATGGATTTCTCATATGCCCGTGTCTTGATTACCTGATCTTGTATGGCAAATATAAACCCTTCCGTTTCTCCTTTCAGACCAGCAGACTTTAGCCATCCGTGGGTGTTCCTTTTGTCAACGAACTGGCGATTCGATTGTTTTTCGTGGTGACCGTGTAGACGTTTTGCCTGTAGATTTGTCAGCAATCTTTTGTTCAAGGAACGTTTCAGTTCTGTTCTCTCTTTTTCTCCACTGGTAGAGCTATCTGGTGATCTGTCAATGTCTTCAATGCTTGTTTCGTACTTGAGTAAATTGGCTGGGCTTTGTCATAATCGTGAGATATGTTTGTCAATGTATCCTTGGGACTGGATATGTAAATTGGCAAGCTGTATTAACTCCATATTCCATACCGTTTCTATCTGCTGAAGACACTCTTCCTCCAAGGTCGCGGGGGAGATACAACCTTTCAACAGCAGCTTTTGGGTGGTGTAGTCTGTGCATTGTCAATTGCTTCCTTGTCATGACATCCAGCCCTCGTATATCCTCGATTTTCCAGTTTATTATTCCAAAACTATACCTGAGCACGGGGATAGCAAGTGTATTGATAGCCTCCATCTTGTTTTTGGCGTTAAGTTCAGATTTCATAATGAGCCTCAGTCTGTGTTTGTACTCTGTCTTTGCCTTCTCTTTCATTGCGTTGTGGTGATGCTGTCATTCTCTATCATGCCAAGGTATTTGTAGGTGGATTCATTTCGTCAGTTCCTTGATTGATACTTGATATATTGATATTATTATTATTGTTATTATTGTTTTATTATTATTATTATTTTATTATTATTATTATTATTATTATTATTATTATTATCAACTTCTATTATCATTCATATCATTATCATATTATCATTGAAACTAATCTATATTTTTTTACGGTACTGTGCATTAAAGGGACCAATAACCAAGGATAATCACTTTTATACAAAAGAGCACAAAGAGACGATCAATTTAAAACAAAGTTTCATCAAAACCGGTTTTGAAATAAGGGAGTTATGGAAGTTTGAAAAGTCTCGTTGTACCTTCTATGGGGATCCTCAAATTGGCGACATCGGCTTCAAAATGGCCCAATTTTTATACCAATCCCCATTTGTTTTGTACACAAAATTGTACAAAACAAATGGAGAGTTGTCCGTAAAATCGACCATTTTGAAGCAGATGCTGCCAAATTGAGGTTCCCCATAACAGGTACAACGAGACTTTTCAAACTTCCATAACTCTCCACCAACTCCTCACATTGACTTCTCTCTATTGTTCTTCTCTCACGACCCGCAATATGTATTATGAACCTATCTTTATACAAAAATCTCCTTCCTCCATCATCTACCCTATCCTATACACAAGTGATATTCCCCCATAGGCTATCACGCTCCCTCTTCAGCAACTACCAGGAACCTGCTCCATCTATGCACCATCGATACCAGAGTACCAGCGACGAACCCCTAACTTATAACACTTTTTTCCACTCACCTCTGCTTTTCACATTCCCCCAGTCGCCAAGTTCCCTTCGCAAGACCAAAGGCACTTCCCACTTATTCGACCACACTCCTCATCCATTGGCCGGTCTCGGCGGTTGCACCCCCTCCAGCACAGCCCCCCAACCAGCACCCAGCCCAGCACAGCCCCAGACAGACTCACCACCCACCCCAGACCCCACCCCCAACCCCACAGACCCCCCAGAGCCCCCACCAGCCCAGCAACGCCCAAACCAGGCCACACCAGCCACCCAGCCAGCGCACCCCAAGACCCAGCCCCCGCCCAGACCCACCCCTCCAGCCCCCCTAAACCAGCACCCCCCCCAGATGACACCCACAACCCACCACCAGCCAGACCCCCACCAGAGGCCAGTCAGCAGCAGCCCAGAGAAGCCCCAGAAGAGACCCAGAGCCACAAAGCCCCCCAGTCAAAGCCCAGAGACAGCCAATGCCCCAGTCCCCACAAGCACCAGCCGAGCCAAGACCACAGATTCAACTCCCACATAGTAGCATAAGGCTTTACTTTCTCGCACCTTCGAAGATTCTTAAGCGAAGCCAAAATCTACAACCATCGGCGAGTGATTGCCGAAACCGACTTGCGAAGTCTCAGCATCATACTGCAAACGAGGCCTGCCTCCTCCACTCAGTCGAAACAACAAAACACCCTGAGTAAAGAGAGCTCCGAAAACTACTAAGAATCCATTACATTAAAGTTACAACCTACATCATAACACAACAACAACAAATGCGCTATTTAAGACCAATCGTTGATCCCAACTTGACCAGTAACGTCCGTTACTGAATGGTGTACTAGTGCAGAAATCTACCACAATTTCTTCTTTTCCTCACTAACGCACTCTCACTACTTCTCATGTCTGCAGAACCATCACAAATCGGCATGATCTGTCTATAAGAACACGTGTCCAAGTGAATCTATAGTCAAACGATAGCTATTGTATCAATGCATCTGTAAAATAACAGACACAAACACACAGAAAATACAAACCAACAACCCCTATCCACCAAAAAAGAAAGAAATTTAAGAAAAACCCCAAAAGAAAGAAGAAGAAAAAAAAAAAAACCAAACACACAACACAACAACGAAACACCACCCAAACCATTGTAAGCCGCACTCTCAAAGTCCCCACAAAGCCCCAGACCACCCAAGCCCAGTACGAAATGCGAGTTCTAGGACAATTACCCCTGACAACTCACCACGCAGACAATTAGCCCCCGAAACCCCAGGACAAATTACCACCCCGGCACAATCCACCCCAGGTGGACAATACCCCCGATATTCCGGAATTCACCCCGGACAATTACCCCGGAGAGGGACAGATTCCAGACATTACCTCCCGGACAATTCACCCCCAGGACAATTACCCCCTCGTGACGGACATCTACCACCCCCGGACGAAGCTACACGCGACTTCCCAAGCACCCCCCCCAACGACAATTACCCCTCACAGCAATTTGGATTCTTTGCAGAATCAAGCGGCCGCACGACATCTGCCTGCGGTCCTCATCGGAGGTGTACGCACCCGAACTTTGACCATTCATCTTCTCCACATGGATTTCTACATAATGATTCCTCTCAGTATTCTCTTCCATACTCCAGCTCTTTCCTCCCTTTGCTCTCTCTCTCTCTCCACTCCTCTCATTTTGTCCTGCGCTTCTCCACCATCTGCGCCACGAACAAAAACTAGGCGGGGGCGACGCCCCAGCCACATTCCTCTAGCCGCAACCCCCACACCACCCGTTATGGATAACATTCAATATCATGCCAATCAGAACTCAATGTAAACGGGGCCCTCACATTCACACCTTTATTTGCATAGAAACACAAATTGAAAATTCATGAAAAGACCCAACATACACATAACAAATCACACATGTTGAACTATACATCTAGTTCATCTCTATGATCATCCAACTGCACTTATCCAGACTTTTCAATTCATTATTTTGTTTAATTTCCACACAAAAAATGCGGATAAAAACACATCTGTCCTGAACCCATGCTCTCCTAAGAGCCACAGCGAATAGACAAGTGCTCAACTTCTAACCAACACTCCATAACAAACCAATAAAGTAACAAATATCAAACTAACAGCTTCAACTCATCAATTCATGCAAACAATACAGCGTTCTTAATCGATAACGAACTCAGAATAGTCATACATAACTTATTCGTACAGCGCAGCCAGACGCCAATAGACAAACCCTGCCCGTCTCCGGACCAAGCGTATATGTGCCTGACCTCCTACGCCGTTGGCTGATGATGACGAGGGCACGCAGGTCTACCAAGTATTCTCTGATGCACCCCATATCATGTGTATCGAACAGGGGCAGCTCGAGGTGCAAGCGCCCCTCCATTTTTTCCCAATGCTCAGAAGGCGCAAACGCTCAAACACAAAACAAAAACAGGAGAAGGAGGGCGGCGGGAGGCTGGCTAGGCGAATGCATAAGCCGGCGCGCTGACCATCACAAGGTACGCGGTATCTACGAATTCCCGTCCACATTCCACTACATGTCCCCTTTCGCAACCGATACTAATCTGCAATTTGCCGACCTTGACCAAGTAACGCGTCTATGAAAATGCCCGGCTACCGGTACGACGACCAAGAATCCCCGAAATCAGGCTAACAGCGCCTTCTTCGGGACAGCTATGGCTATAGCCGGTAAAGATATTAGCTGCGCCACCTCGACTAGTCTAACTAAGTAGTCGCCGACAGTTATAAATGCCCTTAAATTAGGCCAATACTATAATTGATTACTTTACACCCTAATTATCTTATGTAAAGAGAAAGGAGCCACAGAACAACAGCGAAAAAATCGAAAATAAGATAACAGTGTGCAGAAGAGAGAAGAGCAGCAGAGCAGAGACTAGCAACCAAGGGAGACCAACAACATATCAACAAGCGAAAACGGAACGCAGCAAGCGCCCATTCAAGAACATACGATCACTATCAGAAACATACAGATCGAAAACACTGCACACCCACAGACGAGACTCACACATGGCCGCCCTTGATTCACACTCACATCGCCGGCTCGGAACGCCGGCGGCGAGGAACTGTCGGAGAGTAAATGTCGCGGCCGAGGAGCAACTCGCGCTCAGGCGTTCCAGTTGTCCGACCCAGCCCTAGCGCCATAATTGTACCCTCGGCGGCTGGGGCAGAGTAACTCATTCCTTCAGGTAATTGCCTCGCCGGGGTTACTATGTCCGCGGCCCCCTCCCCCCCACCGGTACAATTGTCTTCCCGCGGCGGCCCTATTGTCCCCTTCGCGGCTACTCCTCCTGATAACGACAGTATAAAGTGAAAGAAAAGAGCAAATTCCAAATAGGATCGAGTACGAGAAATGAATTCGACAACAGCTCGAGCGACGCGACTCACAAGAGACCGCACTTAGATTCCACATCGAATGCCCGCCCCCCGCACCTATGGAGCGCAAGCTAAACTTCAGCAATCCGCGCCCGCTAAATGTCCCAGGGCACCCCCGGTCAGATTCCCCCTCTCGACGCGCAATTATGCCTCGAGGCGTAACTTGTCCCGGGCAAAGTCCGGCCGACTAACATTCCCGGGTAATTGTCCCGGCGGGCTAATCTATCCGGGGCGCACATAATCCGGAGCAATTGTCCACGCGGCGCAGAAATTGTCCGGGCGAACATTCCGGGGTACATTGTCTCGCGACCAAATTGTCCTCAGGCGCCGGACACTATGTTCCGGGGGCTACTGTCGAGCAGGCAAATTGTCCTCGGCGGCAACAGTCCGGTAACTC
>CALNVZ010000174.1:58146480-58174282 GCA_940671915.1 Paracentrotus lividus
ACACTACAGATAGCCACATGAAATCCGAAAAGCTTATTTATAGGATCCTATAAAAATGGAAAGAGATACGACCCCCCCCTATTCTTTTCTTAATAAAAAAAGACACATTAAAAGAAAGTAAAAACTAATAAAGATGGAGTGAAAGAAAGAAAAGGAACCCAGAAAAGAAAAAGAGAGAAAGAGAGAGAGAGAATGAGCCCAATAAAATATAGTTCTTCAACATTATTCTTGTACCTGAAAATATATGTCCATACATTTGTAACGCGGCAAAGAAATATTGATTTGCCAGAAAAATGGCGTAAATTTTGAAACTTGATTACTATTAAATAAAAAAAAAAAAAAAAAAAAACTGTCACTATTTATTTCTTATCAGAAATGTATCACTTTATAGAAGAAAGTGTTAAAGTCCAAAAGCGTAGCAGCTATAATATAAAGTTTTATACCACATCGTGTCAGTTAAGAGATATATTGCGGTAGGTACAAAGAGAATAAAGAAACCAAACTATGAAAATTGACCTTAGAAGGTTGCATAAGTTCGGTACAGTTAAAGTGTAGGTCTAGGGTACCCCACCCTAGGAAAAACCTAAAAAAAAAAAAAAAAAAAACAAATAATATTATACTTATTAACTCCCCATATCATGAGATACTAACAAGTGGGATAACTTAAATATTAAATGAAGAAGCATTGCTCATTTCTTCTAGATTAGGCTTATGTGGTTTAGAATCTGGTATCTGTCACTGCATAGCTTCAATGTTACACCATTGGCCCCGGACGTCTGTGTACATTGCCCCGGAACGGATCGGCAATTGTAACCGACCTCGACCTCGTTTTGAAATGGTAATGGCTTCAAAAATGACTTGATGTAACTACCCAAACCATTCATTATGTCAAGCTAAGAATGCATATTCATTGTATTTAGTTTTAAGCAAGTATTTAGCTTAGATAAATTGATAGGTCAAATTTGATAAAAAAACTGTTACAATTGTCCCCGGCTCCCCTACCTTCAAAAATATAACTATGCCTACAGTCACACAGACACTTATATAGATACGTCGTGGTGCGTCCAAATATTATTTCATCTTCTATTCTATCATCTCTTATGTATTTCTTTGCTTTTACTGGATTAACGAAATTATCAATATTTCACTGCTGACTATGACGGTAGGCATCAGTGGGATCCGCCAGGAAAGAAAATAATTTTGGACGCATCGGGACGTAACTATACGTAAGTGTCTGTGTGACTGTAGCCATTAGGATTGAGATTTCCTTAATGCTACAGTCACACAGCACTACGTTGAGTACGTCCAGTTGCGTCCAAAAATTATTTTCTTTTGCGGATCCCCACGAATGCCTACCCTCATTAGTCACAGTGGACATATTGATAATTTCGTTATCCAGTAAAACAAAGAAATACATAAGAAATAATAGAAATAGAACAAGAAAATAATTTTGGACGCAACCCGACCGTAACTCAACGTAAGTGTCTGTGTGACTGTAGCATATGATTTTTCGACAAGCCCTATTTTTGGTCTGAATGTCCCGTTTGTTACCACACAAAATAACTGAACTTGCCCTATTACAGGCGCTTATGTGGTATCTCACTTCGCGGAGACGGATTTGAGACGGAATAGAGACTAGTTGAGACGGTTTTAAAACGGAAAAAAGAGTGTCTCCGTGACGGAAAAAGGGTATCGGAACGTCTCCAAAAGTTTTCCCGTCGCGGAGACACTTTTCTCCGTTTTAAACCGTCTAAACTAGTCTCAAATCCGCGAAGTGATATATACCAACATTTTGACAAGGGAAACATCAAATCGAATAGACCTTTACTATTACATAGTAACTAGGTAACCAAACAACCTGTTATTAAAGAAAGAACTTACTTATTTGGAATCAAGTTTGCAACATTATTTGTCGCTATGTCATAAAAGCACTAGTTTGTTCGATAAACATAAACTAATTTACACAAACGGTTTACATAAACTAATTTATGTAAACCGGATTCCAAGTATTTTAGTTCATCATAATAACAAGTTCTTTAAATTCTTCGTTACTGTGTCACAAGGAAAATACTATACATGAATTAGAATAATCTATAATACCAGCCTATTTCGCCGCATTTACTCACGGGCTTTGTTGAGCTGTATTGTACTCTTTTTCTATCGTTGAAATATTCATTTAGTATTATATGGACATATTCGAATTTCAGTCGATTGACTGGTTCCAGCATTTCATAATACAATCAACTTCGTCTAGCTAATGGATTCTTGATAGCCATGCAGGAATTAATCATGTAGAGTGCCTTGTGCTTGACCATACTGGCATTAGAATAAACTGTTCTTTGCCCGTCTGAATCTGAATCTGAATATTTGGTCAGCCAAAGAGACATGCACGCACGGTAAAGTACATGGTGTGATGTGTGATTGCAGACTATGCATGATTGTGGCAAAAATGGGAATGCAACTTAATGTGGCGGAATGTCTCTATTAAAGGAGAATTGTCCCTGTAGATAGTTGGCTTACTGTGGATGCAGAAAAATCAATAAAGCCACATTGGGGAAGATTTGGTGAAAATTGGTATAAATGCATAAGAAAGTTATGAAGTATTTGAATATTGAGATCTCTAATGACATAGGAAATCTCCCATGGCAACGCGTCACCATTTGTGATGTCACAAAGGAGAAAACTCCCCATATGGTGTGCACAAAAACTATTTCAAAATGTCTCTTATTTTCATTCTAATGATAGAAACAGCTTTTCGTTTCATGATATATTATGACTTTTCATATATTAACAAGTCATCCCAAAAAGATTCTTTATTCTCCTTTAGAATCAAGAAAAAAAAGAGGATTTTAGTACAATGTGTACAATAGATATGGGAAAGATCTCCCTGCATTACATCACACATCATGTCGCGTTGCCAATTGGAGGATTCTCCATATCATAAGTGATCTCAAAATCTAAAAATTCATATCTCACTATCATGCCTGATTTTCTGAAACTTTCCCAATATGTTTTGGGGTTTGTCTCCATTCACTGAAGCTAAATTTCCTCTGAGGGATAATTCCCCTTTAAACTCTAGTTTTATACTGTAGGGTGAATGCGGTATATTTTCTCTGTACATTTTCAATGGGGAATTATTCGCCACAACTCAATGCAATTGAGACACCCTGTAGAATGTTGAGACACCCTAAAACCCATTAACATTCCAGAGCTAGAAGATCGAAACCACAACTGTTTGGGGGAAGGCACCAATATTTAACCTGTTGGAACCTGACAGTTTACACATATATGATATAATATAAAGTCATAGATATAGTTCAGATGAAAGAGGGTTAAAGCAACCTGTTCAGATGCTCTGACGTCACAGCTCGAACTGTTATAAATAGGAGCGAACGAACCTTCATTCGTTTCAGTTGTGGGGCGGGGAAACAAGTATGACCGTGTTCTAGTAACATACACCCCGCTAGTAGCCTACCATGCTAGGGTATAGGACAGGGGAAAGCATGCTATACCTGTTATAGCATATACACCTGTCGGGTTACCAAATAGGACAGGGGAAAGCTTGCTATACCGTGCTATAGCATACACCCTGTTATGTTAGGTATGGGTAGATATGGCAAGGGGACACGATATGCCCAGAGCGGCTGGCCATCCACCCTGCCGATACTAGGGAAAAACCTCCATTAGAATAGGGCATATATAGATGAATACTCCAGCACTATGTAGAGATAGGGCTGTAGAGTTAGGCATCGCAACATCACACCACACAAGCCTGTAATATAGAATACATTATTAAAAGTGAAAACGAATACCACTAAATGGTACATGTCTGACAACCCAGCCTCCTTCTTACATGTAGTGCTGAGAGCTAGCACGCTGAGTATATACAAGGACATGTAGATATAGGGAATAGTGTATATGAGAGTATGATGAGAAGATGAGCGACACCCTGCATCTATAAAGTAAGAGGATACGAGGGGAACTATTGAGAGAGACTGAGAAAAGACAATACACGTGAGGACTGAGAGGCCCGAGCCAGTGGAAATTAGGCATCTCTAACTATATGACTCTACCACACCCTGTTAGGATATTATAACATCGTTTACTGCTCCCCTTCTGCCAGGTTGAGACCAACACTCGCACACGTTACACCATGTTTTGTTCCCAACCGGTCTTTTAAATTATAAGGCCCAAGCATGAATACACGAAACA
Organism: Paracentrotus lividus; assembly: GCA_940671915.1. Lineage (NCBI taxonomy): Eukaryota > Metazoa > Echinodermata > Echinoidea > Camarodonta > Echinidae > Paracentrotus > Paracentrotus lividus. The sequence goes on from CALNVZ010000174.1 coordinate 58,150,693, forward strand.
CAATGTGCATGTGCATGAACCTGCATTTTTGTATATTTTTTTTACATGCAGTTCGTTCGTGTTCTCGGATTATGCATGTACCAATCGATATCCGGATCTACACTTCGCATTGTAAAATATCCGGGAAAACAATAACATGTGTAAACATTCCCGCAGTGAGTGTCGTTCCTAGGGCTGGAATAGGAATATTCAACTGCAATATTTTCATTGTGGAATGTATTGTTTTCACAATGACTAATGGCCTGCAAATTCAAACTGACCTCTTTCACAATGGGCTGGTGCGGACTGCGCCCCGCTGCAGTAAGCGTTATTAAATATTAATAGGGACTACGCAGACAATACACGCTTCTCATCTACGTGTAGATTTCATACAAAATCTCTGCTTTTACCGTATATGGTATCGCTGGTATACGTATCACAGACACGGATCTTACTCGAAACACTGCTTGGAACTGAACATTCACGCACCTTAAAGCTCAATTCGATTTCAGCTCGAAAATTAAATGACATAAAAAGAGGATGGATGCGGTTGCCCTGAAAAGCCTTGGTATTGGCATACTATTTGTGCTAGCGTTTGCTGGAGGGTTGATCCCACTTTGTTTTATCAGATCTCACTCGACAGGAGTAGCAGGAAGTGCGGTAACAAGACGTGTTATAAGTCTTCTTAACTCTGGTGCAGCGGGTATATTTTTGGGCATCGCCCTCGTACATCTCCTTCCCGACGTGAGAATAATCTTCGAAACATCGCTGAACATCACAAACCATGGCGGCGACGGCGGCCACACGGATACACATTTCGAATGGGCTGGATTTACGGCTGGTGTTGGCTTCCTGCTTGTCGTCTTCGTGGAGCAGATGATGATGTGGTGCCTGGAAAACTCGGATAGAAGTGAGGACACCATGTCTGACAGAGATAATCTGGTGAAGTCGACCGCAAGCGGGGAAATGGACGTAGATGGCCATGGTGACTACGGGGCGCTCCGTGAACGATCGCCTTCGCAATGTCAAAGCGAAGTGTCTGAAGCTGCTTCGTATTCGTCATCGACTATCGTGCGAGGCCTGGACGACCTCCAGCCAATAACTTCCTTTCGTGCCATCATTCTCCTCGTTTCCCTATCACTGCACAGTATCTTCGAAGGACTAGCCATTGGTCTCCAGCTAGAAGCGAAAGACACCATTGACCTACTCATTGCAATCTCTATCCATAAAGCCATCGAGAGTTTCACGGTACTTCTGCGCTTCGCTCAGTTACCAGACCGGACTGTTCTCAAGTGGAGTAGCCTCATCATCTTTTCTCTCACCTCGCCTGTAGGTATCGCTATTGGTATTCCTCTGGCTGATCCTTCTGTAGATGCTGATGCCCTACTCGTTAATGGTGTCCTTCAGGGTCTTGCAACGGGTACGTTTATGTTTGTGACGTTTGTCGAACTTCTTCCAACGGAATTGGCGGGAAAACAAGATAGATTGCTAAAATATTTTTGTCTTTTAGCAGGATTTGGACTCATGTGCGGGTTGACGCAGATTCATTGACACTAAGTTGCAATTCTTCACTCTTTAAATGTTACAATGTCAGCACCTTAAAAGCAGGTAACCATATTGGTGCAATAAGCAGTGTTTTGTTCTCTTTATTAGGGTGCGCACCTACATGCATCACATGGGTGCCCCTATGCTTTAGGGTGCAATAGTGAACCCAGTATAGTGTTGATATGGTAACAAGTAGCATGCAAAACTGCAGCCTTATAAAAACATAATTTTTTAGGTTTACATTTATACATATTTATGTATGCAATTATATTGAAGTTTAATATAATAACTATCTTTTTTTTCAATTGTTAATCTTTAACTCACAATTATCCAAAAAATTACGAAACATAAATGTAAATACTGTATCATTTCAGATAATGCGATAAAACACACTGCAAATACCTTTTAAGACTTTTCACACAATAATTTAACAGCTGCTGTTTAAAACGTTGTATCATTATCCTTTATCCACGTCGTATTAATTAAAATATTCATAGTAAATAGGGGTAAAATAACTCAGACTGTGATTGGTTGGATTGGTGTCACTGTCGTTTAATATAATTATGTTTTATTGATTTTTTCTTATTGAACGATCAGGAATTACATGAGAAAATGGATGGGGATGGATCATTTTCCTGATTCTACTTGCTCATTATAAGCCTAGCCATAAAAGGGTATTATCACGTCAAGATTATCACAATAACAATGGATTTTGGCAACAGAACCGCTGTACGTCATAATGGCTTCGTAGTTCGCTAAAGTTGAAGACAATTTATTATTCTTAGGGATATATCTAAGATCTAGGTGTCTATTTATAAACTCGAAATACTAAATTAACCCTAGTGCAGATCTTTTTCAAGCAAACATACATTCACTTTGGGAGAATTTATTTCTATAATGTGATTTTTATTTACTCTCAGTACACGTAAAAAAAAAAAAAAAGGATTGAGTGTATATAGAATTGGGGTTGGGTGTCCGGACAATAGAGAAAAATAAAATATCCTATATTCCATTTCAACAAAAAAAAAAAAAAAAAAAAAAAAAAAAAAAAATCCATTTATCAATTAACACAGATAATTGTTAAAATTAGGTCAAATATTGTCCAACATTAATTTTCTTTTATAAAACATTTTTTTTTTGCAAAACGCTTGAAATTACCGTTTTATTACACCCAAACCGTCCGGAGATCGTTTAAATACTGTGTGTATAATAAAATAAAATTATCGGCAAGATAAACAATATCTAGGAATTATTTTGTCTCAAACCGTGGTGTTTTAAGTTTAAATGATCGTAAACTTTATCTTCATACCCCAATACGATTTTGTACTCATTCATAAATCTCGATTCTCCATTTGAAACAAGAGGTGATCTGGAGTAAGATATTCGTGTTCTGACTCTACGTACTAATCTGTCAAAGAGTGAAATTTAGAAATTGTTTTGAGAAAAGTCATAAAAGATAATCCAAACAAGTTATACCCTTTTTTTAACTTTACAGTGTGCAGATTTAAGCCATCGACTCATAATCATCAAATGTACATGAAGTATAATCAGTGACAATGTATAATATTTATTTCGACTTTTTCTTTGCTGTCATTAACAAAATGTATTTGTACTAGGATATTGTTAGTTATAACACTTACAACGAAAGTGCCAAAATCAATGTAATCTTAAAAATACTTTACAAAAAAAATAAAATAAAATAAAAGAATCAACCTAGATGTGAGAATAGACGTGTAATTTGTTTTTAATATGTTGATATGTGTATTTATGGAGTGCATTATGTCTTTAAAAAATTACATTTAAAGTAATATTGTATTCATTAATATTATTATGGTCTTTCCTCCTCTGCTATATACATATAAAAGAAAAGAAAAGAAAAGAAGAAGAAAAAAAAAAACAACAACAAAATGGGACGTTGGGTGTGAGTTTATTATTTACTGTTCCAAATACTTTTGATAAATAGATCTGAAAATTCTTACTCTTATTTTGTTTATATGGGCTTGAATTCTCATTGCATATTTTGCAAGAAGTTTTCAATTTGCGTACACTGCTTTAGGCGAACGTATTTGCAGGGAGAGTGAAATTCATGTTCAACTGTATCGAAACTACTGTTCTTTTAAAATTCAGTTCAACGTTTGTTATTTGTCCCGCAGTCAGACCGATGGGACCGACTCCAAACCGACAATTAACTCACCACCCGCGGTAATGATTTATATTGTTCGGTATGGCATCGGTTTAGAGTTGGTCTCACCGGTCTGACAAAGCTATAAAGTTGAAAATTTAATTTAAAAATAATCATGAATACAAAAACAATAACAGAGTTCCAAAAACATATTGTTTTATTGCATTCATACCTCGCATGTTGGAAAGAGCACGCTGTGTTTACTTCGTTGACATATGACTTTTGTGAAAACACTAAGATAATAGTTAATACAGATGTAGAGATTATTTCGCAATGTGGTGTGGGTTTTATAGAGTGTTCACATAGTAGTATTTATTCTTACGTTGTGAATTTACTCCTCCACGATGCAGATTTGATTTACAATCTTAAAACACTCAAATTGCAGTGTGAACATTATTTTACACTCTGTTCATATTGTTTTCACACAACTTTCCACACAGTGGGACACTTCGTTCTTTCCAGCAGGATATCAATACTTAGTTTATTAGAACACATTCTAAACAGATAGTTACTTCTCACGATGTGATATGTACGATCTATTTGTCTGTTTGTAGTCCACATTATTTTTTTTAATAATGAAAAAAGCAGAACAATTGTGTATAATACATTACAATAATATGCATATGTTTATATCATATATTATATGATGTATAACAAAATAGAACATACAATTTACACATAAATAAAGGGATAGGGAGAGGGAATGAATAAGTATAACCTCATAAAATCAAGATGCTCCTGCATATACCTGCGTCTATTATTGATATGAATCATTACGACGGAAATGTTTATTGGGGTTTATTTCCACAAGTTTATCGATAATTCTACATGTTATCACGTATTTATACCTAATGGTAAAAATCATTCTGTTAATCACTTTCTAAAAAAAAATAAAAAAATAAATGAATAATGAATGAAAAGGGTTTATCATTACTAATGACATTCAGCGGATGATCATTTGAACGCTTTGTAACAGGCGAAGTATTATAGGGTTTATAATTATTGCTATTGCTATATTTATTATTTTTATGATAATTAATATTATTCTTCTTATTAGAAGCATTATCATTATCATTATTATTATTATTATTATTATTATTATTATTATTATTATTATTATTATTATTATTATTATTATTATTATTATTATTATCAACCTCTATTATCATTCATATCATTATTATTATTGAAACTAAACTGGGCATTAAAGGGGACCAATAACCAAGGAAATAATCACTTTTATACAAAAGAGCACAAAGAGACGATCAATTTAAAACAAAGTTTCATCAAAACCGGTTTTGAAATAAGGGAGTTATGGAAGTTTGAAAAGTCTCGTTGTACCTTCTATGGGGATCCTCAAATTGGCATCATCGGCTTAAAAATGGCCGATTTTATGGACAACTCCCCATTTGTTTTGTATGCAAAATTGTACAAAACAAATGGAGAGTTGTCCATAAAATCGGCCATTTTTTGAAAGAGATGTTGTCAAATTGAGGTTCCCCATAGACGGTATAACGAGACTTTTCAAACTTCCATAACTCTCTTATTTTATAACCGATTTTGATGAAACTATCTTAAAAGTGTTTATTTCCTTGGGTATTAAGTTTTCCCTTTAGTGTACCAGAATATGCTCGTACATGATGTCAAGTACCATCATAATTTTACATTTTTTCATACACTTGCTTTTCAAGTTAGCCGTAGCAAGTTTAGTTGAAGATGAAGGGCCTTCCATTATTTACCATCTAATCATTGCCAGCTTCTCGAGTTACGATCCAACAATATTATGAGTATATGCTTTATTTTTCGACCTTTGAATTCGATAAGGCAAAATCTCACATCGGCGAGTGAATGCGAACGCTTGCGAATGAGCCTTCTCATTCAGTGAAACAACAAAACCTGTAAAGAGTTAGAAAATATAAATTTACATTAAGTTTACAACGAATTGCGATTAAAAAAATGCCTTTTAGACAAATATCATTGATCCCAACTTGAGTGACGTCGTTCTAATTGTGTACGTAGTGCAAATTACATCAATTTTTCTTCTCCTCATAACGACTTATTACGGTTCTCATTGTCGTGAGAAAAGATAAATCCCGGCATGATTCTGTGAACAGGTGTCAGTGAATTTTAGTCAAACGATAGCTTGGTTATGTAAAAACAACAAAACAACAAAACAAAACAAAAAACAAAAAAAAAAAAAGAAAAAAAGAAAGAAATAAAGAAAAACCCAAAAAGAAAGAAGAAGAAGAAGAAAAAAACAAAAACAAAAACAAAAACAAACATTGTAAAGCGATATAGTTAAAATGTGATACGGAGTTGACACGAGATGGCGCAGTTCAAAATAATCTCCAGCTCTGATAAATTTCCGTTTCAATGTTGAAGAAATTAAAATCTGATACTAAAAATTCGGAAATATTTTCAAAATACGTTCAAAGGGAATTATTAATGATTCGTATTAGTTATAATTGAAGAATAAAAATCTTGTCTATGATCACCTGTATTTACTTCAAATTATGGTCGATCGAAGCGGGGACACGTGTCAAACAAAAGCTCTATTTAGGAAAATTGTCATAATTATGCGCCACCTATATTTTCAAAATTTCTGTTTACTCCCCCTCTCTTTCAAGATCCAGGGTCCCCTGTTGTGAAACATTGTGCAACAGAGAGAACGTTTGTGAACGTTCTCACTCCAGAAACTACAATATCGAAGGAAGAAACCCTGTAAAAAAATGAGGTATGTAGTGTTTCAAGAGTTTTAGATCGTGTAGACGAAAACGCCGTTCTCGTCGAATGAAAATGCCTCTGAATGTAGTCCACGTATGTTTCAACCGCTCATTTCGTGGGCGCATCCATGTTGAAATGTTATAATTAGCATAACCACTGAACCGGTTCCGTGAACTTCCGTGAACTTTGTGAACTTTGCCCGCTGTAATTAGCTCCTCTCGTTCGTTAATGAGCAAGGAAACCCCTCAAAATAATGTGTTTTCCAGTGTGCGCGCCCGGCTGCGCAAATACAAATTAATATTTATGAGAAGATATGAATCAAGCTCGTTCAATAAGGACGTTGCACAGTTGAAACCAAAACCATGACAAGTTCACCCAATTTTGCACAGAGTTACTTTGTACTATTGTATGCCAAAACTTGCAAAAAAATATATAGGTTCAGTGCTTTGATTTTTTAGTAGGAGAACTTGAAGTTGCCAAGTATTTGGAATGGCTATGTTAAGATACGCATTATTCATGAGAATGTGCCTCTGTTAGACCTCTCGATTGCAACAAACGAGTTAAAATTTCTCATTACTTTGTCAAAACCGTATCAAACTTTATCAAACCTTCCGATTTGTTACATAAGTTTATACAAAGATGGGACAGTTGTTTAAACTGGCACAGTTTGTACTTATTTTTGATCCAGCAGCGCCCTCATGGTGGCAAAAATGGTGCGGAAAATGGCAAAACCATATCTTAGAGCTTAGAATCTACATAGAAACTAAAAAAAAGATAGTTTCACAGGTCAGCACTTTTTTTAAAAACCATGACAGTCTCACAAATTTTGCAAAGTTTGTAGAAGCGATTCATCAATACTAAATATGTAGACAATTTTTAAAAAGGGGCGTCCATTGCCGTGCGCGATATTTTCGAACTATCGCGCCCGAATACCTCGACCAAATCCGGCTTGAAAAGTACACAAAACACGCGCCGAAAACGTTTGCCACAAAAAGCTGTGAAAATCCCACTTAAATTGCACTTGATTCAAAATTATATGCTCTCAAACGTTCAAAATCATGTCCATTCTTGTCATAAAAATTTGCACAAGTTCTAGAGGAATACATACTCAATGGGTAGATACATTTCAAAAAGAGGTCCATGGTGCCTCGTTTTTAAGCTATCGGAGCCCAAAATAGTTGCGAAATGGCCTTGAAAACCACAAAAAACGCGCCGAAAAACGCAAACAATGTCTGAAAATCACTTATATTACATTTGATTCAAAATCATTGCTCGTCGAACATTTTCAAAATCCATGTTCATTCATCAAATTTGCCAAGATGTAGAGGAATACAAACTAAAGAGTAGGAACATTAACAAAATTGGGGTCGATGTTGCTCTGTTTTCAAAATATCGGCGGCTGTAATAGTGGGAGTCGACTTGAAACCACCGAAAGTGCCAAAATACTCCTAAAAATGTGGAAAACTCTATCTAGATTTTCGACTTATTCAGAATCCTGCACTCCCAAAACATTTACAATTCATTTCATATTACCATCGCAGATCTTAAGAATAACACGAAACATGCACCAACATAAATGCTTTTACATTATCTCTGCAAGTAGGTAAATAATTAACAAAAAGAAGGAAATAAATAAACAAGAAAATATTTATGAAGTTCATTTCTTTAAGTCTTTGAACCTGGATCTCGCCATGAGCGCTGTATATTTTCCATGTGACTTAATAATTAATGCGCGCACCTGATGCGCGGCTCAAGATGCCGCAGAAACATTAACTGTGCAACGTCCTTAAAAGTTATTTATTTCTCACAAAACTGACCCAAAGTGACATATATTTCCAACAAGAAAAAGCTTGTAAAAATTTGAATATTTATGAATAATATTTTATTTTCTCATTTTTTTTTCCTTTCCGAATTTTTACAGGCTTACCGACCTTCATATTTAAAAACTGTGATATATGTTTTATAATTTCCACATTTCCAAGAGATGGAGATATGAAAACGTTGATGTTAGAAGTTCCAGAAAACGGTAATTTTCAACAAAATTGAAACAGTGCTTCCGTATACCATGGAGCTACTAAGTTATGCGTATGCTATTATGCAATGTATCTAGAGGGTCAAGTTACAATAAAGTAACTTAGTCAGTGTATGCAACATCGTTACTTGGAGGAACAGTGTATTTTGTGGATGTAATTTAGTAATTTAATCTGGAGGCCTGCGTGGTAGTACCATGGAGCTACTAAGTTAAGTAAGCCTACGGTATCTAACATAATTATTGTCATTAGTTTTACAATGCAAAGTTTGACACATGTTGGTAGACTATGCTACTCTACCTGGCCTTATTTATATCATAATCGATCTATGAAAGTATAAATGAGAAATGCTTTACTTTCGTTTAATATTTATAAAAAATATAATTAAAAAAAAACACAAACAAACAACAAAACAAATGGGAAACCTTTCATGCCATTGCATTTGTCAAAATTTTCGAATAATAAGCTTCAGAATATTATAGCCTTTAGTTTAGATCTCTATTACTAAATACATCCGCAAATACATCTGTTCCTCCAAGTTGTTGTTCGTACACTTACTATATCAATATAAGTTACTTTATTATAACTTGACCCTCTAGATACATTGCATAGTATACGCATAACACGCATAACTAGTAGCTTCATGGTATACGGCAGGCGCTGTTTTTAAATTTTGTTGAAATACCTGTTTTCTGGAGCTTCGAACATCAACGTTTTTCGTTGTCATCTCCCGGAAATGATAAAAATTATTAAAAAAAATGTATCACAGTATTTATAAATAAGGTCGGTAAAGCTGTAAAAATTCGAAAAGGAAAAAAAAATGAGGAAATAAAATATTATTCATAATGATCAAAATTTTTTACAAACTTTTCTTGTTGGAAATAACTTTGGGTCAGTTTTGTGAGAAATAAGTAACCTCAATTGAACGAGCTTGGTTCTATATCTTCTTGACCATCAAGTAATGTGTAATCGAACCAATGTAAATTGATACTAGACACCAGGGGGCACATTCATCAAAGGACTTGTCGGACATTTTATCCGACAAATTTGCTCTTAGCCAATCAAGATGCAATGCATCCGACAAGTCCTTTCATGAAACGACCCTCTGAAGTTTGACCAATTTGGCCTCCATAATTTAAAGACAATTTGTTGCCCAGCAACGAGTGTTGCCTAGTAAGTTTACATGTGAAAAGAAAATGAATTTGTATCTATATATCTATAGGCTTACATATTCTGCTTCCCTCTCTAAGTTTAAGATAAACTTGGCGCCTCTAAATTATAGCTCAATTTGGCGCCATACATGCATATTTTATGTCAATTTTTATGTCCCTTTTATTAAAATCAATGTGGTGCCCTTATGCAGGTGTCACATATGCCGTGTTGGCCCACCGTTATGGTGGTGTCACATACACCGGGTAAAAAGAACGGGTCTTCGCCGTTCACCGAAAAACCAAAATTTGCAACACCGGCAATAGAACGGCACCGGCCACATAACATTTTTCATTATTTTCACCGGGTCTGTATCGTTCTTTTACCGGTCTATACCAGGTCCTAACCAGTCTGGTACCGGTCTGACCGTCCTCTATGTAGTCCATGCCTTTTCTTGTCCGTGCGATTACCGCTTGGCCACCGACCTTACCGCTCTCTGACAGGAAAAAGAAAATTGCTTTCTTCGCCGGGTGGACTCACCGTTTTCACCGTCGCGGACCGTGCAAAACAGGTTGATGCGAACGGCGGGACACGGAGGATGGGTCGTGTGACCCGTCAAAAACGCGTCACTGATTTTGTCTTCGGTTCATTGCCGGCGATGTTTTTGGGCATGCCCGGCATGCCTCAAAATTTTGTCGCGGGGAGAACCGCAGGCACCGGCCGATGGAGACCCGTGTAAGAGCGCGTATAATTGGCGTGTGTGAGGACGTATGCGAGTTGTGATGAGGACGGAACAAACGCTCCAACCCGTCCACAAAGCGGGTATGCACGTGTTGGACTGGACTGGTGGATCTACCCTATGGTGTCTTCAAATCACGTATATGGTGTCTTCAATCCGCCCTTTGTTTTCAATGCACTCGATTCTCATCGCTCTCGTCACAAGCTCAGAGATGATATATTGCGCTCTTCAAAAGATACGTTAAAATCTGAAATACTTTATTGTCATTGCCGGGAGAAGAACTTAAGATTTGCGTCCTTTTATGGACATTTTTTTTTTTTAAATATTTGTTTCTTTGATTGACTAGTTTCTAAAGTTTCATTTTAACAGCTTTGCCAATAAATATTAGACTATACTTCATAATAAAACACCAGTATAGTTGCGTCTAAATTGTTTGCCCAAATTACACTGTATACCCGCCTTTCATTAGAAAAATTGTATAGTTTATCGATATGTTTTAATATTCTCCGCCGAAAATTTCCCCATGCTTTTGAATATTTAAATCTTGCTATAATCAAATGAAATATGTTATCTAATAATAGAAGTACTTTTTTATTATTCTAATCATTATATATGAATGTCTAATATTTGTCATAATAATTCATTGCAATATTCTTTTTAGCCAAATTTATAACCCTCTATAGAATCGCATCAACAAAAAGTCTACATCATTCATAATTCTGCTTTTTCGATATTTTTGTATGATCCATGATAGTTTTTTTGTTTATTTTTATTTTCATTGTTTACACACGACCCCTTTAAGTGATTTTATTGTGATTAAATTTATTAATCAGAACATACAAGACAATGCCTTAATATAATATTGTATTAATAAAATACATGCAAATGACATTGATTTTATATCTGACAAACAGCTTTTTAAGATTTGCCAAAAAATACAAATTTTGTTTGCCGTAGATTGGTTAATTCATTAATTAATTAATTTCAGTGGGTATTTAGTATGATAAATGACATACCAAAATTGAACCACTTTAAGAAATCTAAAAAAAAAAATAGGAAATACAAAAAGAGACTTACCCAGGCATTTCCCCGACCGAAAATTTAGGTAAAATAAGTGCCTAAAATTGAGAATTAGGGGCCTTTGCCCCACCCCTCTTATCGCCTGCCCTTCCCCAGAATAAATAAATAATAATATACATAATTATGAATGGTGGGTGACCATGTGGAACGACTCCTACTCCAGGTTGTTGATTGAATAATGATGGATATTGGACCCCAAAAAGACCAAAACGCAGACCCCCTATCAATAATTATAATCAAGACATAAAAAAATAATATTATTTCTAAAATGAAGAAACTTGTGGGAAAAAAAAACCTTTGAGGTTTTCCCACCTCTTCAGAACTCTAAGTTAGAACAATTTAATAAGTACGACCAATTCGATATTGTATAAAATCTATTATAAGTGTAAATTATTAAACCAGAACTGAATTGATGTGAAACAGAAACAGGGGCTTAAAGTAAATGAAACAAATGCGACAAAAATTGGGCCCCCTATGAAACTATAATTTCCGAGTAAACCAGCCCCCAAATAAAGTTGATAAACCTGTTTATGTCATGTGATTTATTTTTCATGGTATAATACTTTTTTTTTTGTAAAATATTACTCTGGGTATTAGTTTTTACTCAAATTCATCAGTTATTGATTGGTAAACATCAAGGGGACAACATTTAAAAAACGTAGTTTTCACGTATAGCTTTCATGTACTAGGAGTTGGCAAGTTTAGGCACAAGGGGGCGTACTTGATGCGGAAAAAAGGAAAGGGGTGATCGATTCAAGTTGCCCGACTACATCACGGTCCATCTCCGTCCGCAAACGGGCATGAAACGTTGCGGCTCCTATTCAGTCCTTTTACGCCCTTTAACGACTGGTCCGGTTTAAGACCGTTCTGAAATACCCGGCATCACCCGGAAATAACCCGGCAAGAGTTCGCTGTTCTTGAAAAATCCTTGGGAACGGGTGCCCAGCGAACTCCTGTGAATGTGTGGACGGGCTTCAACCGCTTCACCGTGTGCCTCATCGTTGCCGCCGTGTGCACAAATTCGGCCAGAACGGTGGCAACGTGCCAACACGGGTATGTTGACACCTGCATTAGTTTCAGGTCAATGTGAAATGCAAAAATGTAATGTGTAATTAAAAAAATGTATAAATGTATTGATGGTATCCCATATATTAATTTTCGTTAGTGGAAAAACAAAAGCGAGCGCGAAGCGCGAAGCGAAAATTTGCAATGTAAATACAAACACCAGAGGGCATAGAATTTATAATTTTGCTCTATCTAGATAGAGATCGATAGTTAAAAGAATTGCAATTTGTTCCCCCGTAGTTTAATGCCAATTCCGCACACTTCCATAAGTCTGGATATAGTTGGAGCCCCTAACTATAAGATAAATTGGCCCCCTACATTAAGCTAATCTTTGGCATCCATAATTTAAATCGATTTGGCGACCCCTAAATCAAGGTCGATGTACGCCCCTAAGTTTAGTTCAATCTCCTAAATTTAAGGTCGGTTTGGAGCCCCCTCCTACATAATATAAGTCGATTGGCGTCCCACGTTTAAGCTCAAGAAGTCTCAGATCCCCTCAGATCATATTTTTTCAGAGCATTAAAGTCGATTTGGTGCCCCTATGTTGAGCTAAAATTGGCGCCCCTACGTTTAAGGTCGATCGGCCCCCTCTAAGTTTAAATTCGATTTGGCGACCCCTAAATTCAAGGTCGATCCAACGCCCTAAGTTTAAGCTTAATATTGGCGCCCCTTACCTTTAAGCTCATTTTGGCACCCCCGTAGTTTAATGTCGATTTGGCGCCACCTTTAATTTAAGATCGATTTTACGGCCATAAGTTAAGCTCAATTTGGCGCCCCTGTAGTTTAATGTCGATTTGGCGCCCCCTAAATTAAGGTCGACTTGACGCCCCTAAGTTAAGGTCAATTTGGCGCCCCTATGTTTAAGCTCACTTTGGCGAAATTGGGCAACCTTTTCTCTCTCCCCGCCCCCTTTCCCTTCTTCTCCCTCTCTCTCTCTCTCTTTCATTTTCTTCCCCCTTCCCCCTTTTTCTCAAGCAAGAGAGGACAAGAGAAAATAGTCAGCGCCCTCACCTGACCATATTAGAGTCTGAAGAATACATAGTCCCATATATTTATGTTTGTGTAGATACTTAAAAAAACGTCAGCGCATATGAAAGATTTTTTTAAATAAAAGAATCACTCATATTCACTTACCAAAATTCACAATATCAAGGTAGACATGCTACAAAAACAAGATAAAAGAAACAAAATAAACACTGAAAATTCGTGAAGAGAGACAAATTGGCGTTTAAAATTAATATGTTAATCTTCCCTCAAGTGCCTTAATTAGCAAATGAGTTTTTAAATGCCAAATCGGTTTGATTGTCTGAATTGTTAATTGAAAAGATAGATTTAGGGGAAACCATGACCAAATGCGTAAGTAAAACATTTTAAATCTCATAAGATACTTTATTGAAGATTATGAAAATTATTCAGCCTTGGAGACAGACAAAGCGGAGAAAAAAAACTGGCGCCTCACGTGACAATATTAGCTGCCTCTTGCGTCGATGCCTATAAATATGTTCAATATGGCCCTACCACGTCGCGGCAATTGGTTGCGTACATTAGGAACATACGTGAGTTCATCATTGTTGATTTCAGATATAGAAATGGTTAAGATATCTGTGGACAAGACGTCGAAAGGGTGTGAATGGATGACCGTATAATAAAATATAAATTTTTAAAAGAATAATTCATGTTAATGTATAAGACACATAATACACCTACTCAAGCACGCACCCTCCAAAATACACAACTTTACCCCAACCACACCACACACACATACATTACACACATACACACACAAACACACACACACAAACAGACACACACTCTCACGTATCCTGACACATCCCTCTCTCTCTCTCTCTCTCTCACCTTCCCACACACACTCACACATAGACACCTTCACATATACACTCACTCATCCACACATAAACATGCATGATTAATTATAGTAAGCTAACATGCCAAAATACGTTGTTTGTGCGCTCAGCCTGCAATAAAAATATTAAAACGACCGAGGTTAATTTAAAGGGCTAAATCATTTTTTTTTAACTATGAATTATGTTATTATTATTAATATTATTATAAATATTATCATTAGTTTAGTATTAGTTATCATATCATTACTAATTTGATAATTTATGATTGTCATTATTACTATCTCCAATGTGAAATATATTCAATATAAAGCACATTTTTTTTTGGTTACATTGGGTGATTTTCCTGATCCTAAGGTTCGCTTGGTAAAAAAGAAGAAAAAACTAAAGAATTAAGAATACAAAAAGTACAGTGTTAATCTGAAACAAATTGTAAACGAAATAGGATGACAGTGAAAGTGAGAGTGATTTCATTAAAATTCGATTGTTATCTTAGAATAAGCACCTCAATCCTGAACATAAATTAAGTATACCTATAGTTTCGAAAGCCTATTACAATCTAAAATTATTATGAAACCAAAAACGAAAATCCCAAAGCATTCATTCGTCTGTTTCTTATTTTCTCCTCGAAATTATGCAATCAAAACCATAATAATTATCGTCAATATAGTGGCTCTGCTCTTTAAAACGCTTTTAACTAGTGTGATATCTTAATTTCAGTAAATTGATCTTTATACAAAAAAAATGCACGAGAACAACGAAGTGGTCATTTCGTCATCCAATTTACATATAATTATGCATGTAAACACAAAACAAAAAGAAAGTCCCCCTATTTAGATATCACTAATTTTTTAACCAGGAGGAATTTTAAAAATCTAATTACATGTCCGTGTAGGGAATTTAATTAGATACCATAGAGCGAATTTTAGGAAAAATCGTTTCCGTACGTTGGAAAGCACGTTTTGCATACATTCTGACGTGTAAATTGTTTAAAATCTGAAAATGGGTCCGCTATCATTGAATCAAAGTTGTGATTTTAGGCTTGTGAACTTCAAAAAATGACATTTTTGCATTCAACCATTAATCACTGAAGCATGACTTGATGATTTTCCTAAAATTTGCTCCTGTGGTAGCTAATTAAATTCCCTACATGGACATATAATTAGATTTTTAAAATATCTTCTGGTTCAAAAAATTATGATATCTAAAATAGGGGGAACTTTCTTTTTGTGTTGTGTTTATATACATGTATATGTACAGCCAAATATCCCAATTAAATTTAAATCACACACTAAATAAAACAGTAGAGTAATTTTACCTAACCAGTCCAATTAAAAAGTTCTGAATATTCAAATAGTCAAAATCGTGCGAGGAATGACCATTGTGTTGGCACTTTACAGAACTTAAATCCAATCAAAAACGTATAGTTAAATGATATATCGAGATAAAATCTTTATGAAACTGTATTATTTGGTAATTAGACAGCAAAGTTCTGTAAAAAGTAAGGGCCGTCACACTGAGGTCGTTCTATAACGTTCTACTACGTTCTTGTCCGCTTCTAAAAAAAAAAAAATGCTGAACGGGCTTTGGTCGGGTTGGAACTTATAACTTTGAAAAATAATTCTTGAATACGATACTAGGCAGTTCATAAATAGTTCTCGCTACGTCAATTCCGTCTTTATCGCGTCCGCAATACGTTGTTATCCAGTTCAG
Source organism: Paracentrotus lividus (assembly GCA_940671915.1). NCBI lineage: Eukaryota > Metazoa > Echinodermata > Echinoidea > Camarodonta > Echinidae > Paracentrotus > Paracentrotus lividus. The sequence continues at coordinate 58,166,761 of CALNVZ010000174.1, forward strand.
ACCGAGTAAACTTTATACCGTTCGTAGCACGTCAAACTGTCACTAAAGTGCCTATGCGCAGCATGATAAAAGTTAGGTACCATGTTCGTAGTATGTCCTTCTCGTTCAGAGTAAGTCCTACCCGTTTAAGGAACGTTGTCACTACGTGTAATTTCAGAGCTGGAAGCCAGTACGATTTTTTAAAAACATGTTTTAAAAAATCGGAATGCCTTTCCGTTCTCTCCGTTCGGGCCCGTTCGCCAAGTTCGTAAACAGATTGTAAACGGTCTGTACTAGATCGAAAAGGTCTGTACTACGTTCAGTCCGTGTGTAAACAGATTGAGCCCGTTCACCAAGAACTACCAAGAACTCAGTGAGAACTAGCTCAGTGTGACGGGAATTATGACATGCCGTTCTGTTTAAAAATTGAAACGTATTGCTATCCAAGCCCGTGCTATAAAGTCCTGAGCAGATTGAAATAGATCTCAAGTACGTCCACTCCGTGTGTACATAAATTAAGCCCGTTCTGCAATAATTTCAATAAAATGGTAAGAAATTGTTCAGTGTGATAGTAGTATAAGCAAATAGATCAGCTGTTTAATTGCCACACATTAATTGTTACAATTACAGAAATCTCACAACTTTTAGAATAAATACGAAAAACGGCCATTGGTCCGAAAAGAACGCGTACATTTAACCTAATTATTTCTGGATTAAGATGAATAACGTTCGTATACAGTCCTCAATACGTCCATCACGTCTTTGCCTCGTCTGCAGTCCGTTTGTATCTAGTTAAAATCGGGTGAAAATGAACCGTTTCCACGAAACAGAGCCCGTCTGAAACAGTTGCAACCCGTTCTTAATCAGTTCCAACTCGTTTCCAATGCGTTTCGTCCCGACCTAACTAGTTCTGTGTCGTTTTTTTAATCCGTCAAAATCCGTTCTTAGTCGTTCTTACGTCGACCAAACGGCCTCCAGAAAGTTCATCTCGTTCTTACTGCGTCATTATCCGTGGCTAGATCGTGTTGAATGCAAATGCTTGCGCGTTTCCCATTAAAAAAAAAACCTAGCCCGTTTTTGCCAGACCTCATGCGTCTTCGTAACTTCAAGCTGATAACGAATATACAATGCTGGTTTGTAAGACGTCCTAGCACATCTTTAGAACGATTTAAGTTCGGCAATTTCGTTTGTAGTACGTCCATCTCGTTTCAGGCACGTTGCCACCCCATTAAATTTTAGGACGAGATGGGCGTCCGATTTTTTTAAACACTTTTTTGAAAATCCGACTGAGCTAGTCCATTAAGTTCGTGAACAGGTCGTAGGAAGTATTTACTACGTCCACTCAGTTTACACACAGACTATGACCGTTCGGCAAAATTTGCAAGGACGTAGAAGGAGCGAGCTCAGTGTGACGGGGGTATATAGGAAGAGTCAACTTGGTCAAGAGCGTAGTACCTGAAAAAAAAAGTAATAGTCATTTTTGAGGTCATGGTAATGAACAATACTATTTTTCCTCTTAAAAACAAACAAACTAAAACGTTATCAGAATGTTTATGAAACAGTCATGTGTCTAGAATGAAGATCATTGCGTATCATCTTGTATGCTTCGTAGGCAATCATAGCTGAATGAATCCCATACAGGGACGTTAGAGGCTCTAGAAGAACTCCAATCACCATGCCTTGTGTCTGTCCGTAGAACATTGTCAACTCAGCCCAAGTAGCTATGTCCAAATTGTCGATCAGCCACTGCGTTGCGTTTAGGATGCCGGTATAAATCAAGCAAATCAATGTCCACTTCACGCCATATGAATCTCGAATCTGCTGTCGCTGAACCACAAGCAAGAAGGATGTCATCACCCAAGCTGAGTAAATCTCGAAGACGGCGAATATGAGAGTATAAGAAGCAAGGACAACTTCTGCACGGGTTTTGGAAATGCGTACCAAGATTCCCACAGCACTTACAAAGCGGAATATGTTTAAGGTAAAAATACCAAGACAGCTTAGTAAGATAATACGGTCGTGTCCTCCTACTAAACCCTTAACAAGAGACACCTTATTTCTCGGATGAAAACACTTGGCACTATTAGTTAGATGTATTCGATATCTGTACATCGCCAAAAGAGGGAAATAAAATACACTCTGCAGGAACCATTTTAGATAAGTTAGCGTATTTTCAGTTGTAGAGGGCGTTTCATGTAATCCAAGGTCAGTATGATCTAAAAACTCACTCAAAGACAAATATGTGACTCCGAGAGTTATGCAAATGGCCACAGCTAGTCCGACGTTCAGTGGAGGTACTTGACATGTTCTTTTCTTGTATCGAGGCAGGAGGTTTTGTCTTTCTTCTTTATTTGATCGTAATGAAATTAACCATCTGCAGCGGAAACAATTTCTTATCCCACGATAGATTTTCCCCCATAACGGTCCAGCGAAAATTGAACCTAGGTTCTTAAGCTGTGAGTTGTTTATCTTTTTCCCTTTCAGACAGGATCGTGGGAGGATTGAAGACCACATCTGCCACAGTATTGCACCAGCAATAATTGCACTCTCGGAGTAGAAAGGAGTCAGTGCTTTCTCTTGGTTTTTGACAAAAATCCCAAACTGGCCGGGAAGATGACAAGGATAGTCCACGCGACCGAACTCCGAGCCCATTATTTCACCAATCGGATATAATAACTTAACGGCGGCAATCCAAAAGGAAGAAGCGAATACTATCGCAAGGGAATATAAAAAATTACTTTTGTCGATGAATGCTGCGTCGTAGAAGTTACTGAAGAAAATCATCGAGGAGAAAATAAGCATCACAAACGAGATATCTAACAAAACTTGCACCACAAGGCTTATCTCTTTGAATAAGGAATTGTCTAAAGTTACGAGGCACATAATGTTAGCAACTACTGGCAAAGGAATGTTGACAACAGCAATTGTGCTGAAGATGTAGAATGTGTTCAGGAGAGACTGGTGAGGTTTGCAATAGAGTGGAAAGTGTTCTTCATTTAAGACAGGTACCTTCGCATCGGATGATGCAGATAAAGGTATCGGGCTTTTAAGGTCCGTATTTGTTTTAAGCAGACAGTTACCTAAGTCACGTTCGATGTCCGCCTCTGATAAGTCTTCCCTGTCCCCACAGGTTGAATTATTAGCATGGTTCAAACTCTTTGATCGTCTGAGCATTCCATGATAACGAACTTTCTTGACTGAATAACCATAACCACTTGGCAAAGATTTCGACAGGGAAATTGGTTCACCTTTAGTTTCGTCCACAGAGAGAGCATTGGAAAAGGTGCCCTTAAACTTAGGTCCTGTAGGATGTAATCTTTCACTCTGATTTTTCTTAGTGAGCAGACCAACGACGTCGGCACAATGTGGACATCTCAAAGGCCAAAATACCTCCTGATTCTCATGTAAACTGTCTCTCCTTCTAATTGTGTACAAGACAAATATTTCAAAGCCTAAGACCATGAGTGTGAGGAAGAAGCGAGTAGTTGAGTAACTTAGGTCACCACGTGGTGAATCTTCTTGGCTATTAGTATTACCAAGTGGTAGAACGGGAAGAACAGCGCAACATATCCCAATACATAGTACAAAGCACATCAACAAAGTGCTGTGGTAGTGACTCCTGTCAATCATAGATACTACTACGGATTTAGGATCCATTTCGAAGGTTGGTGAAGGGTCTCGATCACAGAGGTTATTCTGGTCTGCCTAGCGCCTTTTATTGACTCATTGTGATGCGAAATGTTATTATCGTGAAGCGGGGATTCAAAATGGCAAAAATCGACTGTAGCTCGTTAGCGGTTAATATTTGAAATTAAGTAAACACTTCTTTCTTTATGGTTATCAATGATGTGCATTGGTTCTTGAGAGTGTCATCTGATATCTATGATGAAACAAAAAAACACAGAATTTCATATGAAACCAAAACAACCACTTGAAAAGTTAATTGTTTATTAGATCTTCATATCCAAAAAATAAATTAGATAAGGAAATAAGCAATAAAAAGCATCGATTTCATGTGATTTATATCAGACAAGTAGAAAGTAATTATCCTTGATGAAGTTGGATGCGTACGAGTTTTTTCCACTTTATTTTCAAAAATGTAGATGTTCGCATCCACCGTCTTTTTACGGAAAGGCCTACGTATTTTATTAATGGGTGAACCATTACTCATTGTGAAAAATCATCGTTTTAGAGAATTCATTTGGTCTATAAAAATAAATTGTTGTGTTTATTTTGTTGGTAATGAGATATTTTATTTTTGCTTTTAAGGGTTATATCTCACTTCGCGGAGACGTCTTAAAAAGTATTAGAGGCGTCTCCGATACTTTATTCTGTCGCAGAGACGCCTCAGAGACGTCTCCGCGACAAATTTCAAAACCAAATAGTTTAAAAACCGTCTCTAAGTAGTCCCAAATCCGTCGCAAGATAGTTTCAAAGTAGTTTACGCGAAGTGAAATCAGGCGCGTATCCAGGATTTGGGGGTAGTAGGTGCTGAAATTTCACCTCGGGGGGCCCGATGTGATTTTGATTTTGGCGCCCCCCAGTGGTGGATCCAGAAAGGTACATCCTATTTTTTTCCCGTTACACCGAGCGAGCCAAAAGGTACACTCACATTTTTTCACGTGACGCTGGCCGAGCAAATAAGCGGGGGAGGGGTAGTAGGTGCAGAATTTTTTTTTGGTCTTCGGCCAATCATAAGGTCGTATATCCGCTGTAGGGGTAAGTTTCAGCTGTCAATCGGCTCAAATAATGTACATTTTTCCGTGTTTTTTTAAAAAATACATTTTGCTCATTTCGGCGCCCTTCTATAAAGGTCAATTTGGCGCCCCTTTGAGGTCATTTTGGCGCCCTTTCGGGCGCCTACCCGGGGGCCCGGGCCCGTAAAGCCCCCCCCCCCCAGAAAACGCGCATAGAAATACCACCCTAAGTGCGAGAAAATCAACAACAATAAAAATTAGGGGGGGGGGGCTGACATCATTTAGATGTTTTTTTTTTTAGTTCTTGTACTCGTTTGCTTAAAACCTTCGAGCTGCTCGTCCGCTAAAGTTATAAAGTTCCTTATGACAAATTTCGTTCGACATGCTAAAACAAAACGAATAAATAATATCAATCAAACTTCAAACATCAAAGAGGAAACGCCTTTGACATAACTAACATCCTTATCTCAGTTTCACCATGTTAATTTAAGATCAACGAACTTCTCGTCAAGCCTTGTATTTATTTAACTATAAAAATCTATATCATTGACATCGTAATAGTTTTGCAAATTAGGTTTTGTATTATTCCACGACCTACCCCCCCCGTCCAAAAGTTAGTTAGACTTATCTAGGTTTCGTTATGACTTTAATCCCGCTTTTCTGTATGCATAAATATTACATTTCCTCAACCATGATAACATTTTTTGTTACATTGTTTTTGTATTTTCATTCTAATTTTTGAATGAATGACTAAATACAAATCACAAGGTCGACGGCAAAGTCTTATTTGCGTAAAGCGGCTGGATGCAGATGATAATATTTGAAGAAAAAAATATAATCTATGATCAAGCATAAATAAGTACACACCCGAACACACACAACCAATTTATGATGCAGTGTTTACTAAGGATTCCTATTGTTTGTTAAACAATTAAATTTTATATTTTTTATTTCAGGTTTATCAAAAGTATTTCCCAGCTCTAAAGAAGAACAACGACGTTTTTCGAACTTCTTCGGTTGGGAAGTGGCATTAACACTACTTGGAAGCCTTAGAATGAGAGTACCCAAACAATTAGTTCTTTGTTTTTTTGTTATAAAAATAAGTCTGGCATTAAAGGGAGTAACGCTCTTATATAAAATATAATTTCGGTTATTTTTTAATTATGGTCAAATAAATGGCCTGGGCGTAAACAGGGCTTTTGATATACTTGTGTGTGTGTTTGTGTGTGTGTGGGTGGGTGTATTCAGTGATTTGCTAAGTTATGCAAACCAATTATTAAAAAAAAAAAATGAGTAAAATGAATCCCTATGTTTTGTCAGCAGAGAGCGTTTGTGGCGGAGACGTATAGTGATTATGAGCGTCTTACTATGGTGGTAGAATATACCATGGTCTTTATTCTTATCTTCTGCCGATGGCTTTTACCAAGGGACAACTTCACTCGCGAAAAGGTATTATTTTAAATAGTTCAATCATACATTATATTTTGTTATTCATAACTTAACAATTCTTTTAAATTGCATTGATTATTAAAAGTTATTTTTGAAATCATGATTATTCGAAAATTAATGATATGCCTTAATTACGATACCAATGTGTGCAATTGCATTTCGAATCAATTTGTCGTCTTATGACAATTTTTTTTCTTCATTTTTCTAAACTAGGTCGTCACAACAATTTTTATTTTGCAAATTTACGACACAAGCTGATTGAAAATGAAATCGATTTTTATGTTTAACGCTTTTTATATTTCTGAATAATTAGCCTTCCGTCATGAAATATTGTGACAGATGTGTCAACAATGCTGCTGTGGGTATTTCTGAATCAATTCCTAATACCTTTGGCTGAAGGGTGCATAATTCAAGTTTGAACCACGGTTTCTGCAAACTAGAGGTGTAAAATTTCACCCGAGTTGAAATACAGGTGCTCCGCCCAAATCTGAACCCTAGACGGAACATTTATTTCTTAAAGTGTGGGTAAAAAGTAGGAGTGCCCATATCTTCTCAACACTTGGCATCATGCCTATAAAGGAAAGAAGACCTAAATAAATGGTAACGACAACGTCGGGGGATATATAGAGAAAGAATGACTGAGAAAGTTATCCTTGCCCGTGAGATCAAATAAAATTCACGAGGCAGAAATGTGTATGAATTGAATAAAGGCGCGCCATGATTAAAGGAATAATTGAGACAAATTAATACGATGACGAGAGATATACGGATCAGGGAGAAATGTGACAACATTACACGTGGCATTTGTTTTGCCGAGGCAAATTATTTAATATGTTTAACACGACAAATTTAAAGACTAGAAATCTTAATGAATTGAGTAAAGACGCACCACGGACGTGGTGGAAGGAATAATTGAGAAAAATTCAAACTGACCACAAAAAATATAAAAAAGAGAAAGAAATGAGACAACAAAACACGTGGTAGTCCTTTTAGTGAGACAAATGATTAAATATGTTTAACACAACAAATGTGAATATACCATTATATTCAACTATTAAAAGTACTGCATGAAATGCAAATCGTAAAGTAAGAATATAGCGATGGCAGACCACAGTAAGAATTATTTGTCTTTTATTACAAGCGTACGACAAATATATCAAAGTCTGTTTGAATTCCCTTACTTTCATTCGGGGATGGTAGACTGTGAATTTCGATTTTACGGATTCCCATTGATATTTACTTCTTTCGAAAGCAGATTTTTCTTTTTACAAAAACAAAGTAATTATGTCACGAAAATGCTTTCTTCCTCTCCTCCTTACCTTTAAAAAACGCAACTGATACAGAGTAGATATTATATATGTATATATATATATACATATATATATATATATATATAT
>CALNVZ010000174.1:58176732-58190579 GCA_940671915.1 Paracentrotus lividus
CCTCCTCAAATAATGGACGCGTCTTTATGTTAAGATTTAATGTCATACGTTAGATTTACATTTCACGTGGAGTAGAATTGATATGGATGAAAAAAATGCTCATATGATCATTGTTATTATCTGATTATTGGACTATATCACATAAAATTTCATCCACTTGTAGAAAATGATTTGTAGTTAATTGGTGTAAAGATATAAACAAGATAATGTTGTAATTTTAATATTGTACCCATCCAGCATGTCCAGAGTGCCATTAACATTTTTGTGGGACACGCTGTATATCAAAAGCCCATTGATCTAAAAGATTATGATATTAAATTTTCATTTATTTGACCATAATTAGAAGATAACTGAAATCATATTTTATATAAGAGTGTTACTCCCTTTATAAACAGTATAATATTGTAATTTTAATATGTACCCATCTAGAGTGACATTAGCATTTTTTGTGGGACACGCTGTATTGATGACCGTCGACAATCTTCTTTAATAAAGGTTGCCAATGACGACCTTACAGCTGGTCCTTTTAGTTTGTTAGATAAATCAATGACTAGGGGAGACCAGGGACAATTGTAACACGGGGCAATTGTAACAGAGGCTCCCATTCCTAACAGTAACACGCTAAAAACTTAACCTGTGTACAGAACATGTACATTTCATCGCTCCACATGCTATTTAAGTGTAAACAGTTTTAACGGTTATTTGAACTTTTTACAGCAAAAAAAATGTTTTTTGAGCACGAAAGTAATATTTCACACTACCCAATGTTTTTCTTCTGGAAAAATTGTGGTTGAGCTATGGCTGTCATTTTTATTTATTTAGAAGTTATATTCTTATGCCTGTATTTTGCTAAAGTTTCAACGATGAATACCTGAGCTAAGATAGAAAAAAATCTCTCCAAATACGGTTGCCCACCTTAGGGGCAATAGTAACATTGCCGTTAAGTAAATAATTTTGCTCCGTACCTAGGCCCGGGACAATTCAGCGCGCTGCAATCGCCCGTACAGAGCACGTTAACTTCTGCAATAATCCCATCCCATGCATATAACAAGTGAAAAATATAATGCAACTTGAGTCAAGCATGTCATGTTTTTATAAATTAGCTTATGTGGTTAATGTTGTTTAAATCTTGGATCTGTCAAGTGCTTAGCTTTATAAAGAAAAACAAAATGTTACAATTTCATGTGTTACAATTGCCCCGTACGTCTGTTACAATAGGGTGCTTTCGCTGGACTACGGAGGAGCTAATCTAGAACGTTAGCATTATGAAAGGCTTTATTTTCAAAATAGCTCAAACCCCAACTCCTGCATACTGTTAGTACAGGAAAAGAGTGTGTTAAACTGGTATTTGCTAGAAACGGCTGGCAAGCGTTTAAATTACAAGTTTTCGTGTGCACAACGAGGGTTTCCCCTAGCTACAAGAGATAGCTCCCCGTTGTCAAAATCTACAACGCTATTTGGGGAAATGTACGTTCTCCCGAAACGTAGAACGTATAGGTTCTCAGCGGAGAACGTAAGTCAGTTATAAGCCAATAAGCGAGCGCTTTTGATAGGAATGTATACGGCATTTCCCCCTTTGCTAAAACATAAAAGAAGCATACTTTGATTTGACTAATCATAAAGGTGGGCGACAGGTTATTTTCTTTTCATATCGGCAATGTTTTAGGTCAGCTGTTATACGCATAGAAGCATTTGACACAATAAAACCTTGGTATGAAAAAAAAAAGGACTAGGTATCCCCAGTAAAGTAGCCTTTGGATTGAATTCATATTGCAACAATAGACGTTGAAAATACAGCCACTGCCGCGCGCCATTGACATCCTTTATGCAAGATGACAAAAGCGGGTTTGATCACATTCTGCATACTTCGTAAGTTCTTGTCTCGTATACAGTGCGTCCAGAAAGAGTAAACCCACTTGAGACCCTCATATTAAGATTGTATGTCTTATGTGTTTTAATTATTAGGGATATGTATTTCTTTATTTAATTATCATGACGAAGAGTAAGGGTAGTATCTCACTTCGCAAAGAAAACTACTTTGAAACTATTATGAGACGGATTTGGGCCTACTTTGAAACGGTTTTTAACTACTTGGAGACGGTTGCGAAAACTATTCGGAGACATCTCCTCATACTCAGTCAATACAACGTTTCTTGAGTCGCGGGAAGTACTTTGAGACAGTTTATGAAAATTGTCACGGAGACGTCTCCCCGACGGAATAAAGTATTGGAGACGTCTCTAATACTTTTTATCCGTCGCGAAGACGAAGTGAGATACCTCAGTACAACACTTGTACCTGTTCTATCATGGATGACTGAGCACTTTAATTTGTGACAACTTTGTTGAGTGTTGGTGGGGAGGAAGGATACAGACTGGCAAAGGTGAGGACTCATGGTTTTCTACTCATATACTCAGATCCTGTCAAGAGCATAGATCATAGTACTATCTCTTTTATGATGGCGTACCAGGGGGGGGGGGTGGAGGGGGAGGGGTGGCATAACCAGTACCTTCAGAACCTTGGGCACTCTATTCCAGTTTTGCCACAAGAAACCCGGGCTTCTGAGCATTCATTCATTGTTTTAGGTCAGTCCTCCTGGGTCTATTCATTCATTCAAGGGACAAAATATTTAAAAAGACTAATTAATTGCAAGGGTTGCTTTTGCTCAAACTTGGTATAATAAACTATCAGACAAATTTTACGATTTTTCTAACCTAAGTGCTCAGTCGACCGTTACAATACACTTGTACGTTTGTATAATTGAATATAGAGTGACTATTTTATGATGAAATAAACATCAAGTCACAAAACATTTCAATGTGACAGATGCTTTAAAATTAGTTGCTTTTCTGTGTCGCACTGTATATCAAAGCCCTATATACTGATTGTATCTTCCTTGCAACAATAGACGTTACAATGTCTCACAAGCCAAAGGAACATGTGCCGTTACCATTTGGAAACTTTTATTCAAAGTTATTGAAGAAGATAGAAAACGAGGGTTTGCAGGCATTTTGAAAATAGTGCCTCTTTTATGCTTACGTTCTAGATAAGCTCCCCGTAGTCCTGCGAAAACACCTAATTGCCCCTGGATACGGGGCAATTGTAACACCGACATCTTGTTTTGAAATCGTAATGGCTTCAAATAACTTGTTGTACTTAACCCAAACCTATTCATATGTCAAGTAAGATATGCATATTTCATTTTATTCAGTTTAAGCAAGTATTTAGCTTTAATAATTTGATAGGTCAAATTTGGAAAAAAACTGTTACAATTGTCCCCGGTCTCCCTAATGTAGCAAGATTCAGTATAGCACTTTCATACATAACCGGTGAATCAAATACGTTGCTACTAGGATAGCTGAACATATTAACAGTCCTGATCGTGAGTATGTTCTTGCCTTTCTTTGTTCTCATATTCTAGTATGTCCCCCCAAAAATGTAGAGATTGGAAGACGATTAGGAAATTAATCATAAATAATTATTTCTCTTTGAAATTTCTGATAATAAACAATAGGTGAGGTCAGTAATATTATAAGTTGTCTGTTGCGGACACATGGACCTATTCATCGTTTATGGCCGTCATGCAAATCACGGAATAGACCTTTAAGGTTATATTCAACGTATTTACATGAATTTTATACGGTTTCATTCACGCCTTATGTGCCTAGATAATGAGTTGCAAGATAATCGTGACGTCTTTAAGCAGTCATGTTCTTCAATGGAAATCGATGTGTTGAGGTGTGAATGAGGTATAAAAGAACACTAATGTCTCTGTTTGTTCGATACCACAGTGACGGAACAAAGGCATCATCCATGACAGTATTGCCTCTCCAAATAGTTGAGAAGCTGCCTTCAATTTTAAAGAACGTAGTGTGTTGACAAGTGAGAGTGCTTCAAAACTAAATTCTCTATTGGTTTACACATTTCTGCGGAACGTTTGTAACAACAAAGGTCATCTCAACGGACCGTACCGCCAATCCAGATAAATGATGAACGAACAATGACTCTTTTGAAGTTAATCGATACAACTTAGTACCGTTAATAAGGCCTCTAGTGCGCATCATTGCTTCACGAAATCGAGATGACAATGCAATTATTCAACAATACCATTCTAAGAACCTCAGGCACACCTTCAAACTCAGCTCAAACTGACTGACCATACTGGCCACTCGGGGTAACGTATTTTTGTTGTTCGTTCGATTATTCTTCGGGTACATGTTCCTTAGTGTGACAGTGTGTAATTGAGTGGGGGTAGGCGTATCTCTAGTCTGAGGACCTTCACTTGTTTGTATTTTAGCAACCTAACGGAACTTTTTTTGTTAGTCTTCATCAAACTGTGTTTACTGGGATGACAATAAGCTCTTATTGACAACTTGTAACGGATTCTAACTTTACCCAATTTGCCATAGTTAAGTGAGACATAACATTGCAGAGGACATTCAAATCATGAACTGATCTTCTGGAATCAAAACTGCAAATGTTTAGACGATATTTAATATGGATGGCTGCATAACATACATATGTCTTGGTGAGGACGTCTATTATCAAATTTTGTTTCCAAAAAGAAAACATGTCTAATTAATCTGAAAATTCGGGAGAGAAAAAACATACCTTGGTTGATAATGACATCTGTAAACAACAACAACATCATCAAAGACGAAGAGGAGGCTGCCGCTGATGATGAAACACCGGCGAACATTCCCGTACGATGGGCGGAACCCAAGAAAAACCTACGGAAGCAAACAACGCGGTTGACGATCATCGAAGAACCTGTCAATGTCGCGACTCTAGACGATGACGATGAGCCAGCGACGTCGACATCCAAATCGCAGACGCCATCATGGAAGCGTTTAAACCTAGGATGCACATGCTCTTGGGCTGAACTGGATAGAATTCAGAAGAAGTTTCTCATGCAAGGGGTAGCAGTCAGGGCTATCCTTATGGCCCATACTTTCTTTGTCTTCTATGCGGCCATGGTTCACGTTCATGTATCGGCTTACGTCTGTCTATGTTTGCTGTACGCAGCATTGTCCATCACTGAGGGTATCATCATGTATAACATCCGAGGATTCTCACAGAAGAAATGGTAAGTCCTAATCTAATCCCCTTTACAAAGTCATACATGAATTTATATACAAGTAAGTCAAGTAGCCTGTTACTTTATTCTAAGCAGTTAATTAAATTTCAGTTTATTTTGTATCCTTGTATCATGCACCTTTTTCGCTTTGGTAAAATAACTCATATTTTATAATATATTGTGTAATATGAAATTGAATGAACCATTATGCCCTGTTTATATCTTACATCTGTTGAAGGACAAAAAAAAAGTATGTAGAAATGTATATATCATGTTAAAAGAAAACGATGATTACTTTATTAAATTGTGTACTAGATGGCTTGTTAATGTCATTTTGATGGACAGCAGAAATATGAACAAATATTTTAAAATGATGTTTCGATGCTCAACTTATACTACAAAGGGGTACTTCCAGTACTGACTACTAAATAAGATATTATATTTGAATAAGGATCTTGTAAAGATGAAAATAACTTTAGATGCAAAATGCTGCTTTTGTGGAAGGGAAGAACAGAACTCTGTACATTTATGCAAATGAAATGCCCTATCGGAGGGGGGGGGGGGGAATTGTATAATATCGAAACAAATTTAACTTTAGAAATTGAGACCTTATCTATCTTCCTCTTTTCTTTAATCCTCAACCACTATGTCTACCAATAATCATTTTTGATTATCAATTTTAATAAAGAATACAAGTAACAAAACATTTTGTAATGCTATCCATACAGGATTTGCACATCAACCCTCCTCTACACTGCGAGTGTGGTTCCTGCCATTTGGGCCCTTCATAGCTCCATGTTGAACATAAGGGAGAAAGATGGTTACAAAACCTGTCTGCAGAACTACAGCTCTTGTCTCAACCACCCGGCCTACGATCAACTGGTACACAATGACACGGTGGTAGGTTTGAAGAATATTTGAAACAAAATTTTAAAAATTAGTTTTAACCCCCCCCCCACATTTTTCTGACGCTTTTTAAGCAACTATTATCAATTAAAAAGAAAAAAATAAGAAATCTTGGCCTATCTCAGGTCTCAGGTCTAAAAAGATTTGGGTCATCACTCGTAAAGTTACGATCAATTGCAAATCTTATATCAAGGCAGGGCACAGAAAAGTGAACAACGCATTTTTATGTCCCCTTTTGTTTATTCATCATAGGATGATTGTCATAAGCAGATATGATAAACTGAAACGCTACACATACTAGATTTATACAGTCTGTGTCAAATAAAATGGTACAAGTGGAAAACATTTGTTTATAGTATGAAGATCAATCACACCCTGCTATTGTTTGGTGTGTTCATAAAGCAGGAAGATCAGACTTTCAGCTGCAATTTTTTCATCACATTTGGTGTTGTAATTTTCGAAATATGACTAGTTTTCTACAATCAAGACAAATCCATTTTTCGCACGCCGTCCCATGCCTTTGTGTATAAGTTTCGCATAATGACCATGAATTGCTCAATTTCGATTTGTTCCTCGTCGCACAAAATTTAGCATAACTTTTGTTTTACGAAAGCAAGTTATACCGAACAAAGCGCATCAGCAAGGGAAATCTTTTGTCTTTATTTTGGTACCACATACACACATTATTTGAAAATATTTCACACCTTAATAATTTTTTTTCCGACTGTACCATTTTTTTTTACACAGACTGTAGATAAAAAATAAAATGTGACATCGTCTTCTGGACAAAAACGTAGGCATTCTTTCTTCAGCTTTTGATCATTCCTGCCTTGTAATTATCATATTAGCAGATTAGTATGCATGTCAATAATACTTATTCCTGCACAACTGCCTACGTCATCGATGTAAACACTTTGTTATTTTGCTTTTCTTAGGATGCCATATTTGAGCTAAAAAACTAAATCATTATCTTCATTTTGTGTTCCTCAAATAACCTCTTCTTGAAAGACGACCTTCAATTAAATAAGTTCTCCTAATGCACAGCTTGAAACACCAGTAAACGAATAAGAATAATCTTAATCTTAGGAAAAATTCTTGTTTCTCTGCATTATTTAAAGATATAATTTTCCAACTGTCGTTTTGTATGTTGTAATAATCTGTAATTTAATATTGTATATTCATATTTATTTTGCTTTCCACTCAGTAAGGCGAATAAACGATTTTTTGCAGTGATTAATGTGCGCTTCAATATATAGTTAGGCCATTGTTATTGGTTACACATGAGAAATTTAAATGCAAGAAAATGTGGGATTTATATTCTAAATCTTATTTACACAAATCACGCTACACTAGTGTAAATTAAATAAAAGGAAACGTGAATTCACGGACATTTGCTTGTATTCATGTTCAAAATGAATTTCTTACTTGCTGCGTTATTAAGGAATATATACTTTATTTGCTCTTTACATGTTTATAAATTCATCCAGTCTTTCATTTGGCACACCAAATAAGCCATGATTTTAAAATATGTGGAATTAATTTCTCTTCGAAGTTCTATTACAAAAAAAAAATAAATGAAAACATGCAGTATTTGCTGCCTTAGGTTTGGTTATGAAAATTTCATAACCAGTTATCACCGTATTGCCATAATTATATAAACATACAAAAATGACGTGGGTTGAATTTTGAGACACACCTTGGGAAATGCCATTGGAGCACAACTATATATATATATATATATATATATATATATATATATATATGTGTGTGTGTGTGTGCGTGTGTGTTTGTGTGTGTGGGTGGGTGTATTCAGTGATTTGCTAAGTTATGCAAACCAATTATTAAAAAAAAGGAGTAAAATGAATCCCTGTGTTTTGTCAGCAGAGAGCGTTTGTGGCGGAGACGTATAGTGATTATGAGCGTCTTACTATGGTGGTAGAATATACCATGGTCTTTATTCTTATCTTCTGCCGATGGCTTTTACCAAGGGACAACTTCACTCGCGAAAAGGTATTATTTTAAATAGTTCAATAATTCATTATCTTTTGTTATTCATAACTTAACAATTCTTTTAAATTGCATTGATTATTAAAAGTTATTTTTGGAATCATGATTATTCGAAAATTAATGATATGCCTTAATTACGATACCAATGTCTGCAATTGTATTTCGAATCAATTTGTCGTCTTATGACAATTTTTTTTTCTTCATTTTTAAACGTTACTGATAAATAAGACCATGTTGATATCCCGATTAACATTGTATGTCGTGCAATGTTTCGTTTATATATTCTCATAGGCCAGTATTCTCGAAGGGGGGCTAAATTTATTAGGCCTAGCAATTAGTGTGCCTTGCTATTGTTTATAAATAGGCCTACTAACTTTAGTCAACCTTCGAGAATACCGGCCATTGTTACTTTTTGAATTTGAATTCAAATTTAGATTGTAATTAAAAAAACAAAAAATTATAGATCCCAAATACCATCAATGAAATTACAGGTAGCCCAACTGCTTCTTGTCCTGGTTGGGTCTGGCGAGGACATCATCGAATTCGTCGCCGTCATCTTCACCAGTAGTTACTTCGGATGCAGTCGGGCTATCACCGTAGTCGTTCTCCTTCTCTGGAGTATCGCTGTATTCCAGTTCAGCATCGCCATCCCCGAGAAGACAGCCAAGGTCCACGTGGAGAAGCCGGAAAATGGTAAACAGTCTCATTCGTAGTTTCTTTTTTTTTTTTGTTCTAAGGTGTTCTTTAGAACCATCTTTTAGTCCTTTCTCCAGCCCCCTGATCATTGAACATTTTTAAAAAAAATCGTATTACAATGTCGTGTCTGCACATGTTTTAAGTCTGATAACTGCCCTTTCTCGGTTTGCCTTCCCCTGTTTTGATACATCTTCCTTCTTTAGAACGTTTAAAATCCAGTTTCTTTCCCGTCTCCGGACCGTAATTTCCCTTAAGATTCTTTCTTCTTCGAGGCTGTTCAGTACGACATCATCGGTGACTCGAATCCTGCAACTAATTTGATTCGATCATTCCTTTAAAACAACATGTCTACATTCTTAGAAGAAGAATAATTAAGGGTTTTACTCGGTTGCCTCTTAAAGAACCAAAAGGTTCCCCAAATGGCTCTAGATGTGTCTTTATCAATATTTTAGTTTTTATAAGGAACCTTATAGATAAAATGTAAAGATTGTAAAGAGGGACAATGTTTTATCTTGGGGTTCTAATTGTGGGACAGAAGAGATTCTAAATAAAATTAACTCTTGTTTTCTGAGAATGTAGACGACTAATTATACTTTTTTTTTAAAAGTTCAATTAAAAAGGATCTGCCTTCTTCCCGTTTATGCCTTGAGTTTCGGTTTAATAGTTAATTATGATACAGATTACGATAATGACGAGTATGTATATATATACATTCTGTGTCCAAAAAAAAAAAGGTACAGTCGGAAAAAAATTATTTGGGTGTGAAATATTGTCAAATAATGTGTGTATGTGATACCAAAATAAAACCAAATAATTTTCCTTGCTAATGCGCTTTGTTCTGTATAATTTGCTTTCGTAAAACAAAAGTCATGCTAAATTTTGTGCGACGAGGAACAAATCGAAATTGAGCACTTCATGGCCATTATGCGAAACCTATAGACAAAGGCATGGAACGGCGTTCGAAAAATGGATTTTTCTCTATTGTAGAAAACTAGTCATATTTCAAAAATTACAACACCAAATGTGATGAAAAAAATTGCAGGTGAAAGCCTGATCTTCCTGCTTTTTAAAAATAAAAAACAATAGGAGGCTGTGATTAATCTTCATACTATAATAAAATGTTTTCCACTTGTACCATTTTATTTGACACAGACTGTATATATATATATACAGGGTGACCCAGAAAAAAGGAAACCCAAGTTTGATCATCAATACTTTCAAAAATATTACCATGGTGATTATAAAATTTATATCATGGAAGTGCCCTCATTACCATTTAATGATACCCTCCGTTCAAAGCTCACCAAAGTCACGCATCACTGAACCTCATTGTTTTGAAAATGTCTTGCAAAATTGTGAGTGTTCACTTTCACGTCTATTGAGATGGGTTGCTGCAATGTGCCTAAAAAGGGAACCCAACTTTCATCATCAATCATTTTAAAAACATGACAGCAGTGATTATGACGTTTATATCACTGGAAAGTGCCACTCATTATCATTGTATTGATATCTCTTTCAGCTCACCAATGTCACGCATCACTGAACCCCATTGTTCTGAAAATATCTTGCAAAATTGTGATTGATGCACTGTCATGCTTCTTACATTATCCACGGGGAACTGAAGGTTCTCTGGGTTTGATCGTGAGTAGTAACATGTTGAAATTACCTTGATGGAAGATTAAAGTACTAAATAAGTAAAAATTTCCAACCCATTTATAAACCCATTTATTTAAAGTCACTGGAATGCCTTTACTTAGATTTGTTAGAGAATCTTTGAAGCAACTCATCTCAAGGAAGCATGAAAAGAGAACCTATCACAACTTTACGAGACAATTTTCAAAACAATGGGGTTCAGTGATGCATGATATTGGTGAGCTGAGAGAGGTATCATTAGAATGGTAATGCGTTGTACTTCCAGTGATATTAAATTCTTAATCACCACTGAAATATTTTTGAAGTTATTGATGATCAAGGTTGGGTTTCCTTTCCAGGCACATTCACACAAACCATCTCAAGGTGCATGAAAGTGAAACCACGCACAATTTTACAAGACTTTTTAAAAACAATGGGGTTTAGTGATGCGTGACATTGGTGAAGTGAGCGAGGTATCATTAGAAATGGCAATGAGTTGCACTTTACAGTGATATAAATTTCATAATCACCATTGTGGAATATTTTTGAAATTATTGTTGATCAAAGTTGGGTTCCTTTTTTCGGAAACACCCTGTATATATATATATAATATATAATATATAATATATATATATATATATATATATATATATATTATATATATATACATATATAAATATATATATATATATATATATATATATATATATATATATATATATATATATATATATATATATATTATAGAGTTTCACGTATTGGCAGTCATCAAACAAAACAAAAATATAGTCGAATAATGCATTTGCGCAATTTCTTTATTAATTTCTTTTCTAATTTTGCGACGGACCTCCGTCTTCTTCAGGAGTGTACTTACAATGAAGAGTATTAGTAAGCGCATTCTAAGAGCAGCAGGTGCATGCAGTTGCTAATATTATATATATATATATATATTATATATATAATATGCAGCAATGGAAATACCTACATGACAGACAACCCGGGTTGGGCACCCCCGGGGTGACCAACCCTGGGTAGACTAGGGAACTTAGTCATTTTTCTCATGTATATACAGGTAGCATTACACATGCAGTAGCATTACAATAGGGCATGCTAGTTTTCCATCGTAATCTCCAAAAGCATTTGGTAGTCATCACCTTCATGATAATCAATTTCATCAACTGCATAGATCTATTATTTGAAATGTGGGCTGTACAGAATGAACAAGAACTTTATTTGAAATGAATTTTTCAGTTCCTTTGAATGTCTAATTCAATGTTCGATTGCTCCTTCGCTTCATGTCGATATAATACGAAAATGCCGTATGCAGGACATCTGCCCCGGAGGACAACTGCCCCCAGGGACAAACTTCCCGGAGGACACCTCCCGCTCCGGAGGACAACTCCCCCGGAGGGACATCTCCCCCGAGAGACCTCCCCGATGAAACTCCCCGGAGGACAACTCCCTGGAGGGACAACTCCCCCGGAGGAGCAACTTCCCCTGAGGAACTCCCCGAAGGACGCTCCCCCGGAGGACACTCCCGCGCAGCACAACTTACCCCCGCAGGACAAGTCCCCGGAGGCAACTCACGCATTCGGAGAACAGATCCACATGCACATCGTTTTATTTTTGCTCATTTGCGAATTTTTTTTTTTTTTTTTTTTTTTTGTTGAACGAATAGCCATTCATGGAAATATAAAATCTTGGCAATTTTTGTTTTTTCCGGCGAAGGGTGTTAAGGTTTGAGCAGCTGTAGAGGCGTTACTGCTATTGGAACCGAATTTTTATCGTCAAAGAGAGAGAGAGATATATACCAAAACTTCAATCTTAAAGACCCACCAATAGGAAGATGAATCTGATTAGATTTGAGCGTATGTAGGTCAATGGTCAGGCCCGTAACTAGGATTTTGGCGGGGGATTCGAAAATCTGAAAAAAATGAACCTTTTGAAGGGATGATTCGTGAGACGCTAATAACGCGAGCCGGCAAATTTTGACTAATAAATAGACCCGTAAGCAGTATATTTTTTCATGCCTTTTATGTTTCTGCAATTTTTGTTAGTTGTTATTCTTTATAAACGGTTGAGATCATCTTTTCTCTTTTAGGCCAAGCAAAATAAACACAAAGAAGCTGATTTTCAGAAGCGCGAGATATAGTCTAAAGTGCGAAATATGTTTATATGCCAATCTTCTATTGCTAAATATTCAGTACATTAGATTTGATACAAGGCGTTTTGTTTTTTGGCATTGTTTCAGAAATGTTTTAGAAATATAAATGATGTTCATCTTGGATATATGTTTGACGGAAAATACTGAAAAATTGGTTTTGATAAACCGTATGTATCGTGTTTAATTCGTCATCTACTTCTGGGATTTTCTTCATACCACATTCTAGTTGGCAGATATATACACCCTCTTTTTGATAAGTCGAATGACACGATGCTGAATAGCAAAGCTGTAGCAAGTGCTACATTTGAAGTACTAGCCATCGGCCATTCAGATAACAACATTGTCTGTAAATCTATTACCCAATTGCAATGATTGTATTTTACATTTAATCCCTTGTAGAAAAGATACTGACCAAACAGTGACAATAAACATGTGAATGTTGGAATATAGAGGTTTTGTGAGTATCATTTCTCTTTTTGTATAAATAATATTTGTGTCTCGTTTTATAAGACTTTTGGCGTCACATATTCTATTGATTTGGGTGTGGATTCTAATTATTGAGAGTTAACATGCTTATAATTTCGTGGACTTGCACCGTGGTCCATCCCTCTTGACTGACGATCTGGTAGATATAGATAGTAGATTGTTATGCCATACTCGCTTCCTTCGTGCTCTTTTCTATACGTCGCTTACTTTCTATTTCCCCTTTTTAGCGTCCTTCCTTTTTTTCAACATTTTCTTTTATTTTCTTGCTATTTCATTAATTTTGCCTATATTCTGAGGCTCACATTCGTTGGGGTATCCATCTGATCTGCAAACGCATGAACAATTTTAGAGCGTGAAGGAGTTACATCATAATTGGAAGGGTGTGGTTCCTATGAGATGATTAACGAATTATATGTATGTATGTACACCATATCAAGCCTCGACTACGTTACAGTAGGGTTAGATTTATCCAATGTCGATTATAGTATATTATGTCTTTATCATTTTATGATATTTATAGAAGTATACCCCTATAGTGGTTGTCAAATATATTCATTTAGCTTATTTATATGTATATTGAATTGTAGATGGGGAGATAGTCTTGGGCAGTTGTACTCTTTGGAGGTTGGGTGGCAGGGGTGAGTGGGGACCTATCCTTCCTCGGGGGAGATAGTTCCAGGGGAGTTTCGCTCCATGTGGGGAAGTTGTCTCCGTGCGTGTAGCTTGTCTCTCGGGGATTATGGCTGTACGTCTCCGGGGGTCTCGCTCCGTCTTGTGGGGGACTCTGTCCTCCGGGGGAGATATCCTTGCTGGTGGTGAGGTAGTGCCTTCCCGCGATTGCTGTCCGTCCAGAGATATGTCCATCAACGGGGAAGTTTGTC
>CALNVZ010000174.1:58190604-58207725 GCA_940671915.1 Paracentrotus lividus
AAGAGAGAGAGATGGTGCATGAAAGTAACCACGACACAATTTTTACAAGACTTTTAAAAAACAATGGGTTTTATGATGCGTGACATTTGGTGAAGTGAGCGAGGTATCATTAGAATGGCAATGAGTTGCACTTTACAGTGATATAAATTTCATAAATCACCATTGTGGAATATTTTTGAAATTATTGTTGATCAAAGTTGGGTTTCCTTTTTCGGAAACACCTGTATATATATATATATATTATTATATATATATAATATATATATATTATATATATATATATATATATATATCATATATAAATATTATATTATATATTATATATATATATATATATATATATATATATATATATATATATATATATATTATAGAGTTTCACGTATTGGCAGTCATCAAACAAAACAAAATATAGTCGAATAATGCATTTGCGCACAATTTCTTTATTAATTTCTTTTCTAATTTTCGACGGACCTCCGTCTTCTTCAGGAGTGTACTTACAATGAAGAGTATTAGTAAGCGCATTCTAAGAGCAGCAGGTGCATGCAGTTGCTAATATATATATATATATATATATATATATTATATATATGCAGCAATGGAAATACCTACATGACAGACAACCCGGGGTTGGGCACCCCCGGGGTGACCAACCCTGGGTAGACTAGGGAACTTAGTCATTTTTCTCATGTATATACAGGTAGCATTACACATGCAGTAGCATTACAATAGGGCATGCTAGTTTTCCATCGTAATCTCCAAAAGCATTTGGTAGTCATCACCTTCATGATATCAATTTCATCAACTGCATAGATCTATTATTTGATGTGGCTGTACAAGATGACAAGAACTTTATTTGAAATGAATTTTTCAGTTCCTTTGAATGTCTAATTCAATGTTCGATTGCTCTTCGCTTCATGGTCGATATAATACGAAAATAGCCGTATCAGGACATCTCCCCCGGAGGACAACTCCCCCGGGGACAACTCCCGGAGGACAGCTCCCCCGGAGGACAACTCCCCCGGAGGACATCTCCCCCGGAGGACATCTCCCCCGATGAAAACTCCCCCGGAGGACAACTCCCCTGGAGGACAACTCCCCCGGAGGACAACTCCCCTGGAGGACAACTCCCCCGAAGGACGACTCCCCGGAGGACAACTCCCCCGCAGCACAACTACCCCGCAGGACAAGTCCCCCGGAGGACAACTCAACCATTCCGGAGAACAGATCCACATGCACTCGTTTATTTTTGCTCCATTTGCGATTTTTTTTTTTTTTTTTTTTTTTTTGTAACCGAAATAGCCATTCATGGAAATATAAAATCTTTGGCAATTTTTGTTTTTTTCCGGCGAAGGGTGTTAAGGTTTGGCAGCTGTAGAGGCGTACTGCTATTGGAACCGAATTTTATCGTCAAAAGAGAGAGAGAGATATATACCAACTTCAATCTTAAAGCACCCACCATAGGAAGATGATCTGATTAGATTTGAGCGTATGTAGGTCAATGGTCAGGCCCGTAACTAGGATTTTGGCGGGGGTTCGAAATCTGAAAAAAATGAACCTTTTGAAGGGATGATTCTTGAGCGCAAAGCGCGAGCCGAAATTTTTGACTAAAAATGACCCGAAGCAGTATATTTTTACTTTTATGGTTCTATTTTTGTTGTTGTTATTCTTTTACAAACGGTGACGATCATCTTTCTTTTAGCCAAAAAAAAAAAAAAAAGAAGGATTTTCAAGCGCGAATATTCAAGTGGAAAATTTTATATCACACCTCTATTGTACAAAAATACATGTACATAATTTGATACAAGGGTTTTGTTTTGGCTTGTTTCAGCAAATGTTTTAGAAATATAAATGATTTCATCGGATATGTTGACGGAAATACTGAAAAATTGGTTGATATACCGAGATGTTTTAATTGTCATCTACTTCTGGAGATATTTTCATACCAACACTAGTTGCAATAACACCCTCTTATGATAGCGATGACACGGCATGAATGCAAAGCTGTGCAAGTGCATACTTATGTACACACACCATTCAGATACAACAATTGTCTGTAAAATCTTAAACCCAATGACAATGATTGTATTACATTAAATCCTTGAAAAAATGACAAAACAAGTGACAAAACAAGTGATGATGTTGGAATTGAGTTTTGTGAATTTCTTTTTTGATAAATAAAATTTGTGTTCTCGTTTAAACTTTTGCGCCCATTCTAATTTGTTTAGGGTGTGATTAATTATTAATTAAAGCTTAATTATCGTGGCTCACCCCCCCCCCTTGCTGAAGACGACTAGAGATATAGATAGTAGATGTAGGCCAACTCGCCCTTCGTGCTCTTTTCTACTCCTGTAGCTTCATATTTCCCCATTTAGCGTCCTTCCTTTTTTTCAACATTTCTTTTATTTCTTGCATTTTCATTAATTTTCCTTTTCTGAGGGTCACATTTCGTTGGGGTACCTCTGAATCTGCCAAACCAAACAACTTTTTGAGGGAAGGAGTAGCCATTCATAAATTGGAAGGGGTGGTTCCAATGGATGATTAACAATAATTAAACAACCATTCCCATCCTCGCTTGTCATTACAGAAGGGTTACTCCATGCGAAAAGTAATGTAATAATTGTAAAAGAAAGAAAACCCAAGGGGTTGGCATAAAATCAATAGTTATAAAGAATTTAAAGTGAGGGGAGATGTCATCCGGGGAGTTGTCGCTTGGGGGGGGGGGTGGGGGGGGAGGAGGGGGATCCTAAATCCTCCGGGGGAGATGTCTTCGGAGGTTCAGGGGGAAGTGTCCCCGTGGAGTATGTCCCTGGGGAACTGTCTCCGGGGGCTCGTCTTGGGGGGACCTTCCCTCGGGAGATGTCCTCGCGGAGGGACCTATCAATCCTTGGGGAGCTGTCTCACGGGGGAGTTGTCCTCCGGGGGAGCTGTCCTCCGGGAGTTGTCCCCGGGGGAGTTGTCCTCCGGGGGAGATGTCCTAGAACCGAAAATAGCATTAGGGGGGAATTTCGGTTATTAGAACAGCCGAAAAAGGTATTCGTAAAGGATATAGCCTTATTCAAAGGCGCTATAGGTAGCGATTGGAAATTGCGCGCTTATTTATACGTACATTGTAGACTAATTCCAGCAAGGAGCTAGATGGGTTGCATGCTCGCGCTAGCAGCGATAGTGCTACGCAGGTTCTTTGCTAGTGGTACGGTACCGTAGTTCTAGCTAGCTAGC
The DNA here is from genome assembly GCA_940671915.1 of Paracentrotus lividus. Taxonomy (NCBI): domain Eukaryota; kingdom Metazoa; phylum Echinodermata; class Echinoidea; order Camarodonta; family Echinidae; genus Paracentrotus; species Paracentrotus lividus. The sequence continues at coordinate 58,193,827 of CALNVZ010000174.1, forward strand.
TGAGCTTGCGAGCTCGCTGACTGAGTGTGTTGTGCAGAATGTGGCCGCTTTTTCGAAGCAAGCCATCGACTGAATCTACCGTTACAGCTTGAACAGGGACATATGAAAGTTAGTCTGTAACTTACGTGAAACTCAAAATGGCACACTGTTCTAAGGATGACGATTTTAGTTTGTTGTCAAACCAGAGTGGTCTATGATGCCATTTGATCAACCCAGGGTAGACACCAATGCCAACTGTCAATATCACAAGCATCTTCTAGATTTTCGTTTGTTGTCAACCCAGGGTTGTCTATGATGCCATTTGGTCAACCCAGGGTTGTCTATGATGCCATTTGGTCAACCCAGGGTAGACAACAATGCCAACTGTCAATATCACATCTAACGTTAGATTTTAATTTGTTGTCAACTCAGGGTTGTCTATGATGCCATTTGGTCAACCCAGGGTAGACACCAATGCCAACTGTCAATATCACAAGCATCTTCTAGATTTTCGTTTGTTGTCAACCCAAGGTTGTCTATGATGCCATTTGGTCAACCCAGGGTAGACAACAATGCCAACTGTCAATATCACATCTAACGTTAGATTTTAGTTTGTTGTCAACCCAGAGTTGTCTATGGGGCCATTTTGTCAACCCAGGGTAGGCGTATATTACTTAAAGTTATCGCCTTTGATAAAGGCTATACCAACTTTTCGGCTGTTCCAATAACCCAAATTCCTCTCTTATGTTATTTTCATTATTGTATTGACCAACAAGAGAAGAGCAATCAAACGAAGGAGTTTTGATTAAACATTGAATTCGACATTCAAAGCAACTGAATATCATTTAAACTACATTTGCTTGACAGCTTGTACAGCTTTTGTAGTTGACGAAATTGATATCATGAAGGCAATGACTACCAAATGCTTATGGAGATTACGATGGAAAACTAGCAGGCCCTATTGTAAATAATCATGCTACTGTGTAATGATACTGTATACATGCGAAAAATGACTAAGTTTCCTTGTCTACCCGGGGTTGGTCACCCCGGGGGTGCCAAACCCCGGGTCGTTTGTCATGTGGGTATTTCCATTGCTGCATATAGATATATATATATGAAGGTTTAGGAATTATCTGTCGGTCTATTGAGCTCGGTCACGCCTAGCTGCCAGCCCTCCTCTGTGGTCTAGGGGTTAAGGTATTGCATATTGCAGTTCTGCGGAGGCAATTTTTGCAACCTGAAATTCAAAATGGACGACAGCTCTGGGGGTCATTGGGTCAAGCTACGTCACTATAATGCTCTATAAACCATTTTCTTTCGCTCTCTCTCTCTCTCTCTATAGAAAAATATGTTTATAAAATCATTACAATGAGATAATGTAATGGCTAGGAAATGATGTTGATAATTGAGTTCAATTTTAACAAGGAATACCCAATGACAGAATATATTTTGAGAACATTGTTTGCTTAATGTGTTTTTTTTTTCCAGTTTATGTAAACCGTAAAAACATACAACAATATAATCGGATACCATATAAAAGAAAACAGACCCTTAATATTACTTTTCATTTCCCCCCTCGTTATTTGCACTCAGCCATGCTTAATGTGTGGGTGGATGCTGTTAACCAGCTGCTCTCAAAACGTCGGGAAACTGCCGGTGACGTCTCCTTGTACGTCGCCAAAAAGAAGATACGACCACACAGTCATCGGATGACCCAGCGTCGAAAAACGTTGCCCAATATTAGCCGAAACGACTGGGTTCATTCGACTGAATTCAGAGAGGCGATCATCTCCATCACGATACAAGACGGACCTTTTTTGATATTCCGATTGGTCATCCTCAGCATCTTGGGCGACGCAGCATTTATGGTATTCTTCTACGCTTTGAAGAACTTGACGGTGATCTTGCTCAATATTTACCGAGTTTACGCCATGTTGGTCGAGTTCAGACAACGTCGACGTAACAGCCTCTTTCCCGTCCAGAGTGGTAACGGGAATGAAGTGGAAAATAAAAACACGGGTCTGGATAAAATTGAATCTGAAGATTTGGACGCAGAGTCTGACATCCCCACAGTGAACGAAAAGGCTTTTGCTTACACTGTGAATATGGTGAATGAGATAAATAGCGGCAATGATGCAACCATGTCCAATGATTCAATTGACATTAATGGGAGCCTGAACATCATGCAAACTGAAAGTCTGAGTGAAGGGCAGGAGAGGGCGCATGTTACGTTACCGACGTCCAGCCAAACAGATCTCAGGACAAGAAGGCAGAGCAAAACCTCACAAAGTGTTTCAAGATAGACTGAGAACAATAAATTACAGTAACAATAGCCGACATTAAAGACAAAATCCGTATTCCTTGAATGAGAAAAAGCAGTTTCGACGTGTCACTGTATTGACGTATTAAAGCTTATTACACACATTGTAATAAAATCGATTCGGTTTTACACATTGTCACATGCCAACATTCAGCATGAGGCTGAGATCTTAGATCATTACTTTATTTTTTACTTGGTTATTAATTTCATAGCCAGTTATCACCCTATTGCCATATTTATATAAAAATCCGGTTTTTTCTTTTAAGCTAATCAAAATATGCCTTTGAACCTTGCCAGATATCTTATTTGTTTTCTATTTTTTAAAAACTCTTGTCAGTCATTGACGTCATATTTCGTCACTACAGTTGCGTCCCAATAAAACACTTTTGAAATGACTACCTAATTAAAAATATATGGCTCTTGGGGAAAAATTTATTAGTACGAAAAGTTCATATCCTGAACTATTATATGACATACTTAGTAATAAGATCCGAAAAATGCATGATTCAGTGAGCAATGCCCACTTTTGTAAAGGACGCAAAAATGAGGCTGCACAGGAATTCGCTATTCTTTTATCACCTGCTTATTGGCGGGCAAAAAGGGTCAAAATCAATAAAGGCATAAATCGGCTAACAAAGACACACACAAAAAAAAAAAAAAAAAACAATTAGTGAAAGCAAACATCAATAATGATTTTTCATTTCTGACTTTTGGCTTATTTCTTATTTATTTTTAAAAACTTTTGTTAGCTGATTTATTCAATTATTAATTTTGACTCTTTTTGCCCCCCCCCCCCAGCAGACGATAAACATGATAAATGAATAGCGAATTCCTGCACATCATCATTTTTGTTACCTTGACAAAAGTGGGCATTGCTCATTGAAGCATGCATTCATATTTCCGAACTTTTTGGTATCATGATCACAGTTGAGAATATGATCTTTCTGTACATATAAACCTTTTCCCTATTTGGTAGCCACTTCAAAAGTGCATATTTTTTATTAGACGCGCTGTATGTCAGCGGATCAACGAGCTATCACAAGGACAATTTTATCATATTGAAAAATGTGTTGTTAAATGAACGCACGTTTTAAAAGGATACCTTGACTTTTTTTTGTACTTACGACTGACCGTTTTCGTGAAACGCGGCCCTTGTATTATTTTATCTTAGCATGACTAGTTAATGTATATACAAAATTTATTCCGTTTTACCATATAATATGAAATAGTTTTATCATTATTCCATATTTGAATTCACAATTATTAACGTGGGTAAATAAAGGAACAGTCGTATGTCTCAATTGGGTATTCCAGATTGTGTCTGTAAATGACAAATTATGTCGGTTAATAAATATAGAGAACGTTTCTTTAAAAGATTGTCAACATGGATGCAGTCAAATAAAAAAACAGGTTATGATTTAATAGTAGGTGGTGATTTTAATTCCATTCTGTGTTCAAAAAAAGATGTAAAAAGATACAAGAATAAGTATTACAAAACACCAGTTAACCTAAAAAAGCTGACTAAATTTTTTGATTTATGTGACATATGGAGGTACAGAAATCCTTCGAAACAACAGTTTACATGGAGAAATGTATCTTTAAATCTGGCTTCGCGCCTAGATTATTGGTTTGTAAACAGCAGACTTAAGTCTAAAGTAATAACGAGTGATATACGTCCAACAATTCGATGTGATCATAATGCTATATTTTTAAAGTTGTTGGTAGGTTAGAGAAAAAGGACCTGGATATTGGAAACTGAGATTCCCAGGTTTCAAGGATGAAGATTACAAAGAAAAGTAGAATATAATTAGGAAGACCATATCATTCTGTTGTAAACTTAGGGGGAAGAGGGCGCTATCACTCTACGCAAGCGAACGCGGCCATAGACTTTTGTATTTGCAACAGTTTTTTCACATTTGTTTTCTTGATTATGGCGAGCAACTATCTTTTCAAAGAAATGATCAACTTGAATAAGTACGCTAGGTCCGATTTTCAAAATAGGAATAACTTATTGCAAGGGAAAAAAAAGTCCTGTCACTTGTGTCAATTCGAAATCCTAGTAAGATCAAATTCCTGTACATATGGCCAATTTGCTCTCAAATAGCTCATACGCTGCATAGTCTTCTTTCTCTTACGCATAATTATATTACACTAATGATCAAGCAGTTTTTAAAGCTTGAATTCTCAGCTTTCCAATAGGTACATTCATTCTCGATTGGTTAAAAAAAGTCCTGTCACTTGAACATTATCACAAACGAATCTTTACTCGATGGGTTCAATATTTCTGCATATCACATGCATTCGAATGGGACGGCGTCTTCGCCAAGATGTGACAAGATCTACTATTTATATCATAATCGTTAGGAACATCAATCTATGTGAAATAAAGATTCTGAATTACAACTTTAGCACAATGGTGTTATAGGCTTGCCAAATGTCTTTTCCCTCAATCGGTCTGAAGCATCTACCTACGAAACTATGATAAAAGTTCAATTATTTATTTTCATGTCCAGACTAATTTCTCGAACGGATCGACTGACAATTCCATTTACCGACAGGGAAGTTTTCTTAGGCGAGTTTTTGTGCGCTAAGTAATAATTGCATGCAGTTGTCATCGTGTCGCTTCCCGCCGTAGCGCGGGTTTGTTTTCAGCTGCGTGCATTTCCACTAAACTCATGAATGTAATGTTGCGTTTCCCTCCTCAAATATGGACGCGTCTTATGTTAGATTTATGTCATACGTTAGATTTACATTTCCACGTGGAGTAGAATTGATATGGACAGCATGAACCTTAGTTTTTGTGAAAATGGGAAATCATAAAAATTAAATGTCGGGAATACTCAAAATATTGTTCTGATAAAAAGAGAAAACATGTGATTTAAAAGGGAGTTTAGAAAAACATTGTAGATCTGAAGTGATAAATGATATCAAAGAGTGTTGATGATTACCAAAAAAGATATGTAAGAGTAAATGTGAACTAGAAGTAAATAAAAAAGAATGTAAAGGGGCAAGTGTTAGTCCCGAAATAAAATGGTTAGAGGAAGGTGAAGAAATACAAAATATTTTATGAGTCTAGAAAAGAAAAATGGTGAGAAGAAAATATTACAAGATTAAGAAAAGGTAATAGACTCTGTGAAAGAACTGATATTCAGCAAGAGGTAGTTACTTCTATGAGAGTTATATAAAGTAAAAAAGTAACAAAGAAATATTAAACACATATTTGATGGTAATACGGTAAAATAATTGCAGCGAGAACGAGAGACCCTCATGTGAGGGATTATTAACTTTTAAAGAATGTCGAACAGCTGATTTTAATATGCCAAAAATAAAGACCCGGGGCTGGATGGACTTTCATAGAATTTATACAGAATTTTGGAATGAAATAGAGTTTACGCTTGTGCACGCTTTGAATGAGACTCATAATAAGATCATGTCTAAAACACAAAGGCAGGGCGTTATCACATTATATACACAAAAAGGAGAAGCAGAGAGCTGAACAACTGGAGACCAATTACTTTATAGCTACGACTACAAGAATATGGCGGCAGCCTTGGCAAGCAGGCTACATAAAGTGATACCAACAATATAATTCACGAAAACCAAGTTGGTCACCAAAAAAGATTAAGTGGTTTCAATATCAGACTAACTCAGGATGATTTGAATATATAAAGAAAAATAATCTGGAGGTAGCATTTGTTAATGATTTTAGAAAAAAGCCTTCGATATGATAGAGTTTCAATTTATCGAAGAGAGTTTGGTCAACTATAACTTTGGTGCAGATTTCCGATGTTGAATAAAACTAATGTATGAAAATGTCGAAAGCTCAGTTTTAGTGAATGGATGGAGAACAGCCAATTTCAAACTAGGCAGAGGAATTAGACAAGGATGCCCTTTATCAGCCTTGTTGTTTGTTTTGGGTATTGAAATTATGGCAGATAAAATAAGAAAAAATAAATAAAATAAAATGAATTAAATTTGGAAAAAATGCTACTTATAAAGAGTTAAAAATTTTACAATATGCTGATGACACACATCAGTTTTTTTCAGAGAAAAATCATCAATGAAATATATTATACAAGAGTTAGAGCAATTTGGAGATGTAGCTGGCCCTGTAATTAATAAAGATAAAACAATGTTAAAATGGTTAAGCCCAAGTAAAATGGAGTGGAATTTCGATGAATATGGTCTTCACTGGACAAATGATTGTATAAAATATTTAGGTGTGTACATAGATAACGACAAAGAGTCTGTAGAGAAACTAAATTGGGAATCAAAATTAGAAAAAATCCAAAGAATACTAGATAATTGGCGTCGAAGAAATGTCACGATTATAGGAAGAGTTCTCATAATTAAGACATTACTTGTAAGTCAGATAATACATTTAATAATGTTCTGTCCGGTACCAAATTCTATCATTAAAAGACTTAACAAAATTATATATAATTTTGTATGGAATTCAAAAATTGATAAAGTGAAAAGAAATATAATTAGCAGAAATTTTGCAGACGGAGGCATAAAAATGATTGATATTGAGAATTTAATGTATAGTTTCAGATTGAAATGGTTAAGTAGAATACTTGATGAATCTGATTGCTATTGGAAAGATTTTGCAAATACATATTTCGAACAATTAGGAGGTTTGAAATTACTTTTAAACTGCACAATTGGACAAAACATGATAGAAAAACATTTTGTAGGGAAATTGCTAGGTTTCTACCTAGAAATCTTGAAAGCATGGTCACAAATAAAAGAAAAATGTAATCAGTATGACTTACATTCAGATCAACAGATCTTGTGATATAATAAATATTTTACGTATAATAATAACCCTCTTTTCTATAAAGAATGGTAACTAAGTAATATAATTTATTTAAAAGATATTTGTGATAATGGAACTTTCATTTCCACAACAACACTGAAAGATACGATCGAACAAAGAAATGCTAAAGCAAATGCCTTTTTTTATTATTTTAAACTAAGAATCTCAATACCAAAGGTTTGGAGAAACAATCTGAAACGAGGTAATGTTTTAGCAATTCCAGTTATAACTATTTGTAAAAAAGAGAGAGAACTAAAAACGTTGTCAAGTAAAGTGTTTTATCAAATTTTGACTAAAAATGAAATTGCTCATAAATGTCCCCCGTATTGGGAAAATATTATCGATATAAACATAGACTGGAATCAGGTTTTTAAAAGGAATTTGAAAGACATAAAAGAAAACAGATTAAAAAAATTCAATTTTAAAATGCTTTACAATCTGATTCCAACAAAGCGAATGTTATTTGTATGGAAAGTAGAAAATTCCGATTTGTGTAATTTATGTAAATGTCGAGAAGATTTAATTCATGCATTGCTGGAATGTCCATTGAATATGCCTTTCTTTAGAAAGCTAGTAGAATTGATAAGAAAAGTTTATAATGTTAACATAAACGTCAATATACAAACATTTCTGATATTGCATAAAGAAAATGATATTGACGATATTCTCACTATAGCCTTTTGGAGCATCTATAAAATGATAATTCTTAGAAATGAAAGTGGTAAAGATGAAAGGAAAACCAAATTATGGTGGATTTTTCTAAAGGAAGTTAAGATACGTTTAGATATAAATGTGCATTTTGTGAAAAAAGGAAAAACTAATTTGTTTAATTTGCCGAAAGAGCTAAATATATATGTTTAATTTGTTATATTTCTTGATATAAATTGATGTATGTAAAATTTCAAATGTAAAATGATTTAAGATCAATAAATACACCTGTAAAGGTTGAAAGAAAAAAAAATGTCGGTTAATGCGAGTCTATTACTCATTTAATGTGGCGAAGCATTAGCTTTTTTTTTTACGTGCTTTATATAATCTATTAAATTTAATTAATTGATATATGAATGAAATGGGTATTAATCTAATTGTTATTATGCAACTCCCATTTCTAAACGTCATCAAAAAAAGGACAAAACTTGGCACAGACAAAACACATGTTGGATACGCTTAAACCATGCATGAACAATAACCAGTGACAATAACATCAGAGAGAGGGAGAAAGATGCAGGTCGACCATACAATCTAACACAATCATGACAATGGGAGTCACACTAAAGCATTCTTAACAAAGAATATTGGTTTGTAATAAAAAAAAAAAAACAAGGTTTAGATCAAAGCAGGCAATATCCAAATACTATTAGCATAATGCCATGCACCCTTCCAATTTTTAGAGACCCTTGAAAAAACACTGAAAGACTAATGACAAAATAATCGACAATTTCTTTCATCAGTCTCTAAGATCCATGAAAGTCGCTGTCTCGGTGGAATATGGTTCCATAAACTCTTGAAAGACCACTGAAAGACGAAAAACACCTTTTCTATTAAGGACCCACCACACACCTCAAAGTTTACTGAGAGAATAACACTATTAAAACATCACCGAAGGATCCTGTGGTGTAGATCTTTTAAATATAAATCAAGTTCTCTGACAGGCTCATCGAGTCCCCTGAAAGAAGTCTGAAAAACCGAAAAAGACAACAGTCTTTCAGTGATCTCAGTAAAAAATAATGGAAAGACTGTCAAAAGATCATGGAAAGACTAATAAAAATTAACGGTTTCTTATCATGCTTATGGGATCATAAGTAATCAATTTGATGGCCCGTAATTATTATTGATTGAAACATAGCCTGGTAAGAAAGCATGGTAAGAAAATGGTCAAAGTTTATTGCCACCACAACGTTTGAACAATGATATGTTATGAATTAAATCTGATCTCAAAATGAATTAACCAACTAAGAGGTTCTTTCAGCAAGCTAACATTTACAACATTTTAATTGCAGTTCCAAGTCGGATTTAACCAGAAAGCTGATAAATCGGCAAAATGCTTCAATATTTACGTTTTAAAAATTGTGTTTAATCGTAATTATTTGATGACATTCGTCCTTCCAAAGACTAACTTAATATAGATAGACCTAGAAGTTGATCCTGGCAGTGAAAATTTCTTAACTTTTGTTATGCATACAGGCCGAAAAATGCACATTAGAAGAGTGATGCTTTAGTTAGTGTTACTTTTGTAGCCAGGTTTTTCAGCATCTTACAAACCTCCTGTCTGTACTGTTTATTAAAGGTGAAATACACTAGTGAGTTGGACCAGGTTGCGCACAATAGGACATAAACAAAAATAATACGAACTTGAGGTGGAACAGGTCGACCAAACACCGGTTCAACGAATTCCGTGATCGAAAAAGGAATCCAAGATACGAAATATGAACTAGTCACTGCAATTGCAAAAGTTACCGATTTCAAATTCTTCCTTTTCCTTGCTAATACACCACGCATACCAAGTTGCTGATCATCTGAAGCATTGCTGTCAACAGAGATTGTCGGCAATGAAGGACCTATCTGGTTTTGGAACTTCTGGATGCGGCGCTGACAATGTTCTTGAAGAGCGATGTCTTTGGCATGTCTCCAGGCTGTTCGGATAACGACAGCGTAGAGGATCGTCAGAACAGCCGACTGCAGCCACATTGAGATCGCATAATTGGAAATAGCAACTGGAAAGAAGTCTTTGTCACTCATATCCACAAGACACATTCCGAATTCTCGAAAGCGGACAATGTCGAAGGAATTACCTGCGAACTCGAGCTCGAAAACGGCAAGGATGACGTAAGTCAGACACATCAGCACTAAAGCAGCAATGCAGAGACGTCGACTAACGATAAGTGGGTATCGAAGGGGTCGCATTATAAAGACAAATCTATCGATGTTTAGAAGGGTCACGGTTGCTGAAGAGAAAGATGGGACGATTACTGCGATAGACCCCATTACCTTACAAGCTAGGCCGCCATAAGACCAGTGCCCCGAAAGAGAAGGTTGTATCATTACGATAATCAAGACGGTAGACATGAGATCAAAGATGGCGAGAGCTATGTAAAAGACTTTCGACGTGTCCGCCAAATCGCTAAGTCGAGGTATGACGAAGATGTTGATGGTATTGCAGAAAACAGAGAATATGGAACAGGCGACAAGAAACCAGGCGGCAGGGATCGGGCTAATGCGATCCCAGGAAACAGGACCGATTGGTAATTCTGTCGTAGACATGGTACTTGGAATTAATTGACAAGTTAATTCAGCCGATTTGAAGCCAACTATTCCGAGAAGAAACACTACAATGGAGTTCGGAACCCTGTGAAATCCACTTATATTACTAAAGTGGTTGCGTCTCGTCGTCTCCAGATGTATTTTGTGGAATACCTTGGTACAGAGCCCAAGCGTAACCGACAATCTGTTTTAAATTCCGTTCTCGAAATTTTGGCTTGTTCATTCATTTGCTCAGGCTTGTGTCCATATTTGCTTTGTATTAAGCAATTTTGTTTTACAGTCTAATTACATTTTTTTTTGCTGTTGATCCAAAAAGTTAGTAATAGTTTAAGCGCCAGGAAAGTAAAATTGATAAGAGCTTAATAGTCATACTTTGTTTAAACTACAGCCTCCTCGCACATGTTCATAATGTCATTACTCCTTCGTTCCTTCAATTAGATGAAAAAGATACCAACATGATAGATAGTCAATCAAAATGGACACTTAATGCCATCTAAAAGCTTCGTCTCTGCTGTGTTTACGATACCATACATGGAGTCACGAAGTTTGAAAAATTTGACAGCCTAGTTTGGCAATTAACTCTGTCAGATCGTTCATATCGATCATTACATATTAAGTGGAATCTATTCCCCGACTAAAAACTGTCCCTTTTTGACAGTTTTATTGTTTTCCAACATATTGGTTTTGAACGATTTCATCTCCGAAAATGAAATTAATCCAGATCGCCTTGTAAAAAATATATATATGTTCTCCGATGGGGCTGTCATATTCAATGTTAAAAACTCCTCCGAAACTTTAAGAATTTTTTTACATAAAGAAGTTGAGAAGCTGCACTGTTAAAACGCGGTTTAAAAATTTCGCTGTTTAAAAAAAAAATGTTGGTTTAAAAGTTACACATTCTTGTTTAATATTTAAACATTGTTGTTTAAAACCGGAAAAGCGAGGTTTTATAGCCTTTAACAAGACCTGTTTAGAAACATATTACACTGTATTAAACAGGTTTTGTTTAAACAGGCCGAGGCAAATGTCACGTGATAGTCATGAGCTAATGGCATCACTCGTTACATGCAAGGTAAATTGGCGCAATATTTTAATCATGACGAAGGACTTATGCCTCACACATTAAATAAGTGTATGTACAGATGTGTTGGCTCAGTGGATAGAGCGTCTGCCTTATAATCGAAAGGTCGTGAGTTCGATACCCGGCAGCGTTAACCAAAAGATGGAGCATTTTTATTTTTGGAGAGAAGCGTTAAACAATAGTGTTGATAATTTAAACAGCCATTAAACAACAGGTTGTTTAAACTTTTAACCAACAAGAGTGTTAACGTTTCAAACAACTACAGGTTGTTTAATTTTTAAACAACGCTGTGCGATTCACCGGTTAACATGCAGTTGTTTAAGATTTTAAGATTCTAAACAACTTGTTTAATTTTTTTTCTAACAGTGTGTTGCAATAAGGATCTTTTCTTGAATGAAGTCAACAAAATGTGATTTTTCTTGTGTAAAGGCACGACGGAAGTAAAACAATCAAAGCGTTTGTCCTATGTTTTTTTCATCCAGGCACGGATCCAAGATTTCCAAATTGAATACATTCTTTGGGCCCAATTGTCGGGGGACAATAGCGGCTCTATTTTGTTTGCGCATGTGCCGATACTTTTTATTGTGTGACGTCAGGCTGCGTTCGCTATTGTTGTCTATTGTCTTCGTGATGATTATGCATTTTCATAGACGCATTCGATGTTTTTATCAATCAAGATAACATGAATCTCTGCCTTGCAAAAGGAGGTTTTAGCCTTCCATGACCTATTTTAATAGGTGAAGAGTAGGCGCGCGATAATGATATTAATTAACAAGCCCCTTTGGGTGCGAAATCCTGAATATTATTTTTTTTCTATAGTTTAATACACTTCTTGATGAAAGTTGGTAATTCTGCACGTCACTATATGAAAACAGGATTACAATTGAGCCTGCATGATTTATGTTTTAATACCCTCCATCATCTTGTCAAATAAAGAGCAACGGTAATGCTCACAGAAAAGTAATATATATCCAATCTTCCAGATTGTATGACATGATTGCAATAAAAAACCTCATACTTAATTTTATTTAACCATGCCATTTTGATGGATCCTATTCATTAAACTAATAACATGAATAAAAAGATGTTCATTGCAAATACATCGCTCATGAGTGAGTATCAGTACAAGGCTTTGATATAGCTTTAAACAAGTTAATACAATAGATGAAATATATTGCCATTATTAGTAACGTCAATGTCAATCAATTGTGTATGGGTTTGCAAACATGGCTTTTTTCATGGTGTCATTTTAGTTTTTTATGAATAGGAGTGCAGCACCAACGGTGTACTTACAGGAAAGTGGTCTAAGAAACAACACAATAATGATCGGCAGAGATTTCTGGAGAGCACTGTACGTTCCTCCATCGACTTCATAGCCTTTGAACATCACCATTTGATTGACCTTTGGGACATCAACATTTGGTTGACCACATCAGTGTTGAATCCGTCATCTTGGCCAGCAGTTCTGAAGAATTATTGCATTTGTCGATACCTTGACACACAAGATTTTTGTAAATGTCCAAGGGATTCTTCTTCTTTTTGTGACCAAACTATCTGAATTCAACCTTCAACAATCTTCTACTCGTGTCGTTATCTGTATATGAGAAAACTGACGATTGTCAATCCATAGCTCAACATAATCTATAGAACCGTTACGATCTTTGGTGGTTTGTGATTCAGTGTCATAAATGCAGTACAGTGTCTAGGTATCCCTTGTCCAGAGAGTGAATTATCAGCGACTTCTACTCGAACTTGGTTGGGTGAGGCACTTCCATTCATACCGGCTCGATTCAGCACCTAGTGTTCAAATTCAAAAACCCGAAAACAAGTATGGCAGATGTCAAATCGATGGGTAATGAAACGGTGATCACCGCTATACACCTATCGATTGCTAGTATAACGTTCCATGTGTTAACGCTTGTTCCGTCCTCTATTCTAAATGTGCTTGTATTGGTGATCATCAATCACCAGACGAATCTCCAAGATTATATGCGTGTCCTCTACCAGATTTTGACAACCTCGGATCTGATTGGAGGAATCAGCTGGGGCATTTGGGGTCTATTATGGGAATCGTTCAATGATAAAACTACGTGTACGGTCATCAGTATGGTCTTTCCCTTTTTAATAAACTTCTCAATGTGGTCCACAATGGTTAGCCTCTGTGGTATTAGTTTCAACCTCTATCTCCTTGTCACCAGACCTTTACGCTATGGTATAATCGTTACCAAAAAACGATTTTTCTCCACACTTTCTTTAACATACTTGGTTATCGTGCTGACATGTGGGATATTTTTACCGATGCCAAAATCATCTTTCATCATGCACATCACAGAGGTTTGTCGAAGCCATCGAACCCAGAACACGTGGACTGCAAACCTCATTTATGCTTATATCGTTTTCCCTGTCTTGATAACTATGCTTTTTACAACCATCATTTAT
>CALNVZ010000174.1:58210706-58220888 GCA_940671915.1 Paracentrotus lividus
CTCTGAGAAAATTGCTGAAAACCAAAAAGATAGGTAAAACTTACGGCATTTTTTACCCTGATGTAAAATTTGATATTTCACAGAATGTGAGGGTGAAAGAGTGTTTGAGGGGGTTACCTCAATTGTTTTGTATATTTAGTAAGCTTATAGTTTCATTTTGATCACACTAGCGTGTACAGGTCATTTTGTTTTAATGAAGGGGTGCAATATGGCATGGAATGCTTGCCCGACACAGCAACATTACTGCAGGTAATATGGGACATCCAAAATGGCGGAAATGATTCTGGTATTTAGTATTGGGATGAGGCATCAATCTCTTTGCTACGATTTTTTGGGGTATATTCACAGTATATAATTAATATAAATAACTTATTGTAGGCCTATATTGACTTGTATAATGAAAATAATATTTAAATAATATTTTAAAAAGATATAATATACAAAATACATAACAATGAAATATATAGTCAAAGGATTTACTGAAGTGTCTTATAATTTCAAATTATGTCTTAAAGTTAATGATTTTCAACATTTTAACCCGTTGCATACTAAGCCCGCATATATGCGAGCTGAAGAAACATAGAACATCCCTCTTGTCGACTGTTTATTTCACTCATGATTGCATAAACATATAAAGACCTTATATAAGTTAAATTATCTGACATTGATCTATTTAAAGATGTCTTTGGTTCACCTTTAAATGAAAGGAATTTCTTGCAAGCATGCTTGACAATTACAATTCATTCGGCTTTGTAAAAAGTTCTCAGTATACAACGGGTTAAGCACATTCCAGACATGGTAGAGTCATTGTAGGTTTTAAAACATACATTAAGTACATGTGCCCATATTACCTGCACATGCAGGTAATATGGGCACTTTGGTAATGACGTTAGCATTTGAATATTGCAGACAAAGGGGTTAGTGAAAATTGTTTTTCTTAAAAGTTAGAACAGTAGTTATTGATTCATATAAACAAAGATTAGACTGTGTGTCATTTCGTAATTTTATGCAAATTAGGCAAATAAGCTTAGGGTGCCCATATTACCTGCATGTACCCTATTATAGTTTATTGTTCGCATGGCAATTAAAAGCTTGAGTTCTCAGTTTCTCAGTCCTGTGACTTGAACATAATCATAAGAGACTCTTTCCTCGAATGGTTATTATATTTACGCGTATCGCATGGAAATTGATGTGAACGGCGTCTTTGCAAGATGTGACATGTTCACTATTTATGTCATGGTTTTGAGCATCAAGCTGATAACATCTTCAGCACAATCATGACTGCCCGAATGTGTATTTTTTCCATCTGGTCTGGAGAATCTAATAACTAATACCATAAAAATTCATCAATTTCTTTCATCTCCACGAATAGTTGATCCAACGAATGGACAATACCATTCTACTGCAGGGGTGTCTTTTTTACGCGAGTTTTTGTGAGCTAATTGATTATTGCAGCCAGGTGTATAAATTTCAGCGCCGCTCAGCCGTATTTCCAACGTCACTTTGTTGCGCCTCCCCTCATCAATAATGGACGCGACTTGTTTAGTCACGATTTAATTCCACACAAAGGTATACGTTAACTTTACATTTTACATAGAGTAGAATTGATATGGAAAAAAAATGATGCGAAGGCGAAGTGCGAGCGAAAATTTTGCTATATATGTACAGACCCGGATGGACAGATTTAGGAATTTTGCTCTATCTAGATAGAGACCATATTTTAAAGACCAATTTGTTGCCCCCTTAGTTTCAGGTAAATTCGGCGCCCCTTTAGTCTTTCAGACTCATCAGCAAGAAAAAAAAAAAAAAAAAATGTAACCTGAAATAAAATAAAAATAAATGTTTTGATGGTTAGAATCCCATAATGTAAATTCTGGTAAAAGAGAAAAAACATAGGCGTGTGCGAAGAGGAAACGGAAATTTTGATGTATTCGAATGATTAGAAAACCGGTCATTTTATGCGTTCCTCAGGAACACAATGTAATATCTCAATGGGAATAGATGATTCTAGATAGAGACCATTTTAAGGACCCCTTCTATTTTTGTTTTTGCTTTTTGGGGCCCCTTAGTTTCAGGTAAATTTGGCACCCCTAAGTCTCAGGTCAATTCGGCGCCCCTAAGCATGTAAGTCTCAGGTCAATTCAGCGCCCGCTGTTTCAGATCATTTTGGCGCCCCTACATTTGAGTTAAATTTGGCGCCCTTATGTTTAAGATAATTTTGGCGCCCCTCTAAGTTTTAGTTCGATTTGGCGCCCCCTAAATTTAAGGACGATTTAGCGCCCCTAAGTTTAAGGTCGATTTTGCACCCCTACTAAATCCAAGGTCGATTTGGCGCCCCTAAGTTTAAGGTCGATTTGGCACCCCACCCATGTTTCAGGTCAATTTGGCACCCCCAGCTTCAGGTCAATTTGGCGCCCTTATATTTAATATCAAATAGGCGCCCCCTCAACTTCGGGTCAATTTGGCGCCCCACCTAAGTTTTGGGTCAATTCGGCGCCCCTACGTTTAAACTCAATTGGCGCCCCCGTAGTTTAAGGTCTATTTTGTGCATCCCCCTTAAATCTAAGGTAAATTTGGCGCCCCTTAGTTTACTGTCGATTTGGCGCCCCTTAATTTTTTTTATGCGCCCCCTTTCCCTCCCCCCCCCTCTCTCTCTCTCTCTCTTTTTCTTCCTTTCCCTTCCCCCTTTTTTCCCTTTCTTTTTTTGGTTCTCCTTTTTTCTTCTTCTCTTTTTTCCCTCTTGCCCTTTTCTCCGTTTTTCCTCCTCTTTCCGGCGCCCCCTGCGCGCCCACCCGCCGCCCGTAAAGCCCCTCCCCCAGAATACGCGAATGAGTACAATCTTATTGTTTACGAAAGAAAGCTATGCGCAAGTGTACCAATTCGCAATACTGAGATCGCAACAAGTCATTTTTGCTCAATTAAGAACCCTTCATGCTGTTGATATCATTTTCTACAAAATGCATTATTTTTATGTTCTGCTTAAAAAATAAATAAATTCCGTCATATTTCTCTCCTCTGTTTAACTTAAATAGAGATGTCCACCCGTTATCCCTAGACAAGACAAGTTTCATTTAAGTACCCTAAACGGCATTTGCTCTTAATCTATTAGACACACTGGTCCAAATATTTGGAATTCTCTCCTATTGAAATCCGCAACTTGAACACATTGTATACCTAATGCTACAGTCACAACAAACACTTACGTATAGTTACGTCCGGTTGCGTCCAAAATTATATTCTTTTCTGCGGATCCCAACTAATGCCTTCCCGTCATAGTCAGCAGTGGAAAGAATGATAATTTCGTTCGTCCCGATAAAACAAAGAAATACATAAGAATAATAGAATAAAGATGAAATAAGATTAACAGAAAAAGTAACTTATACGTAGTGTCTGTGTGACTGCAGCATTAAAGAAAGCTGTAAAGTTAATGTTATTTAGTACGTACTGAGCATTAAGGGTGGATACTCTCACTTCGCGGAAAAAAAATTGAGACAGTTTTGCCAACATGGCATTGTCTCCTTTTTTTCCGCGACGAAATCTTTTGTCCCACTCAAAAGGTTACGTTGTACAAAGGACGATTAGCCAGCATGCCATTGTTCTCAGATCTGTCTCCTATAGCACACAAGAATCTGTCGCGGAGACAGCTATAGTGCATGCCATGCGGGCAAATCTGTCTCAATTTGTTTTCGCGAAGTGAGATGGCACTACCTACTACATCTTGCTTACTCATTATTTGACATGATGAAACACTTATGTAATTATTAATTGTCTATGACCTGGCAAAATTCAATTTTGTGTGAAAACCAACCTCTTTTCTTCTCTTTCTTCTCCGTAAGTCATCTTACGTGAGAGGTAAAAAAAAAAAATACAGGTTTGTCCTGATGTTTTTTTAATCCAGGGCGGTCAGATTTGCAAATTGAATACATTCTTCGGGCCCAATTGTCGGGGGACAATAACGGCTCTATTGCGCATGATTTATATTTTAATACCCTCCATCATCTTGTCAAATAAAGAGCAACGGTAATGCTCACAGAAAAGTAATATATATCCAATCTTCCCCGTTGTATGACATTATTGCAATAAAAAAAACTCATACTTATCTGTATTTAACCATGCCAGTTTGATGGATTCTATTCGTTCAACTAATAAAAAGATGTTCATTGCAAATACATCGCTCATTTGCGAGTATCAGTACAAGGCTTTGATATAGCTTTAAACAAATTAATAAAATAGATGAAACATATTGCCATTATCAGTAACGTCATTGTCAATCAATATTATTGTGTATGGGTTTGCAAACATGGCTTTTTTCATGGTGTCATTTTAGTTTCTTATGAAAAGGAGTGCAGCACAAACGGTGTACTTACAGGAAAGTGGTCTAAGAAACAACATAATATGATCTGCAGAGATTTCTGGAGAGCACTGTACGTTCCTCTATCGACTTCATAGCCTTTGAACATCACCATTTAATTGACCTTTGGGACATCAACATTTGGTTGACCACAGTCGAGGAATTACATCAATGTTGAATCGCGTCATCTTGGCCAGCAGTTCTGAAGAATTATTGCATTTGTCGATACCTTGACACACAAATTGTTTGTAAATGTCAAAGGGATTCTTCTTCTTTTTGTGACCAGAACTGTCTGAATTCACCATTCAACCATTTTCGTCTACTGTCGTTATCCTTAGAACAATTACCTGACCATTGCCAATCCATAGTTCAGCATTACCATTTTTAATATCGTTATCCGATCTTTGCTATCACTGTCGTGCATTCAAGTTGGTGGTTTGTGACTCGGTACCATAAATACAGGATACTGTCTGTATCCCAAAAATTAATTTCCAGCGACTACTACTCGGACCTGGTTGGGTGAGGCACTTCCATTCATACCGGCTCGATTCAGCACCAAGTGTTCAAGTTCAAATAACCGATAACAAGTATGGCAGATGTCAAATCGAAGGGTAATGAAACGGTGATCACCGCTGAACACCTATCAATTGCTAGTATAACGTTCCACGTGTTAACGCTTGTTCTGTCCTCTATTCTAAATGTGCTCGTATTGGTGATATCCATCACCAGACGAATCTCCAAGATTATATGCGAGTCCTCTACCAGATTTTGACAACATCGGATCTGATCGTAGGAATCAGCTGGGGCATTTGGGGTCTATTATGGGAATCGTTCAATAATAAAACTACGTGTACGGCCATCAGTATGGTCTTTCCCTTTTTACAAACCTTCTCAATGTGGTCCATAATGGTTTGTCTCTGTGGTATCAGTTTCAATCTCTATCTCCTTGTCACCAGACCTTTACGCTATGGTACAATCGTCACCAAAAGACGATTTTTCTCTACACTTTCTTTCACGTACTTGGTTATCGTGCTGACATGTGGGATATTTTTACCGATTCCAAAATCACCCTTCATCATGCACATCACAGAGGTTTGTCGAAGCCACCGAACCCAGAACACGTGGACTGCAAACCTCATTTATGCTTATATCGTTTTCCCTGTCTTGATAACTATGCTTTTTACAACCATCATTTATGTAAGGTTGATGTTGATTGCTAAAGAGAAAGCAACTGAGGTTGGTGTGGAAATGCCACGATACGTCGCTCGCAATTCCAGACATGAAATCGACCGTAATGTAGATGGCAAATCTATAAAACGTCCAAGGAGGCGGTTCAAAGGACTAGTAACTGTTTTTCTTCTAACTTGCTCATTTTTGATAGCGTGGACCCCTTTCCTCTTCAATAACCTGCCCATGAGCCGCACCTGGCGCACCATTCTTTCAATGTTTTCACTGAGCAACTGTTGGGTGCAACCCATAGTTTATTTGCTGACAAATCCTGAAGCTAGAAGAATATTCTTTCTATTCATAAGTGTTGCCGAGTTAATGATCCATTCAACCGATGATGTCATCTTAGGTTAATTCATACAGGGAATATGATGTTTCTGAGAAACAAAATCATTGAGATAGGGAATCGAGAGTTCTGTTGTCGTGTAGTGCTGCCGTAAAATTTGGCAAAAATACTGTTAATTATTCTCTTAAACAACTGGTTGTCGATACCGCGCGTAACTTCAGGATGTGATCTAATAAGTACAGTACCCTGATAGCAGAGTGACGTCTTAAAGACGTCTTAAAGACGTCACGTCAGACGTCTTAAAGACTTCAGGAAAAGACATCTTTATGACGTAAATTTGCACCCACGTTTGACGTCTTAAAGACATCGTATTTTTACGTCATTATTACGTCTAAAACTGACATCTTTATGACGTAAAAATACGACGTCTTTAAGACATCAAACGCGGGTGCAAATTTACGTCATTAAATTTTTTTTTCTGACGTCTTTAAGACGTCACTGTGCTATCAGGGATGTTGACATTAATACTGAGTCCTATGCTATCCTATCCTAACCTATCCTAATATTATAACCTATGCTGTCCTACACAAAGGCCCTATTATACTGGCAGTGTGTCCGGTCCTGCTATATAAAGGAAGAACACACCCTCGGTAGGCAATCTGATGCGCCACGCGCCGCTCAGGAAGCCCTCCTTATCCACTATATTTATATTTGTCTCTTTGAAGCATGTTATCTATCCGGTATTTATCACCTTGGGTGGCTCTTAGAATGGTGAATTAGACGTTATGTGGTTGATATACATATTTCTGTTTTAAGCAAAGTGAAGAATATTAAGAATCCTCCTAATTTATATGGGAGTGTGTCTAATTAGTTGTTTTAATAAGTGATATGATATGCAATATTATTTGGTAATATGCAAGTCATATATAAATACCAAATCTATTTTACTGTATAATAACGTAATTTGTATAAAGTAGCTCGCTTCATAACTGGGGGTTTTTTGGGAGTTGGTGGTTGAGGATACCATTGTGGTCTCGCCCCAAACGGTGACTCACCCATGTTTATTATGAAATTTCTACACGCGTCCCTCTAGTACAAAAACACACATGTGTGGTTCACTTAGAATCGCACGCACCATAGTGTAAGATCCGTTATCCCCTTCTCACGTCTTAATATGTCTATTGTTGATTGCACACACGGCTCTATTAATTAACTCATAACATTTACATGAACGAGGGTACAACTATGAGAGAAAAAGTGCAGTGGAAAATAGATATGAGGGTAAGTGTTTGAAACTATGTTGTGAGTTATCGTTAACAAATAGTTTTAAATATATTGGCTATTCTAATTATATATTTCCGGTTTCAATGAATGGAAATGCATGTCTATGCACTTCACATCTTGTCATGTCTTTGTACCGTTCGGTGTCTCCCTATTCCACTCACTACCAGCATCGTTGACACGCATATGCATTTTATTATGTATATTTCCTGATGTGAGATTTAGCCGCTAGTGGTGGCGGTGTGGGGTGGGGGATAATTCGGCACCCCTGTATATATTATTAAATCCGCATTACTTTGTCAGTAGTATATGAACTTCATTATAGACACTTCTCTCTCCACAGCATCTCACGCCATTGAGGAGATAGGTGACTCGCCGGCTCTAATGGCGAGCATCGGTCCCGCACAAGACTTGCTCCTCTGTTTATCTAAGTTATAAAGTTATCTTATTATGTTGCATAAGCACAAATATGTTTTAGAGCGGTGAGTTGTCTAACATATCCATTAGAATTATAGTGTGCCTACTATTGCTGAGCGAGATTGAAATTCGACACGCTGATATAGCCCTTTATGGATAAAGAAATATTTCAGTACTTTTTTTTTTTCCTATGCACAATTTCACACGTCTTTCTGGGTAGTCTTTGTCTCTCATCTGTAGTCTTTATAATACTAGGATGTTTTGTTTCGCAATCTAATACCCTAATATTTTTACGATTGCAAGACTATCTCGCGCGCTATCTCCATATTGCAATTCCCACCTTACGCGTATACATGTACTCAGTGAGAACGCAGTGGAAATAAATGGTAAATAACTTATGTGATCGTGGTGAAATTAATATAGCGCTTAATGAGTATAATAATATATGACCAACGACAAGAATAATACAAGAGTTGATTAAAGAACGGATCAATGATCGGGGAAAATCTCGTGAGGGCGATATGGTTGTCGCAGAACATTTTATTTTGTGATCTCAGTAGTATCAGTGTAGTCCTCCTTTTGCTTTCGTTATGCATTTTCTGTTTGTGTTTTGTTTTGTCTTTTGCGCCGCGGCGGGGAACACAGTGTTACATTATAAACATTAGTTTAAGGCATAAAAAATATAAACTCTTGATAAGGGTTGTATTTATATATTTCCATTATACACCTTTTGAAGGATGTTATCATTTGTACGATAATATTTATAAATACGGCTAAAAAAGATATTTGAGATGTGGCAAGTTATGTAAAATCAATGTTTAAGTTGAAATAGGCTGTGAACCTATTGCTCAGTCTAGCGTTGGTCAGATAGCAATGCTCTGTATCTGCAAGACAAGCGGAGAAGAGAAGCAGTATAGTTGAAATCTTTAATAGGGTTTTACAAAAGTTAAACCCCGCCTGGATTAAAAAAGCAGAGTTTGGACCGTCCTTTTAAAGAACGTCCTTAAAAAAAGACGTCCCCACGTCCCCCCCAGAAAAAAAAAACGGTTTCCTTTAAAAGGAACTTCAGGAAAAGAGACCATTACTTTTATGACGTTAAATTTTGCACCCACGTTTGACGCTATAAGACATCGTATTTATTTTACGTCATTATTAACGTCACAAAACTGACATCTTTATGACGTAAATACGACGTTCCCTATTAAGACATCAAACCGCCGGGTGCAAAATTTACGTCATAAATTTTTTTTTTTCTGAACGTCTTTTTTAAGACGTTCACTGGCGGCTATCCACGGGATGTTTGACATTTTAAATTAAAACTGAAAAAGTCCCCTATGCCCCCTATCCTTATCCTAAACCCCTAACCGCCTAAATTAATTTAATAACCTATGCCTTGGGGGTTCCTAAAACCAAAGCCCTATTATACTGGCAGTGTGTCCGGTCCTGCTATATAAGTGCTACAGACAAATGTTTGAAGAAAGACAGTTACTTATTATTTAAATTACACTTTTGTTAATGAAATATGAAGAATTGTCATTATGAAGCACCTTGAAATTGTGTTATACATAATATGATAATAAAATTTAAAACAATTTTGATTATGTCAATAAGCCAAATGCCGGTTTACATGGGCTTAAAATTTGCAATAATTTTTCTAAATTTCATTTTCCCCTTTTTTTTTTCCCCAATCTCAGAAAATACTGCTTATGAAATTATTCCAAAAGTGACCAACAGAAACATTGTTATTTGGCAAAAATGAAAGCAAAAAGTTTTGTCTTATAAACGGCGTCCAAGAACGTCTTAAAAGAATATCGTATTTGGGGGTAAATAAGAACAAAAAAAGTTGTGTTTTATAGACGTTTTAAAAAGACGTCTTAAAGTTTTTCATATTTTGGTCAAAAAGAGAGAAAGTGGTCTTATAGACGTCGTAAAGACATCAAAAAGGTTGTCTTATAGACGTTTTAAAGACATCTTAAAGATGTCGTATTTTGGTCAAAAAATGACAAGAAAAAGTGGTCTTATAAAACGTCTTAAAGAACGTCTTAAATGATATCATATTTTGGGTAAAAAATAGACAAAAAAGTTGTCTTATAGACGTTAAAGAAAAAAACGTTCTTTAAAGAATTGTCGTAATTTTGGGTCAAACTGAAAGAAAAGTGATTCTTTATAGACGTCGTAAAGACATCAAAAAGTTTTGTCTTATAGACGGTTTAAAAGACGCCTTAAAGATGTCGTATTTTGGTCAAATAATGACAAAAAGTAGTCTTATAGACGTCGTATAGACATCATAAGAACGTCATATTACTGTCATAATTTTTGGCTCCAAAATAGAAAATTAACGTCCTTTGAAAAGTCACATTACAAAGAAGAAAAATAATCACATCCGCAATAGCAAAACATGTTAAGATAATTTTTAAAAAATATTCAAGATTCCTATTTAATCGTTTTGGAAGACGTCCGTTTAATGACATCAATAAAAGAATGTTCCGTGGGGGGTTTTTTTTAGAACCCGGGGTTAATGACGCAAGTTTTTTTTGAACGCAGTTTTTTTGACCGTTTTTAAAAAGAAACGTTCTTTTTAAAGAGTCCCCCCAGGTCCCCCTGCTTATCAGGGTTAATA
>CALNVZ010000174.1:58220913-58254894 GCA_940671915.1 Paracentrotus lividus
TATATTCTCACAAAGAACAACTAGTCAATCAATCACGGATGACGACTCTTTCACATGAAATAAGTGCTATGAAAGCTATATAATTTTAATATGAGGCTCTACAGTTTGTGTTAACTTTTTTATGGGACGCACTGTGAAAATTTAGAAATTGAATATTAACGGTAGGCCTATTTGTTCGCTTTTAATGGAACCGTGGAGGGTTGCGCTATTTTGTGCTTGAGTTGATTAATAGTAAAACTTCGGAGGGGTCTAAGTATCTTGCCGAAATGTGCCATGGCGACAGTCTATTACGTTTAAAATGTATATTAAGGGCTAGAATTGTATAGTTTTGTGCCAAGGGTTGAAGTTAGTGTTGGCATTGACTAACCATTGTCACTTGAGCATTATGTCAAGCTATTGTATTAGTGTAAAATTAATTTTGATTTGCCACGATGGTTCTCAAGATACATGGCACTTATCCGCAGTCTTAGGCATGATATTATGTAAAACTCAAATGAACTCCATATATTATTTATCTTGTTAATCAATTGCCACTAAAAGTGTTGTCTGTGATGATAATGTAAACTGGATAAGCAATATTATGCTTTTTCTGAAAAATTCAATCCGGTGATATATTTTCTCTTTTAGCAACGTTTTTGTCTCTTTCTAAAAAAATATTATATTTTTCCTTCGGCATTTCCCCTTTTTCTGTGGCACACCTTAAGGCTGGATGTGTGTTCACCATATGGTTGATGATTTGATTTGTAATTGAAGGCCTCTTCAAAATAACAGCCCCAATCTTTGCTGTAGAAAAACAATAAAATTTCTACAATCTTGTGTGAAACATAATTTATGCTATTAAATATATGCATACAGACACACAAACATCCACACGCACAAACACACACACACACACACACACACACAAACACACACACATGATCTACTTTTCCCTCTGTCTTTAATTGTTTTGATTTTGATACAGAACACCATTCCTCTTATCTTACCGTTCTGATATTGATGCATATAATTACGCATTGCCAAATTATTTTTTTCATTTTCTCAATTCTTGTGTATCAATTACATTGATATATCATGTAATATTTTGTTTTTCATTTATCAATAAATGCAGAAACGTCTGCTATAAAAAATGACGATCATAATGAAGAATACAATGAAGGTGGAAACATGTTGATGAGATGGTTGTTGCGGATAATAAAAATGATGAGGATGAGTATGATTATGATTATGTTCTTTTTCTCGTTGTCTCTAATAAAACTAATGATGAAAATAATAGACCCAAATTTGTTACAACATTTTAAGCTTCTACATTCTTTTCCCAAAACATGTTATAAGTGGCAGATCCGGGGACTCAACTGGTGCACACTTCTATTTTTTATTTTTTTATTTATTTTTTTTTTTTTTTGAAAACTCCTTTACGTATCAAATTTGGACAAGTTTCGGTTACTCACCCAATTTTTTTTCTTCACATTTTCGGGGGAGCCCCTCCCCCTATTTTCGAAAATCCCCTATCCGCCACAATTACAATATATGTGTTTAATTTACAGCGACGGATCCATCATCGAAAATAGAAGAGGGGCTTGAGGCGAATTTGGAAGAGTAGGCATGCATTGGCATGTGCCTGTTCTGCGTCCCCGCCTGCATCCACCACTTATTTATTATGGGGACTCCTATAAACAAGACATTCCAAAACGTTTTGCAAATACCTGTTTTCGTGTAAACGGGCCGTTAGAATTAATAACACTCTCTACACTTTTACATTAATGATAATGATAAGACGAATAAAATAAACCCAATCATTAATATTATTATGAATATTAAAACATGATTCATAACATTACAGTCAACCATAACAACAAATATTCCGTTTAAATAGAAAAAAAATCATTAAAAAAAAACAAACAAACGAAAACAAAAACCCAAAAAACCTCTATAATGACAAGCCACAGTACCAGTGACTAATATCAAGAGTATTTGCTTATTTCATTCAGCATTTCTATAGGCCCTGGGAAGCTTTATTACTACACATGCAAAGCGGGGAGTTCCTTTCGTCATTTTATCAGAAAAGCCTATATTACGTTTTTTTTAAGAGGAAATTTTCTGCATGAATATGTTTACATATACATAGGAAAAGGTGCTTCAAAAGGATACAGGATATATCATTATTGTCAGACTATAATTAGAGTCAGTTATTGTGACTCTGTCATCATCATTATCATTATCATTGCCACTATCATTATCATTGTCATCACTGTCACTGTCATCATTATCAGTATCACTATCATTATACTATCATTATACTATCATTATCACTATCATCATCATTATCATTATCATTGTCATTATCATTATCATTATCACTTTCAGTATCATTATCAATATCATTGTTATTATCAATATCATTGTCATTATCATTATCATTACCACTATCATTATCAGTATTATTGTCATTATCAATATCATTATCACTTTCATTATCATTATCAATATCATTTTCATCATTATTATCATCATTATTATTGTCATGATCATTATCACTATCATTACCAATTTCCAATTAAGCACCATTGTGGAATCGCGTAATAATCATTATCAATTAATTATGAATAGGTATAGTTTACACGTTACATTAAATATTTAATTTTATACAACACACACAAAGATATGTTGACAGACTGACTTGAGAATGAATGTGGAACGACACAAATGCATCATTCAGCGGAATCACTATTGAACAGTGATTGACGGTAGACCGATGCAAGATAGCTCCAATGAATCATATTCAACGCCTTAGTGCCAATAGATCCATGACACGTAGATTATCCAGTCACACTGAAAATTACAGCATACAACCATAACATTGCGCGAATCGCGCTGGCAGTACAATGCCGTCCTAAACCAATGTGTTTGTTGCCTCTGCGCCGGGCGACGCAGTCGCCAGGGTTAATTCCAGCTAACATTTAAATTTCATATGGGAATATCTTGGTTGAGTGATGAAACTCTAACAGCTTATAAACTTTGACGTCTTGAAAGACATTCTTTTGGCATAGATCTAGGCGAAATTAGATCATTAACCTTCTACGATCTAGTAGCATACCACTGGCAGTAGACATTCGAAGTGCTTGCTATAAATGAGCAATATTCAATTTCCTATTTCGTGCCAAGGCGCAACGTTCGAATATTACATCACGGTGGCAAGTTGAACCTAAGATCTATTCAACTCCGCTCGCTCGTTGAATAGACAAATGTGCTTTCAACTTGCCACGCTCATGTAATATTCGGAAACCCATTTGTACTCCAATAACATTTGAAATATAGCGCATATACTTCTAGATTAGCATACCCTTGAAATTACATTTTAGGATGATGAAATATGTTTCCGCGTGCACACAAAAAGAACAATGCTGAAATACAATGTCGGAACCAGACGCAAATAAGACACCAATTAAAGACCCGCTGAACGGCACGTGAGTACCAACCTCTACATACGATTTGAAAGCTAATTAGGACGTATAACATGAATACACACAAATAAATTCAGTTTCCATAACAGTATTTCATTACAAAAATGACGAAACCTCAACCAGGCCATCCCTCCCAAGTACTCGAAAAAGTTAACCCCTATTTTGAAGTCGCTGGTGCATGCACGTCAAAGTAATGTGTAAGCGAGAATGCTACGCGCCAGCATGATTGGGTTTCGCTTTTAGCAAAACCACGTTATGTTCATGCTATGTTCAGAAACCAATAGAACCCAATGTGTGCCTTGAGAATTCTGTTTGTTATTTGAAATGACAAGGATTAAATTCAATTCAGCAATTCTAGCAATGTATCATTACCGCCTTAACATTTTTTGACAGTTCATCACCAGCCGACTATCAAAAATAGGAGGTACACTCTTCGAGATTTGGGAGCCAGGGATGGCCTGGTTGAGGTTCAGATCATGCTTTTAATGAATAATACTTCTAGCATGGACAATAAAAACGCTTAAATTGGGTTATTTGTTGTATTATGTAAAAATTTCACTGTAGCTTTGCGTTTTTATATGTAATTTGGGTTATTCATTTCTCCGGTGTCCGTCCTGGGCTTTAAATAAACATTTCCAACTGCGACAACCGTAGAAGTGGACAACGGTCGATGGTCCGGTCTGCTGGCGGTGTCACGGCTTATGCTACAGTCACACAACTACTTTACGTTAAGATACGTCTGTGTTGTGCTGTAATCTTTATTTCATCTTCTTATTCTTATTCTATTCTTATGTATTTCATTGTTTTACCTGTGATGAAGCGAAATTACAATATTTTCTACTCCTAACTATGACGTTGTAAGCATTCCCGTGGGGATCCGTAAGAAAAGAATAATACATTTTTGGACGCAAGCCGGAAACGTAACTCAACGCTAAGTGTCTGTGACTGACTGTAGCATTAACTGCCTACAGTTACACAGACACTTCCACGTATAGTTATCGTCCGGTTGCAGTCCAATCATATTTCTTATTTTCTTTTTTGCGGATCCCCACGAATGCCTTCCCGTCGTAGTCAGGATTGGACATAGTGATAATTTCGTTCATCCAATAATACAAAGAAATATGTAAGAAATGATGGAATAGAAGATGAAATAAGATTAAAACAATAAAAATGTAACTATACGTAAGTGTCTGTGTGACTGCGGCATTACTAATTAATTCCAATCAAAATTAATTCATCATCCAAGGTTTTGATTTTAGGTGAGAAAGTAGCCAAGGTTATTAAAGGACACATAAAGGAAATCACTGACTCATACCACAAAATTACTGGCCGTACTCATGTAGTGTGGTTTTAAAGTACAAAACTATCCTAGTTTAAAAGAATGCAACAACAACAAATATATTAAGAAACAAAAAAAACAACCAATATATCCGATTTAGCCAGTATATAGGTCAGACAGAAATCGCCCGATATGGGCTTTATATAGGACGATTGCAATATTATCGATAAACGATTAAAAATATTGTTGATATGCAAAGAAACTATATCTATACCTTAAAACAAATGTATAGTAATTTTGTGATTTTAGATAGTAAATAACTTACATTTTTTATTTGTATTTACATATCCGTAGCAAGATTATTGCAAGCATTATGTTTACCAATAAATAATTGTTGACGAGGTGAGATCATCATGTCAGAAGTTTGCCACATATCGAAAGGGCCGCAGCGCCGTTAGAACTACTGTTGGGGTCGATTGATGCAAGACTCCTGCCCCAATATTTATTGAGAAGTCACTACAATAATGAGGCCATAATTTTCACGTTTATTTTAAATTGGATTCATATATGATACAAATAAGAATTTAAGTGAGAACAAAAAATAAATAAGCATTACAATAGAGCAAGGATATTGGGTTTCCTGGAATAGATTATACACGTTCGTTATCACTGAATACACTAACAAAATCTGTAATCATCATAATCATACACAGGTTACTGTTATATGACTCGATTTGAATTTAGGAACTTGGATTGAGTGAAGTGCAGATGACGAAGATAGACACAAGTTGAGAAGGGGGAAAAAAAGGGGGGGGGGAAGAAACAAGAAGAAACTTGAGAACTTAATTCGTCACGTGCTATTGACAGCGGCAATTGAAGCCAATGCATTCCCATTTGTTTAAATAACTACTGCATACTTTTATGAAAGGCCGTGACCAACTATTCACTGTCAGTTGATTGGATAACACCATCGATGTCAACAAAATATGACAGAATTTCGATGAAATTGTCAGGTGTTATCGACACGCCATAATCATGCCAGGAGCTTCCTTGCTATTATGTAAAGTGGATTTTTAGGAACTGCATGGTCTTTATTGTGAGATACGCTTCGACTTCTTCTGGAGTACAATACAGCTTCAAGGGTGAATGCATCATGATAGATAGTCTTGAAATGGTCAACATTCTATGTTTCTAAACTCATCAGCATAGTATCGGACGAGAAAGTTAATGTTTGAAATAATTTTGAATCAGTTTCTTTTTCTATTTCCTGCCTGCCATGAAAGTAATCTACGTGAAATAACTGTGCCTAAGGATTTGCGCTCAGAGATACAAGGCTATGCAACATTCTTGTAAGTTAGGACGTACGTAGTACCCCTCTTTCGGGAAACGTTTGATAAGGTGACTACACAAAAAGTATTCCTGCTAGGAGCTTCCTTTATGTCCTATTATGTAAAGGGGAATTTTAGGAACTGGTCTGTATTGTGAGGGACGCTTTCGACCGTCTTCTGGAGTACAATAGCTTCAAGGGTGAATGCATCATGTTTTCGTTCTGAAATGGTCAACATTCTATGTTTCTAAACTCATCAGCATAGTTAGTTTCACCAGCAATCTGAGATTACGTATTCGACATCGAAAGAAAGGTGAGTTCAAGGGTGAATGCATCATGTTATCGTTCTTGAATTATAGTTTTTGAAATAACTTAGTATCATTTTCTTTTTCTACTTACCTGCCTGCTACGAAAGCAATGCTTGTACGCGACATAACTTTATCTGCATTTAGAGACACATGACCATGCAACGTTCTTGTAAGTTAGGGTGTACATTTGCGTAGCCCCCCCCCCCATCGGCCAGCGTTCGGGAAAAGTTTGATACGTTGAAAGCGCAGAAAGTAATCTAATTTCAGAGGGATAACAGACCAAGATAATTTATTTTAGTAACGTACAGGTAACATTTTACAATTAAGGAGCAACTCACAGGAACTTTATGGCAATGAGTACTTTTATGCATTGTAAGTACAGATGTAATTTGATAAACTGTAATGATAGGAAATGTAGTTTTTTTGGGCAGTTTCGTGCAGCATGAGACAGATAGTGATACTGTTTAATCTGATATCGCTCACTGGAGATAGTAGATATTGTCTCGATTTTTCTGATACACATAGTTAAGCACTTCTCTTGCCATAAGTTAAAAAAGGAGCTTTTTGGTAGAGCAGTGAATGCTTTGCCAGCCTTGCAATGAAAGATTCGGTTGCAAGAGACATAGACATTTTTGTTTTTTTCTTCATAATTAGCCAATGTTTAAGCGTAAGCTATTATCGGGATCATTTCTACAAGGTATAATCTTTTTCTTCTATCATTTTAACGATGTTATTATTTATTTACACATTTTTTTTTAAATGCAAATGCTCTTTAGTGGAAAAAAATGGACGCTAAGCCGATGGCTCATAATAGTGTGCAAATTGCACTTACACATTAATTGTTCAATATGAAATAGATTTGTATCATTTTATACTTGAAAAAATGAAGCAGCTGGGGTATTCGGGATTCGATACAGAGACTCCTGGATACTAGTCGAAGGTCTAACCTATTGAGCTAGATAGTAAAGCCGGGTAGGGGTTGTCCTAAATACCTGTTAACTGTCTTCAATGCTCGATGGTCAGAAGCTATAGAATACGGCATAACCGAGGATAGAATCAATTGGAGTAATGCGAGGGATCAGTGTGAAAGTGATGGCTTTTTTTATTATATAATTTTGATATTTGGGAATGCAGAATATACTAATATGAAAAATGAGCAAAGAAAATGGGGTACATCGGATTCCCGACCAGAGACTCCTGGATGACTGTCAGCGCGCTCTACTACTGAGCTTAGTAAGCGGTGGGGTGCCTAATACTTCGTTATTTCAATGCTCGGTGGTGCAGAGCTATAGAACATGGCATAACCGAGGATGAAATACACTTTGGAGTAAATGGAGGGATACGGTGAAGTGATGCAGCTTTTTTATTATAATTTTGCATATTTGGGAATGAAGAAATATATAATATGAAAAATGAGGTTAGAGGTTTCTATAGCTTCTGACACTCGACATTGAGAGTTGGGTATTAGGGAAACCTACCGGGGCTTTACATATAAGATCAGTAGTTGAGCGCCTGCTAGTATCCAGGAGGTCTCTGGTTAGTATCCGATGGTACCCATTTTCTTTGCTCAATTTATTCATATTATACATTTTTGGTCAGTTTTCATTATTCAAAATATCTTTAATAACTTTCAAATACAAGAATTTTCAGCTTTTGAATAGTACTATAATCGCCTATTATTGTTATTGTAATAACATCTTGTCAAGTTGACAGACCAAGGAACTGCTTCCTTGAGTTTGGAACAAGGCTCGCGGACTAATTCCGACTGTTGGTAGGACATAACGCACAAGGAAATCAGTGAACAACGGTCTATGGAGAAACCATTAAATAAAAAGGAATAATAGTTAATAGCGCAGGATCACAGATCACAACACATTATTTTAAGACAGTCTTTGAAAAAAATTCACTTGCTGCTTGTAATAAGTAGATTTGCATGCCTTCTTTGATACAACGCTTTATATCAACAAGCAAAACTCTTCATATGAACATGATACACTACCCCCACCTTAAAAAAAAAAGAAACAAATGTTAAGGAAGATATACTTTTTAATATATTAATGGTTCGGTTTTTTTTTTTGAAGTCGAGTGCCAGGCGGCTCGACGTCTGTTAGCAGGCAAGAATTGTAATAATTTGCAATTTTTTTTTAAAGTCCCCTTACTGCATATTTTACCATCATCTATCGTGAAGTAAAGAAAAAACAGGATTGTGTAAAAAAAAAGAAAAAAGAAAAAAAGAAAGGTGAACTGATGGCATTCGAACCAAGGGTTACAGCTTGTTTCCTCGGTTTAAATGCATATTGGCTTCGTGTTAAGCAGAACCCAGTTAGTAAGTAATCCAACATTAAGGCCAGTACAATGAGTCCAAAATATAGGAAACAATTAAGTGGTTATAAAGAAATGAAGTTCTAGGCTATATTTCCGAGCCTGTATCAGCAAGGACATAAACGAAGATAAATGACCTTATCATGAATGTAACATCCTCATTTCGGACGTAGACTTGATAAGATAATATAATGCGTTCATAAGATATTACGAAAGTTTAATAATCACAATAGGAATATTAAGACAATCCAACCAAGAACTGATGTACAGGGTGATTTAAGAGGAACATTGATCTAAATATTATCAACTGTTTACAATTCCCAGCGTATCCTGAATGATTAGACTGAAATGAAGACGATATAATGGAAACCATATTTCAGAGATAGGGCATTTAGGTGCTGAACTCAATAAATCATAATCAAACATAGGCTATTTGGGGCCTACTTACCGATTATTCAGTGACTCACCGTTAATGAATCATGCAGTACAGTAACTATATTTATACACAAAGAAAACACACAAAAAAAAACAAAAACATCTACCCCTCCCCCAAAAACGAAAAATAAAAAAAGATGTCTAGATTCAAAAGTTTTGCGATTTTGTTTTATTATGAAATAATAATTGATTGCCCTGTAAACATGGTAAATGAAAATACATGTAGAGAGGAAAAAATAAAAAAACCAAAAACAAACAAACCCGTTGCACACAAAAACGGTTTTTCTTCTAAATAATTAAGCCTTCAAATACACAAACCAACATCCGGAATGTGCGTATAAAATTACGTCATGCATAATATGTCAAAAAATATATCCGGTAACTTATTTTGATCGATTCGCACTTTTGTAATGTTTTAGTGCCCTGGTGGTAAGGGCTGCCAAGCAAACCGTAAATGATCACTTCTAATTTGGCAATGAAAGTTTGATGAAAAATATAAAAACGGCTGAATGGACCATGGTGAAAATGATAGAGAGAAACAATGACGATAATAATGAAATTATCATCAATGGTTTAATACGAAAACTCCAGGTGATTTTTGTATATCTTTTAATATCTCGTCATTGTTATATCGCTCTAGTTATATTATTTATAGAGATGTTCATTGAGATAATAATTCCCTCTGAATGGTTGAAGGTTGATAGAAAATCCGATTCTCACTCTCAACACCCCATGGAGAAACCAATTTTCAAACTTTATCGATATAAACATGGCAATTTTAATTGTATTCATGACTAATGTCCACATATTATTTGTTTAGATGAAATGTTTACGGCAAAATAAATACAAAT
Source organism: Paracentrotus lividus (assembly GCA_940671915.1). Taxonomy (NCBI): domain Eukaryota; kingdom Metazoa; phylum Echinodermata; class Echinoidea; order Camarodonta; family Echinidae; genus Paracentrotus; species Paracentrotus lividus. The sequence continues at coordinate 58,230,900 of CALNVZ010000174.1, forward strand.
CGTCGCAGGACCTTTGCCCAGATAGGATGATTCATTCAACAAATCGCTCAATAATTGTCATTATTAGTATTTGGTATTTTAATGTCTTTCGTAATTATTGCTACTTCCATTTCTGTAGTTAGTCACTTATAATATTAATATCATGTCGAAATCACATATAAGCTACCAGAGAGGGATCAAGCTCGTTCTAAAATGTAGAACCTGTAGAATATAAAAGGTAAAAGGGACCAAATCCTAGGTTCATCGGGGGCCATACGCTGTTCCCGGTCAATCAAGGCCGTACGAGATTGACGGATATATTTGACCCGAAATAGCAAATAACCCCAAATGGACCCAGAAAAGGGTAATTTTGACCCTTGAACTTTGAGAGTATGATTAATGTAACCATGGTAATAATCGGGGTTTTCATCTCGGTAATTTGATTGCGTATGTTCATTACTATTCACCGGGATTTTCCCTATTGTGTCCATGAAGTTATACAAAGTAATTTACAAAGTCAAAAAACTTTTATCATTATATGTGTAATACATATATCTTAGATATCAATTCAACACACATACACACACCACACACACACCACACACCCTCACACACAAATAACACACACACAAACACCAACACCTAGCGCACACCACAAAATAACCACACAAATATTGGGTTTAGTGGATCTAGTTGGGCACTTGAAACTGTTTATTAAGAATTCACAAGTCTTGTGTAAATTATTACCCAAATCTGGTAAATTATTGCTTCAAGTGCCCAGAGATGGTTTAAAAGTTGGGCAAATTGCTAACCATATGTTGTGTGGGACAGTATGTTAACCAGTGTTTAGTTAAAAAATTGGGCGTCGAAGTCTAAATTTCTGTTGTCTCGGAATTGCAGGTTGATGTGTGAAGACGATGGCGAAAGCTAGCGTTGTTTGCCGCTTCAAAAGCTCTTCTCGTCCGTCTCTGTGTACGGCTTGAACGGGATCGTACTGACTTTCTCTTCGAATGATATCACCAAGGAAAACAGGGTCTTCCTCATCAATGCACTTCTAATACCCTCAGCCATCGAGGTTGCCATCACCACTCAAATACAAGAAGAAAGGAGAATGGACATGGTGGAATATCTGTCATTCAAAAATTCATGAACAAAAATTATATTTCTTTTATCACATCAAAACGAGTAAGAAAAAGAAAAGAGAAAAAATATTGAATATATTTTCACACGTGATGGAGTTTTTCACACCTATTGCTTCCTTCAGGTCCCAACCTATCATGTTATTTTTCGTTTCCATTTTTTGTCGAATCATGTGTTAATTCTTGCATTATTGATTGGTTTTGATTAAAACTTGAACTTGAACTTGTATAAACCATATTTCGTTTTTTAATGACCACATCGAGGATAGTTCTTATTACAACTCAAATTTAAATTGATATATTCAGTGACTACAATTTAATGATAGGGATCTTCACATTCCATAAATCTTGGTTGTGCCTCAGAAATCTGAGCTGGTAGGCCTATAGTACCCACAGCTCAGATTTGTTTGCAAGTTTTAAGTTGCCAAAATGAATTAACATGAAATACGCACAAATTGAATTTTCTATCTGTTCATTATCATCACACTCGGGTATACAATTATATTTAAAATAATATTGTTAATTGTTTCTATAAGCTCCTCTCCTAGTTGCGTAAAACAAAACTTGGCAGCTATTGAACTTACCCTGCCACTGACCAGTCTGACATATTTATTGTGACTTGCTTTGGCAAATCGACAAACAAAATGATGATGGGTGTGCATACAAAAATAACTGCTTCGTCATTACTGTACATACTGTAGGAGGACTCCTTTAATATTTGTACTATTACATAGTGAAATATATTCTGCAAATGTAAATTTAACATCTGCCACACTCTAATCCAATTGAGGTTATTGGGTATATCGATGGGAAAGAAAATTTTAGCCGGAATAACAAAGAGTAACATTAAGCGCGTTAGATTAACTATATATTATATTAATTAAAAACCGCTGACTTCTAATTTCCGCAACATCAAATCACGATAGAAATAATACGATAATTTATAGTGTAACATGTATATATATATGTATATATCATATGTTATAAAACTGAAATCAGGTCTACTTTAGCATCTAGATAATACAAGAATCACAGTTGGTTAAGTAGAATGCATAACAAATAAAATCATTAGATTTTAAAATAAAAAGGGCTTTGCTCTCAAAAATGAAAGGCGAAGTCACACTGTTCGTCAGTGCTCATGGTATGACAAAAATGTAAACAGAAATCCAATTCTGAAGCAGACGAAAAAAAAAAAAAAAAAAAAAAAAAAAAAAAAAAAAAAAACGGATTTTGATTTGCATCTTTGTGTGCTTAAATATTCTTTCCTCTTATAACAGGTTCATACCAAGCGTGTTTATCTACCTCCTGTGGGTGGTGCCCTGTATCATCTATCTGGAGGTGGCCTCCCTGAACTCAGACTCACATCGTAATACTACAGGATTATCATAATTGTCCAATCAGTTTCAATGACGAGTGTCGTGCGGTAGTCCTCGATGAGAACACACCATTGATGGAACTAGTAATGTCACAGACCATCTGCTAACCCGCGGTAGGTATCACGAAGCTTGCCGATGGAAATGTGTTCTCCTCCTTCTTCTTTGTGTACCCCTCTTTTAAAAAATACATTCCCCCACTTGCCTCTCCCCTCTTCTCCTCAAGAGTGTCCAAACCTTTTGGAGCGGGTCTCTTTTTCTCAGCAGATTTTTTTTCTTCAGAAATACAACCAAAAAGAAAAACAAAAAAGGGCCATCGCGATTCTTAAATGCACGAAAAAAAAGTAAACTACGGTATTTCTCTGCTTTACCGCCTTTCTTATCTAAATATTTTGCTCTTTATGCCAGTGATCGAAAGTGCCCCTTTCCCCTTTACCCCCCTTGCCTCACTTTAAAGTTCCTTCGGACTGAAAGTTGTGCTTCGTTGTTGAATGAAAACTATACTAAGATTCAGAAGTAGAGTTAATGGTCTGAAATGCCGATTTACAGGTAAATTGAACATGTTTTAGTCAAATAATTTTGGCTATAGCAGCGCTAGAAAAAAAAGCTTGATATCTATTTTTGAAAATTCCAGAAGCCAATGACCTTTGATGAGTAACGTGTCTTGCATTCTTCCCGAAGGTTTTGGCCTTTGGAAAGGGACTCGCACTTGGCCATTAAAATGCATAACGATTATGAGTTATTGCTGGGTTTCATCGTACCGATCATGCTTTACAAAATTTGTACGGGAATATGAAGAAAGGCAATTTCATAACCTAATAACTACCTTCCCTATCTTGTTTTTTGTTATACAAAAAGGCCTCGCATGACATGAGTCGTCGCTATTCGATGCTTTCTCAGCAAATCATGATGCTGATCATCATCTTCGGTCGCTGGATGGCGCCAAAAGGCAAGTTATCACGTGATCAACTCTCAAGTCTCCTATTGGCACTAACAGCGATGGCGCTCGATATGCTGGAATTCTCAACGGATAGTCTGAGCATCGAGGCGGTTTCATGTGATAAAGTGTACGTAGGTTTCATCATTGGTGTCTGGTGCTGGAGCCTCTTGCAGATCCCCCTTGGTTTAACCGCCGTAAAGCAGCGAAAACCCCGCGTTGCAGGGCAGATCTCGTCTCGCGATTCGTCTGACGGCTCAAGCAGGATCGAACATGCAAAAGGTAACGGCTTTGACTGGAAAGCGTATTGCTGTTGCTGCTGCGAGAGCGAAATATGGTCCTTGACGGTGAGTATATTCATGCAGGACGGGCCGTACCTGATACTGCGCCTTTACATCATGTTCTCGACAGGTTACATAGGAGAAACGCTAATCTTCTTCGCTGCCAAGAACGCGCTTATCGTCATGTTGCAGACCTATCGCGTAATTGTGAAGGTCAACGAAACTGTTAAAAAAAGGCACGAACGCAAATCCTTCAAGGGTCGATCTGATCTACCAGCAGGACTAGAGAATGGTGATCTTCAGGGACAAGGGCCAAGTGACGCCATCGATGATGCCGATAGCGTGGTGGTTACCATCTCCCCGGAAGAAAGTGATGACGGTGGAGCCGCGTCTCAAGGAGAAGATGCACTCCGACACGAAGAATATTCCCTCAATCTTGAAGAATCCGAAGGTGGAGAGGTACCCAATAAAGAGGTTTCTGCAGACGGTGGTTTCCAGAATGTGTCCCTTGACATCAGCGATGAAGCGCTTCCGGCTACGCAGCAAAATGTTCACGAGGAACAGAACGACAATGAAAATTGATTATTTAGATACTTTAAAGCTTGAATCACGGGTATATTTATTTGTTGCACACCCGTTGCATTTTGTATGAATATGTCGGTGTTTTACCACGAGGCCGATTTTTTTTTCTCATATCGTATTTTCTTTTATCAGATTGTTTGTCTACATCGATGTAAGATTTTGAAATAGAAAATAGGATATGAGTAAAAAAAAATCGGCCTTGTGGAACCTCGGCCTTGTGGGAAAAATCCTCGGCCTCGTGGACCCTCCCAATATGTCATGATATGATTGATGGTATTGAATGTGAATACTGATTTTCAAACTAATAAATATTTTTTTTTAATATTTTATCTATTATTTTATTTCTTTTAATTATATTTGATTCTACCACTTGCTATAAGATGATTATCTTTCATTATTAATTGATTATTGACATTTTGATGCATTTTGTTTGTACTTTTTCATATGTCTAGATAATCTTTTTGTATATTATATTCTGTGATTTATACATTTTTACCTTTTACATGCTTTTTAAAATAATTCTATTGGGGTGTCTAGAATCATTAACTATCTTCATCCTCAATCACCTGGTTAATAATAATGTAAAAATATAATGAAAAAAAGAAAAAACAATCACAGTGCGCGTTAAGGTTGGAGGTTTGATATTTTATTTTTATTTATTTATTTATTCACAATATTTTAGCAGGACACCCAATCACTTTTTTTCATTAAAAAAAGTTGTTTAAAACCTTAATAGTCTTTTATTTTATATTTTTTTATGTACTTTCATATGAAATTCACATCTTCATCTAATTTGACGGTACTTCATTTCAAAATCTCCTTACTTTATTATATGTGATGCATCACATCAAAAGGAGAGCCGGACATGTCGCCAGAGAAGAGTAAAAGATATTGGCAAATCAATCCACTTTTTTTAAATTACTTTCACTTTATCTATTTTGCTCAATTCTTCTATAGAGCACACATGAAACATTGCAAATTCAGAAAATCAAAAAAATATTTCCCCCAAAATTAGACATGTAGGCCTATTATTATTTTAATGATTTCATTAACCCTTTTGCTCCGCGACTTGTCTCTCATTTTCATGTGATACATCACATATTTCTTATTAAAATATCCTTTAAAAAGTCTCGTACACACGATTATAATACGCTTTGCAATTGCAATTTCGGTTTCGTTTTAATAACTAAAAAAATAAAAATAAATAAATAAATAAAATAAAAGTCCATTTGACTTTTGAAGTGAAGTTTGGCACAGTTCAATATTTCATTCTAAGGTGAAACTGTGAAGAAAGATTACACTCCAGATTGTAAATTGTACTCGATTGTTATATTTCTAATTATTATTAATCTTAATTGTCGACATACAATGATTTAAATTGGAAGGTATAAGTGCCTCTCATTAAACATTTATAAAATAATGCATACAACATTTTTGTATTCAACATTTGATTTAGGTATGTTGAGAGAGGATATGTTTTTTCATGTTTAGATGGGGATACAAGTTCTAATTCTAATATTTTAACTGAGATGATAATATGTTGCCTTTTAATTATGAATTTTACCTTGAATAGAAATAATAATTTTAAATATACTTGTTTATGGATTTCAAGAACAAAATGATTATGTCGTCTTTTATCGCATTGTAGATGTGTGAACAAGCGTGGACAAAGTTATACTAAACACGGAATCCCTGCCGAAATAAAAACCTACACAAAGTCAATCACAGTGTGTCCAAACTGTGGTAATACTACTTCAAAATTATTGACACTGTGAAATGGGACAGATCTACACAGTCGTCTCACTACATGTGTTCGAAGAGTCGACTGTGTGGGTTTGGCCCATTTTCACGGTGTTGGTACTGGAAGCATTTCACACTAATCTCACACAATGTATAAACCCCATTTCTGAACCTTATTGATTGTAAAATGTTATGTTTGAGCAGGTAGCATCATATCAATACGTCAGTCTGAAACTTTGAAACGTGTTGGTATTAGGTCTGTAATCCTCACTATGACCCAAACATTCATTTGAATCGGTTTTAGAATGGGTAAAACAGAGAAAAGAGGAGATTATGGAGGGGTCGTCACAATGTATTGACCAGATCCCTGTAGAAACAACTAAATGCATAACATTGCTTATTTTTGTTTCACGTCATGTTTTCTATGTAATGTTGTTTATTAATGTGATTATTTTCTATATAATTATGTTGCTGATCAAAATCATTTGTTTGTAAAAGCGCTTAATAAATAGCAATTATTATTATTAACAAATAACAATTATTATAAACCATGTGGGCAGACCTAAAAGTAGTGTTCGCCCACGAAAACCTTCAAAAGGGACTGAATTGTTGCAAACTTGCTGGAGGAATCAACAATAATCTCAGGAGTATGCAAAAAGCTCGTTGACAGCTTCAACATGTGAACAAAAATGAAAAATAAACCAAAATACAGGCAACACCATCAGTAATTTTGGTTAGTGTATGTAAATTTTTGACCTACTGAATTTATCCAAACTGAGGTAAGATCAACCATATACCGAGTGAGTCAGAAAAAACTAGACACCTAGAAAAATGTCAAAAGAAAGAAAATCAAATTTCAAACTCCCAAGTATTATACATATTCTGAAAGAGTAACTCCTTCCAAATCTTTTAGTACCATTTTTGTGTGGTATGACTTTACGCTTGGATGACAGGGCGCATTGTTTGCGAACATGTAAATTTCGAATTGTGCAAAAGTGGGGGTAAAATAAAAACAACAAAAGCTGTTAAAACAGCAATTCCCTCCTGATTAAAATAGCATAATTTTTTTAAGGAAAAATTTTTGCCCTAAATAACTTGGCAGGGGTATTTTTTTTTTTACACCTATCGACTATATTTTGTGTGAAACCGAGATAGATCTGAAGATTCAAGCATGAGTGAGCACACGTCAAAGACAAAATGATCACATTTTCAAAAGTATTTACAGGCCTTTTTAGGTCTGTAAGTGACAATTTACTCTTTGATGTGTGCTCACTCATGCTTGACTCTACAGATCTATCTCATTTTCACACAAAAATAATATAGCCGATGGGTGTAACAACACCCCTGCAAAGTTATGTAGGGCAAAACAATCTCCTTAAAAAGTTATGCTATTTTAATCAGAATGGAATTGCTTTTTTTAACCAATTGGCTGCGGACCACGTAATATTGCGTTTTTGGCGTTTGTACACTGAGGGCGGACTTCGTAATAAATACGAGTTCATGCTATTGTCTGAGCTTTGTCTGTTTTGACACACCAGCGCCCCGCTGGTTATACCCGTACTGTGCAATTAGCTCAATGCAGCAGTCAAGTGGTTAATTGCTCATGTTGTTTTTATTTACCCCCCCCCCCTTTGCACAATTCGAAATTTACATGTTCGCAAACAATGCGCCGTGTTCATCCATGCGTAAATACATACCACGCCAAAATGGTACCAGAAGATGCGAGAGGAGTCACTCTTTCAGAATATGTATAACAATTTGGGATTTATAAATTTATCTTCTTTTCATTGACATTTATCGAGGTGTTAAGTTTTTTTCTAACTCACCATCTTCATCAAAATAAATGATGCCAAATGTTCTTATGGTGGTAGATTAAAAAAAAAAAAATGTTTTCGTACCAGGTGTATGTAAAATTTTGCCTCAATTTTGCATCTAATTCACATTGAGACATTTGTCTTTAGGCCTTACTAAATTATTAAAACGGGTTAATCAAAACCGTCCTGGTTATTTATCAGCAATTAAAGCTAAAAATGTCAAATACAAATGATGTGTCCGTACGAATCTCTGAAGGTCTGGAGTTTGTAAAGATGTTAAGGATATTTCAAAGACATTCAATCTTGGACATTTATATGAGAATACGTTGAAATCGTCGTGGTGTTTTATCACCTAAGTTAATTTCACGCCTATCCTAAATCCAAAATTACCATGGGATAAATGACACAAAGAAAACCATGTCAAGTCTTCTTTGTGTCCTAGTACGTGGATAAAAAGCATTTAAAATGAGGGGACTATACTCATTAACAGTGTGTCAAATATCATTTTTGATGGTACAATAAATTAAAGATTTTGTAAGTTTGTATGTATATTAGACTCATATCCTAACATTCATTACATGGCAAAATTCGAAAATAGCATGCTTAGTGATAATCGTTACTTTTAAAACAAAATTACCTGCCAGAATCACTATCATTTTGCACCTGTTTGTGAACCATGAATGATAAATTAACGATGAGAATCATCCACAGATCAAGATACCAAAAGATAACAAAAGTCAGAAAAAACAATTAATATTATGCAAAATGTTCTGTTTCACCATTTGTTTTCATATATTGGTTTTGTTTGACTTCAATTTTATTTTGTCTTTGTTGGCGATCGATTCATATTATTTTTGAACCTTCTTGGCGTTCCATAACCAGGTGAATGAATAGTGAATTCTGCGCAGGCAATAGTTGTGTGTTTATACAAGTGGGCATTATCACTGAAGCATGCGTTAATTTTGGGAATTTTTTTGGTGTCATAATGAATTGTTAGGATTGAAGCCTTATATTACAATATATCTTTTCCGCAGAATCATTTTTTCTATTTAGTAGATTATAAAAAGTGTATAGTTTTTTGGGGAGCAACTGTAGATAATTGTTTGTCCAATTATTGAATATCTAGTCATAGACTGCGGATGATAATAATTTGCACCAGTGAAGTGTCCGATTTGATGTTTCAAGAGCGTGCATTAGCGAAAGAGAGTACATCTTCTGAAATGGGTCTTCATTCAAATGATAAATGATGCAGATTTGATCATTGAAAGTGATGGATGGTGCACACCATCCTACCACACCCCAAAGAAATAAATAAATAAAAATATGAGGGGGGTTAGGTGTAGAGTAATTCCACAAACGAACACAGAAGAACAGAAATTCAATTATCCCTTAACTTACCTCAGCGGCGCTCATAATCTCACACAGGACATACTGTAACCGATTAATGTAAGTCAGAACAGTTATTACACACTTCTAGGTAAAATAAAAATGGTGTTAATAAATTGAGGATCCATAGTTGTATATATCTAGGATTGGCCAATTATTATATTGTCATGGATGCCATAAGTAACAATTAATGGTATAAAAATGTTTGGAAACTTTTTTTTTGCTCTGTATTGGAAACTTATTTATATCGGTTATACTCCGGCAAGGGTCGTCCAATTACGCCAATACTCAAGTAACTAACTCCTCTGTAAGACTCATCAATTTGTTACAACATTAAAATAAAGAATGCCTTGGTGTTTCTTGACAATCAAAATTGAGAAATTTAAAACAGAAAGCATGGAATATGTGTACGTGTCCGATAATGAAATGTAATCTCTATCAGTACAAAGTAACACCTTTCAATGAAACATGTCTTATTGGATTGAGATCTATTGGGCATGCGCATTATATCCTGCAGTAGACATGGTAGATAGCTTTTTCGCGCTTTGTGTGAAGAACAGCAGATGCAAGGTCACTACTGCATCAATTTGGCGTCAGGTGGGAGGCAGGCAAATATTTTCATCTTTCGGCTGAGGGTACTGGCAGAGGCTGACGATGAACCATACTGGATATTTATATCGGAGTTATATTTCAGGAGTCTTTTAAAGATGGACTGATTTATTTAAAGGAAGCTTCATAAATGTGTTGCAGCAACCTGCAATAGATTTCTTTCCTTATTACAACACAATTGGATTAGAGGTTGAAACTTTGGAGATTGATTTGTAATTGTTCGTGGTTTTGGAACACAGAAGGACAATAAACATTAGCTTTTAATCATTGGGTAAAATGCCCATTGACACTATATTTTGACTGGTGTAAATGCGTCATTTTCTTGACATGAAGCTAAAATAGTCATAGATGAATAAAACTTTTCGTCTGTCAAGATCTGAAATGTTAATTACAAGCTAAGTTTAAGCCTCTTATTACCTGTTTCGGACGTTTAACAGTAAAAAGGTGGTCGAGCAAAATGGAGATCGTCGACACTGACGACAAAAGTCAGGCTGTGACTTTCGACGACGACATGTATCGGAGAAGAATTGCGAATGGCAACGGAACTCATAACATCGTCAGCGAAGAATCGGGCTATGCATCGCCAGATCTTCATCACTACCACCCGCCTGGAGAAGTCAACGGGACATCAACGCAGCAGATTGGAAGGCGCTTCACCAATTGGCGCCGGAAAAAGAATTTATGCTCCATGAAACTCCAGCGCGCAATACGCGCTTCTATTGTACGCGCAGCATTCCTGTTTCACGGACTTGCCGCAATCTTTTGCGTTGTGTACACCTCACAGAACTCCTATTATTGGTTTCTTGGAGTGGGTTTTGTCTTTCTGGCCATGGAAATGGTGCTTACTTATTCTTTCAATGAAGACGGAGAGTGGAAATGGTGAGTCCGTGTTTCCTTTTTGTCTGATAGAGTAAGGAATGGGAACACATCCAAGGTAAAAAATAATGCAATTTTATGAAATCAATAGCTTATATGAGCTTAACGTCGACAAACATGTATAAACCAAGTAGTAGAAATGCAGGTATAAAACGGGATATCTTTTAAATGTAAGAATTATCACTTTTTTATATTTCAGGAAATGTAATTAGAAGATATAATATACTGTTTTATTTATTAGAAAATGCATAAACATTACTTACGGGGATGTTATAAAAACCATATAGTAGAACGAAAAAAAAGAAGAAAAAAAACTTATAATATTTGTACAACACTTTATTCAAAGAATCTGTTTAAAATATTGTTATATAGGGAGTTACACTTTTAAGAATTATTTTTTAACGGAATGATTATAAAGAATTACGAGAACAGAATCTGATTTTGACAAACTGCATGCCGTCTGTTTAAAATTTACGTGAACAATTGACAAATGAAACATGTTCAGACATATTCAATAAAAAAAATAAGTATCAAGAAAATGTTATAAAATACTGTATATAATCCTGATTTCTTAAAAAAGAAATAGTAATATGGAATATGCAATATTGTGCCTCCCATCGATGAACATCGGAAATCAACATGGTTGATCATTTGAATGAACCACTAACAACATTCACGATTGACCAGTTTACTAACATATTCAAATTTGATGCATACTTTTTAAACAAAGGTTGTTCTTGACAACCTGAAAGCTTGCCAGAGGCTTGCCCGACAGAGCAACAGCTAATATATGCAAACTGAATTCCATGTATTGTAGTTCATTCTTTTATTACGTGTTGTTCGATGTCGCCAGGAAAAAAGTATGCATAAAATTTGAATGTTAGTAAACTGGTCTATTGCTGCGTTGTCAAAGTATGGGTACATATATTCTTAGTAGGGAAAAAAGGTAGAATAAAGTTTTAAAACCACTTTCAAAATGTAAGGTATCCGTCATCAGATTAAACGATTGCAAACATTGACTTATAGTACAATTTCAATAATGTTTCTATGTAAATACCGTTATTCCGTAGAGGAATATTGTGATATGAAGCAAATTTGATGACTATGTGACATTACAATTCGTCTGAATAAAAAATAAATAAATAAAGGACACCATTATCATGCATATTGTAGGCACTCATTTATACATCTTTGTCTATAGGATTATAGACAGTAACCTTTCTGTAAGCCTTTACGAATCCAGATCGATCAGTAATAAGCAGAGACGATGTAAAAGATAACCATATTCCGCTCCGTCATTCCTGCCGAGGTGCCAAAACTATTGTCCTCCACCAAAGTCTGTGTTTTTGCATGGCGATAGCCAATCGATAATACAACGGATGCGATGTGGCAATATTAAATTCAAGTTGGTGATTTCCCCTGTTTTAATCTCTCCCTCGAACTCTCTTTGGAGAATCCAATATGATTGTTTACAAATGACATTTAGCAATTGTTCATTGTAATGAACGCCTTTGGGCGTATTCAGTTAAATGTAAATAATATTTCGATTTTAAGTTTTCTCGGTATCGTCATTTTTAGGAAGCAATGATACAGACCCATGATTGACTTTTAGGCGGTGTCTTCCTCTATACCAAGTAGGTAAAAATTAGTTAGTCGAGTTAAAGAGTAGCATTAGGATGGGCCTGGAATGTTAGCACCAGTATAAATAGTATGGACCATAATTTGCTGTTCACTTTAAAAGAAATTCCCAGAAACGCCCTATACATGTACAGGAAAATATGATTGTTCTGAATTTTCTACAGGTAGACAAAACACTTACATTAAATCACACACATGTACACAAAGACAACAAAGCTTTACTTTAAAGACACACATGATATATAACATTGTAAAATATGAAAGTCTAAAAGTTTAACTGCATCTTAATCTTGAAAGTATTCAGACATATTTAAATGGCGAATTAACATGGTACAAACATTCCCTGCGTAGTTTTATTGAATATTAGAAAATTCGACTAATAAAAATATCCATAAAGAATAAGCCTACAAATTTGGGCATTAAAAAGTGAAGCAAGTTTCTTTGGAAAAAAAAAGTAAATTAATACACCTTCAATCAAAAGTGGTGCATACTTTTGATATGTTTAATTGATGTCATTCTTAATAATGTAAGTCCTATTGGAATACTTTTCGTGAACATACCTATACCATTCTTGATTTAATTCAAACATGAAATATATAAGATTGTTATTGCTATATACCACTGTTTTTGGCCTTTAAAGAAAACAGACGAAGCAATAGCTGGCGATGAAGTGACAATCAAGTGACAATTAGGAGAATGATATTTTAACCGACCAATATTTTCTTTCACAAATATTTGTCACCCTGCTCGTAGCAATCGATCGATCCATTGTATATCATAATGTATCCGCTTTAAAATAGACTCATCCAAAATGATAATGATATTTCATCCATGTGTCTGTCTGCCCAAATTAAGGAAAAGGGGGGGGGGGAGGATGTATAGAGTACCGGAATGTGACGTCATCAACATAAATTTTTGGATGATGAAAACAATACTACAATGATTTTAATGTGGCTAACTAGGTACTCATGTTTTTATAATTCCGGCCCCGTTGAACTGACTCCTGCAAAATTGGGCGGCGGATGTTTTTCATCATGTTCGTCTGAGGAGTGAAAGACATAAAATGATGACCCCCAACAAAATAAAGAAAAGAATTGTGAACGTCATCACTTTTGAGGTACTGCTAATGCATCCCTGTAACGTAGCTCTTTCCCTCCTCTTCTAAAATGGGATAATAATGAACTGACTAACTCCAAATCTACCCGTAGGTTAGACCACACCATCGTATATCATCTACAGTGTCACGTCGATCGTGCCAGTGGTGTGGTTCATAGGAGTTAGGATACCCTCGATCTCCTCGGACTGAGAATTAAAGACCGCGTGAGAGGCTAGAGTTCGGCTACCCGACTAGCATCTCCCTCCATACAGTATCAGGGACTACTATGCCATTGCCATGATGCCTCGCCTTTAGAAACGAAAGTTGTTTCTCCCTCGATGAGGTATTTAAATTTTTTTTTTTATTTGAAGTGAGCAACACAATCAAATCAAGTCTGAGAATTTCCCGGCTATTTGTGGATCAATCATCTCCATATTGATCTTGAGCATATAGTTAATTCTCTAGCACTCACCATGTTTTTACATTTTTTTAACTCACGATCTTTAGGAATGTTTTATAAGCTCATGTCAAATATAATTATATCGGTGCTTACTTGAAAAAGATACATTATCATCAAAAACTTCATAAATATTTATCATAAATTATAATGTTGACCTGCTCTTAAGATCGTGTTTGTTGTATTATATCAACAAGTTTTCTTAGCATTCAATCTATGTTCACAGCAAGTGTATGGCATGTCAGCACATCTCTTTTCCTACACACTTCTGCAACACAAGCTCTGCATGTTGATTCCAATATCGTGAGGGTCGTTGGATTGATGCCTCGCGGGCAAACACGTGAATCAGGCTATCACATCGCTGCTATTGAGTCCTACAATCGGTATGGCGGCCGGGATTATGTTGGATGTTACTCCTTGGAAACAGCTAAAACTGTGACGCAACACATCTCACCGCCATCGTCCATCGTGTAACGACCATGAGTAATACTTTGTCATCCTCTACGGAATTCTGAGCTTATGGAGTCTCCTTGCAGTTCACTCGCCCTAACACGAGCCCCAACCAAAGGGGAAGCGACGCGTCTTTTGAAAAGTGTTGGCAGCACAAAGCCCGACACGGAAGGCGAGCAAAAGAAAAGGATCAAACGTAGAGTCCAGAATGTTGCAAGGACGAGCCTCTCCTAACTACTCTTATCTGCTGCGGACGAGTACATCGGCGTTGATGAAAGCGTCAATGACGCAAGACGGAACGCCGTGTATCTCTTCTTCCATCATAGCTATAAGTACTCATTATCGAGTTTCACGCTTAATTTTCAGAGCCAGTGCCATGATTGTTCTTTCAACGCTGCAAGTAACGCGCTGCTGCTGTTGTCGCCAGGCTATCGAACTTCCTCGTCATCATCTCGGCAAGACAAAGAAAGCCCATGCGACCTCGATGCGAAAGAGACACAGTCAAGACACGGAGGATGGATAGTGACCAATGACATGTATGGGTCGTGAACCAGGAACGGAAGACTGTTTCTGCTTCTTCAGCCTATTAACCGACATCAAATGGTAATGGTGAGTTGGAATTAGAACATAAGAAGCATATGACAGGCCGATAGCTCGTTATTCGCAGAGACAAATGAAAAATGAAAAACTTGCTAATGTACAAGTGAGTTAATGTCCCATCATCTTTGGCAATATGTTCTGTTTGAAGCATGAAACATTTCAATCATGGATGTCATGATATATCCTTGGTAGTTTATGAAACACTTACCTCCGAGCTTTGTTGGTTAACATTTCTATTATAGACCATTGCCCGGCATACTGAGCAAGCATGAGGTCATATCTTCAAAGCTGCAAATTGAATTTTGCATAAAGTGGATGCAGAAAATATATAGCATATGGTACAACAATACCAAAAATATCCACGTTCAACTGTAACACACATATCACACACCTCACCACACATAACTACCGCACACACACCCAGCCGATCCGTCATCGGATCTCTCCTCACCATACACACGACCATTTATTCTCACATACCCCTAAACTTCAGTAAACACAATCATAATAACGATATCCACTGTTTTTTCTAGATGTGAGAGTATGGTATAAAATGTCGGATTGGCGTGTGTTTCGAGTGAGGGTGTGGTGTTGTAATAGTGTATAGTACACGGTGCGGATGAAATAGGCGTAGATGCGTGTGGGGTGGTATAAGTGTGCGTGCGTGTGTGAGAGGGTGTGGAGGTGTGTACCGGCTTGTAATGTATGTATAATGAGGGTATAGTGGGTGTGTGCTTGTGGCGGAGCAGCATTAAGTAATTCCCATTCGTGATTCTTTCACGATCAGAGTCACAGTAGGCGAGTCAAGGTGAAATTTAGATGTCTTGTCTGGAAAGAATAGACTACTTGTTTATTCTGTCATGCTTGAAATATCCAAATTTTTACAAAGGCTATACCTACATTTGCAAGAGGACTGACTCTTAAGACAATATCATGAAACCCACGAATCATCAAGTTTTCCACTTACTGTATCCTTCATAAACAACTTCTAGAGAATGTATGGGGTACGATATGTAAACTCACTCACCTGTAAAATATATACAATTTACATCAGAACGATAACAAATTAAGAGATTGCAAATAACAAGGCGATAATTGGAACATGTGCAAAATCAGGACTAATACATGACTTAAAAATCGAGTAGTTAAAATGAGTGCATGAAAGGGAGTAAACCTAGAAAAAAGGATAAATGGTCCTCGCAAGAGCAAAACACGAGAGATCATCTTCTTGTACTTTAGAACAATTTTTCGGTTTAAATCTTCTAATTATAACCTGAACTATTTGAATTGCAGTATAGTTTTTTCACCTATTTAAATTGTCGTGACAAGGATTCTATAAAGCATAATTGTGCATATTATGAAAGCCTTTTCCATCTATAAAGACCTAACTTATTTGTAAATTCGTTAACTGAGATAAAGCTGATCATGGTAAAATGCCAACAAATATAATATGTTTGACAGTATCCCAATTCCTGAACAAGAACATTTAATTGCCATTATCTACATTCTCATGTAACATAACATTTCTTTTGCTATACATCAACTTGGCAGTCAAGTCGTTAATTATCACGAACTGCAAACATCCCATTATCCATCTTTGCATTTTGTTCATCAAAATATCTTAAGTATTACTTCATTTGTAACTTAAAAACTATCAAACGCAACCTATCATAATCACAAATCATGCTTAGCACTCACATATTTGATGAATCACAATTATATAGATAGGTATCAACTGGTAACTGTGGAATCCCCCAATAAGAAATTGTCAGAGGGTCATTGAGAGAGTCAATTATTTCTTACAACAACTCACCCAGGACAAAATATATTTGGTGCTGTGTAATACAAGCTCGAATAATATTAAGCGTTTTAAAGTGAAATTATCGTGTTAACCCATCTGTATGTTAAAAGGTCTTTGTTGTACAAATAAACTACGAATTTCTATTCAATATCAAATTATTCTTAGTGAGACATCAATTTGAGATAACACATAAATTATAATAAACTTGGTCAATGAATCTCGAGAGGAGTTTATAACTTCATGGATTTCATTTTATTGAAAAAGCACTATCAAGGGCCTTTGACATGGAGTTCAACTCACGGATAATACACTAACCAATAAAGGGTCTACACATCCAACCAAATTGCGTTGATGTTCTTTAAGTTCCTTGTTTAAAGTAACACCAAATACTATAATGTACGAGCCTATCAATAGCTTATTCACCTACCTGTAAAATCCAATGTTCACATAAAATATCGTCACAATACAATTCAACAGGCGTAACTTGGCTAATTTTATTTTCCTTAATTGAGTTTCCCCATACAGATCTTTTAATTCAACTCATTACGTTAATATGTAATTTACCTGAGAATTCAATAAGACAAATAAAAGTAGAGAGCAGTATAGGCGAGCAACCACCGGTCATAAATCTCTAGTAGGAAAGAAATGTGTCTGAAAACACATTCAAACATACTATTAAAAATAATTTGAAATCGTGTCATAGACTGAGAATCCATTTCTTATACTTATATATCAACATAGCCCACAACATCCACTAAATGATCCTACATTCGAGCGAATCAAAATCCATCCCTTTGCGTCCAACATATACAAAAAAAAGCGCACCACCCAATCTCCAAAATTAAGACACAAAAGTCGAGAATAATAGGGGATGTAGATATTGTTGAGGTTCTATGAAATAATACATTTGTCTACCTTTATCATCAATGTCTTGTCATTAACACACATCTTTATTACTTTTTGGCGTAGTCTGTTATGCCATGTATACCATTGCAGCCAATTTGTAGTCTCAAATGTACTCATATACGAATTAAGAGAAAAGGTTTCTAAAGTCAGAAGACATAATTATTTGCAAATATACTTTCTGTACTTAGTGTAATTTAATTGCTAAAAAAGATAAAGAGAAAGATAAAAGTACCATTTATTTAATGCTTTTGTATACATGGGATCACCTTTCGAAGAGTAATAAATCATAGTTTCTGTTCTTTGCTGCAACACACCGATTCACGCAATCATCCCACAGAGTAATATACTATAGATGTACTATATTTACCAATTTCATTGAGATCGTTGTTTTAAACATTCTCTTTTTTAGCTAACGTTTTCTACGCCTTTCTTAAAATTTTGGCATCTAGCTATTCTATGTTGTTATTCATATAAAGTATTTCTCCATCTCTACATTCATAATTCTCAAATAGCAGCCAGTAGGACTCCTGGCTCACCCCCACCCCTCATTGCACCCCACCTCACCCACCAACCTTTTCCCTCTCCTCCCTCCCCTTTTTTTTTTAAAGCCTCGAACCTCACCGTACCCCCACCGACCCACACCACATCCGCACTCCCTCCCCACCTCACCCTACCCAACCCATCACGCCACTAATCACATCCTCTTGCACTTCTGTCTTATCTGCAATCTCTTCTACCTCTCGATATACTGGTCATTATAGAGTTTCTTGTATTGCTATGCGCTTTAATTTAATTGCCCATATTTTTAACTACATTCTCTATTCGCTCTCTTTTGTCTGCCCAGTTCCCTATCATGAGTGTTCTTCACATTTACCAGTTTCCCTTAATCTTCGTTTTATATCATAGGTAGGCTTATGAATGAAAATAAAAAATACCGTTAGTAACGAACCGCATAGAAGTCATGATTGATGAATTAAAATACCACCACGGGGTGTTTCACAAAGAGGTTTAAGAGACTTAAAGTGCACTTTTAACTTTCTTCACTCGTGGTCCCAGAGCAGCTCTTTTCGGTTATATTCTTTATAAACCGCTGAGCACTATACATTGCTATTTATATGAATTAGATTTTCACAATAGTGCGCCATTTTCTCTCTACAACGCACGAATCATCTCAAGTGTTAGGTTGTATTTTCCTGTAAATTTACATAATATCCAGTGACGAATAATCTTTCTAAACACAATACTTGTAACATATGCGCTATGAACGATAGAGTATTTACAGTATGTACGATATAGTTATCTTTTGTATACAAGTTTTACTCACCAATCTGTATCTACTTACTACGGTGTTGAAAACGCGGACCTTCTTTAATGTTAACTAACTATTACCGGCCTCAGTGGAATAATGAATCGAACTTAAGTTGCGCGAGATCGCATAACTAGAAGGGCGCTCGGAGCAAGCATTAACACACGTTATGTCATACTTCGCACATACTTCAATAAACCATCATCTAATTATAGACATATAGATATCTTATTACACTATGACATTCCTATAATTGTATAAGATGAGATTAAAGCCACAGACCGCACAGTTAAATTATTCAGCATATTTAATCATGTCAGATTGTATATTACTTCCCATATATTAAGTCTTCTTCACTCCCGTACATTAGGAGATATTTTTAGGTAATATATGATGCATGTTAAAAGAGAGATATCTTTTGATATTGTTTAATTCCTGAGAGGATGGAAAAAATCGATCGAGCAATTACAAAGATATTAAAAAACACTCTGGACATGTTTCTCCTCGCACACCAGTAATCAAAAAATAAAAAAATAATAAAAAACAATTTCCGGAGATTAGATTAGACCGCGTTTGCGACGAAACAGTAGAACGACTGTAGGTGAATGCGATATGATGAGAGCGACATAGGGAATCGACCTATCAATTATCGGCGCATAAGAATGGTTTTTTGGCAAGTTCACACTGGCTGGAATTCCAAATTATACCAGAAAGTATATCCAAGTAGCTGCAAAATTTAAAACGATGTTAAAGGGAACCTTAGCACAAGTTACTATTGATACTTTGAGGAAAAGCGTTGTAATTAACGTCCTCGAATGGATAAACGCGCTCAATAACTGTGCACTCGTGTAAATAAATTAAATTAGAATTTGTCTGCAGCGTAACATAATCATGGCGAGATTTCAGACCACCGATATATGCACGTAAGTGGTTGATTAACCAAAAACCGAGTAAGTACTGAGCTAATTGACTGTTTTTTTCTTTGTATGAGTCTCTAACCACACTGTACAAAATTCGCAAGTGTCATTGAGACGCTTGTCATAGAGTACTATAAGCTTCAACCACGACAACGTAGTGTAGGTGTTCACTCTTTTACATCACAGTTAAAGTCTATTCTCGAGATAAATTATATCAAAGATCATCCGGGTGTTGCAAACATGTAATGCCTTTTAGCCAACCAAAAATGTATAGCAGAAATCAAATATATGATTCTCTGTATATGGCTTGAATATTTTTGGGCCCTGATACAGTACTCAAAAGGTTCAGAAAATGATAAACATGACCACATTTTTTTTTTTTTTTTTTTCTCATATAAATCAATATTTATTATTCACTCTATCTGTAGACCTAAATTTATCAACTCCTCGATGACATTAGATTTCTTATTCGTGTAAACACCACTTTGTACCTTTTGTGTACATTTATATTTACTTTCTTCACTTTCCTTGAAATTTCTTCCTATTCTTTTTGTGCTTCAATTTTAATTAAGGGCCACTCATCGAAATAAAGGAGGACCCCACGAGCACGAATACGCTGCGAGTCTACATATGAAAAGTTGCTTTAACACAGCAACAACCTATCTAAATCATGATTTATTTATCTGCTTATTTGGATTGTTCCAATCAATCATATCGTATATTCTTGCGTATGGTGTTCCGAGATCTTTTGGAACTTTTTACCTTTTTTTTCCGTCGTTAAGCCTATTGCAATATGCATTTGGAAGCACCTCTATAGCGGTATACTGGAACAAATTAGCAGGTAAATTCTAATATAGACCTGATTATCAAACAAACTTAACTCACTGTACATCCTCTCTGAGTGAATGGCAGCGTTCTTTCAAATGTTCTTGCATCGGCGGGCATAGTCAAAACTTTGTGGTCATAATACCATCAGCATGGCCCAATTCAATTCGCTTGTTCTCTATGACGCCGCCTAATAAAGGGGCTTCTTCTTTTAACGGCTCCGGAGGAAGAATGTAAAGCAGCACATATCATGTGCATCTATAAAGCTCATTTCACTGCATACTGGGTGGTACACCCTTAGTATCACTATATACTTTCTAATGAGTTATGAATCCCTTTCTGAGTATTTGCGTCATAAAATTAATCAAAAAGTAGAGAGGAGGAGATAGCCAGACAGTGGAGTAGATCAGAGGGGGAGAGGGATGCTTAGGTAGGATGGACTAAACAAGCGAAGGTTGATAAACCCGAGCGAGCATTTGAATGTCTAATTTTATGGATATATCTATATCAATTCTGCTCTAATTCTTCTCTGTAATACTACTTTTAATCAAGTCCTGTATTCGGTCTAATATATCTGAGATTGAAATAAAACAAGAAGCCATCGCCTGTTACAAACCCTTTTCTCCCTTGAATGGAAGCTGTATTAAGTGAAGTTCATTGTATATTTGTTATACAAAGGGACTTATCAAATATTTATATTTTTCATATGAATTATGAAGTGTTTACCCTCAATGTTTCGAAAAGTTCGTTTTTACATTGATTCACGGCAAGGTAAAGGGCCATAGGGTAAATAAAATTCCCGATGTCTGTGTCTGTCTAATATTTTTGAAAAAGGAAAAAGCGTCTTCTGGATTTATCTGCTAGAAATAAGAAACATTTAGTGGGGAGTAACATTGAAACTTTAGCTTCTTACAAATCAATTTTGTCGGGTCACATGTTACTCCGTTTTCTAAATAAGAGCACTAAAATAAGGACGAAATTTGTATCGCTTAACAATCCTTAGAGATTTTTCTACTACAAGAGAGAATATTAATTCGCATATGGAGTAACCCTTTCTTAGCTTAACGTATAATTTGATCACGTTTGTCTCCCACAAAAACTCTTGATGATTCACTCATAAAATTTTTAAATGAGCCACGAGAACCATAAAAGTCAAATTGCTTTTCCATTATTGAGAGCAATATTTGCCTAATCCAGATAATATGCAAGCGAACTATTCTTATATTGGAAATATTCACTTTATTATTGTAGTGTCTATTTTGAGAACTGCTATTATCGATGTTCTAAATTTAAAAACAACCCATTCCTTCTCATACTCTCCGCCAATACTCACATAACATTGTTATAATTTCCTCTAGAGATGTAGAACGCGAGGTAGCGGTTAGATCGAACCATGTTGTGAGAACTGCGAGTATTCAATAACGTTCAGGACCATCAAATTAATGGGAAAGATCACAATAAAAAATAAAAACAGAAAGATACAGTTATGGTGTCTAAAAAAACCTGGATACGGAGGTTTTGAACAGTATTCGTTTTAACCAAAAACGAGCGCGCGTAATTGGGGATTGCTAATAATCGCACCCAACCAGTGTTTACGGTACTATCCTAGGTACGCAGTGCGAAATTGTGATAGAAACACCCACTAGTAACAATTGTGCGCGCCATTTCACCGTGGTGTTGGCTAGACCGCCACGTAGTAAATAGTACCCAGGGTAGAGTCAAGTTTCTGGAGACATAAAATATGCGACAGATGCAGTTGAGTTTCTTGTCTTCGCTATATTGATATTAAATAATGACCCCTTATCATTCTGTTGAATTGTGTTTCAAAATATTATATTAAGTCATGTTATTTATAATAACATCTATTACTTCTCCTTATCTGAATCTACTCTCTCATCTCATTAGAGGAAGTTATTCAGTCTTAACACATGCAATCATTGTATCTTGGAAAAATTTGGTATCGAAATCAATTTCTTATGTATTTCGTTGTTTCAATGAATTATTTTTTTATGGCTATTTTGTTTTGCTAATATATAATGCAAAGATTAAACCTTTTCTAGATTCATATTCTGGTGAGAATGCAAAGGAACATTAAATCTAGCTTTTGAGAAAAAAATAAATTATAATACCAGAGCCTGGTTTTAATGGCGGGGCATAAAAATGTTTGTTTTTTCTGGTCTCGTGTGTGATATTTGGGGTTATTAACTTCTATAGTTAATTATCTTAAAATATAATAATTATTTAAACAACATTATTTTGGGGTTAGATTAAAGGAATAGAGGTAAAAAATATAAACAATAATAGTAATACAGTAAATCAGTAAGAAGTCAGCATATCCAATGGCCAGTCAGGGTAATAAAAAAATATATATATATATAGTTCTTATGTACCATTTTTCTATTTTAATTATCATGTATGGTATTTATGCAAAACTGACACATGAAATTGGCAAAATCAGCGAAAAAAAAATCAGGTTCATTCAAACTTCAGGCATGCTCTTTTTGAAATATGCCAGCTTAAAATCAAAAAAGCTAAATACTAATTAATTTATTTTTAGAAAAAAAGTTTTACTTTTCAAGAAATGGCCCGTTTAAGCTGTATATATATTAATTTTAGAATTACTGTGCATTTTGTGGACATGAATAAGAGTCTCATATTCAACTTTTCTTATCATTATTCGTATTATCCATATTCCGGTTGTTGTTGTGTTGTTCTTTTCTTAATTTTTAATATTTTTTTCTGGGGGGGGGGCAAGGGGCACTTCAAAATTTATGTCCATTCTTTTTTTGACAGATACGTTCCATGATGAATAGGGGAAGAACAAGCCAGATACGGTTAACCTCCTCGCTGACGTGATGTGCAA
This sequence comes from Paracentrotus lividus, assembly GCA_940671915.1. Taxonomy (NCBI): domain Eukaryota; kingdom Metazoa; phylum Echinodermata; class Echinoidea; order Camarodonta; family Echinidae; genus Paracentrotus; species Paracentrotus lividus. The sequence continues at coordinate 58,254,475 of CALNVZ010000174.1, forward strand.
AAACAATAATCAGGACACGATATTCTAGCGGCTCGTTTTCAGCCGCTTTCACTATTCCCCGTGTTATTAGTCGTTGGCCGTGATCATTTTAGTCTTTTGGAGATTGAAAGTGGAATGGATACCCCAGCAATGATTTGGGCTAGTGAAAGAATGGTTATTGTGTCTTTTTATTACCGCTGTCGGTAAAATGGGGCCAAATTCATTATCATTTATTGTTATTATGACTCAGAAATGGCCCTGACATGGATGTATTGCTACATCTTTCAAAAGAAAAAAACAACGAATCATCTAAACACTGAATCAATGAAAAAAAAATCAATGCTTAATAATTCTGGACAAATTGGCAAGCAAATGTAATTGAAGAAGCAAAGCCCTAACATAACAAGCAGCTAAAATAATATTAAAATTAGTTAAGATGAT
>CALNVZ010000174.1:58260217-58301189 GCA_940671915.1 Paracentrotus lividus
AAAAAAAGGTTCTTTTTAAAGACTATACGAGAAGGTTATAACTGTCTAGGGTCAGATCTCAAACTCTGTCCTGAATATTACTGTTGTTTTATATATATATTATATTTTTTTGTTTTGTTTGTTTTGTTTTGTTTTTTTGTTTTTTTGTTTTTTGTTTGTTGTTGTTGTTGGTGTTGTTGTTGTGTTTTTTTTTGGGGGCGGGGCTTGTTCGCAGGAAAAAAAAATAAAAAACCCACTTTGGTCTTTTTTAGATGTTTATCTAGGAATAATCATCTCATATCGTTCCCAATACATGGACCATCAATGTAACTTTCAAATGAGTGTAATTTCTTCTCTCTAATGATGTAATGGGGTTGTACAAAATGAAAATAATATTTTGGATCAAAATTCGTCTTTGAACTATCGGTTTTATGGATAGATCTTATTTATTCGTGTAAGATCTATCCATTTAGAGCATCTAAAAAAAAAAATAAAAAAAAAAATATTGGGAGTCGAACTTAAGTCCTCTGGATGAGAGTCTGTTCCTTATACCACTCGACTAGTATTACTGATAGCGACAACTTGATTCCTAATTTAAATGAACCAAACTAGGATATATTAGTGCACGTTCAAGGCTTATTAGTAGTAATTAATTTGTAAACAGTTCGGAAAATAAAAATCGCGAGCAGCTCAAACAGAATTTATAAAAACGACTGATACAATACGCCGTCCGGGTCCCGCGGATGGTACTGTGATCGCCCCATTAAGAAAAATAATGTGTAAGCATTTTATTATACTTATGAACAACCTTTCCGAATTGTGAAAAATAGTATGTTTTTTCGTTGTTGTTTTTTTGCTTTTAGGGGTGGTATTGTATTGAATTGAATTGAATTGAATATATTTATTGTCCATATTGGAAATTCTTTGTACATCGGTTTCACAAATAATAGAAATACATTATATTTACATTTACAATAGATAATACATTACATTTACAAGAAAATACACGAACTAACGAACGAACACGTATCTCACTTCGCGGAGACGTCTCCGCGACAGAATAGAAATTTCGTCTCCGCGACGGATAAATAGTATTAGAGACATCTCCTGAATTTCGGAGACAGATTTTTTTTCATAAATTGTTGCGGAGAAGTCTCCGAGATATTGGAGACGTCTCTAATACTTTTGATCCGTCGCGGAGACAAAATTTTCTATTCTGTCGCGGAGACGTCTCCGCGAAGTGAGATACCACCCTATGGCAACAATGGAGACATTCAGATGACGGTCAGTATTCTTGTTATTATTTGGGATCTGAGTCTTTAATTCTGGTGCTGAAGATCAAAGCCTGGGCCTTTTGTTATTCTTTTTTTGGTTCACCTTCGGTATTGGTAGTCGTGGACAATCTCGTATGTGTGTTACCGGTTATCTTTTTTTTTTTTACTTCTTTCCAAGGTGTCATGTTCAATGTATTTTTCCGTATCCATAAAATCATCTTCTACGTCACAATCTTAGGAGTCAATATTCTTTTCTGAATGTACGTAACTGTGGATTTAAGGTAATGTTTTTTCCTGCTGGGGTTTTGGTGCCCCAGACCTACTTGGCGTAAACTTGCTATACCTTTGGTACCACCAGACCCCGGGGATATCAACGAAGCATAATATGCTTAGTATAAGTGGTGCAAATTTCCCGCCAAAATGAACTGGGGCTTACCTCGGCAAGTTGTTCTGCTCGGCTAGTGATCCAAAGATTTCCAGAACACAATACAGCAAAATCCAGAAAAAAAATATCCAAATGTAAAAAGATTCTAAAGAATCAATCATTAAATCAAAGTATTTTTGCAAAAGAAAAGGGAACATCCAACGACAGGCTCCTAAAAACGCCAGCTCGGAGACGCCGTAAAAACACGTACGTCCCGCTTGGAATCTCCCTAAATATTTACCTTTTATTCATTCCCGGGACTTTTTCCTTTGGAGTCATTGTTGCAATTTAATTGGTTTTAGTCTAATTATCAAACACATGAGTTCGAAATTTTGTTCACTACAAATACATTAAGATTATATTGATAATTCATGTGGTTATAAATTGACACTGAGTAGAGCGTGAAATGTCAATAATTGGTAATGTGATATCAATACATTATGTTTAAAAGTGGAACATTGTATTTTGAGGAATAAATAGGCTGAGAGAGACAGAAAAGGGAGAATTTGATAGAGAGAAAGAGACAGAGAGAGAAAGAGAGATATACAGAAAGAGAGAAGGTGAGCCTTTGGATCGACAAAACAGGATTTTTAATTTATCTAAATTTATTTATTTCTAAATCCCCAACCTTCTTAAGAGATTAAGAGAATCCTAATGTCTAAATTATCAACAAGTATAAGAAAGCAATATCGTATTAGCTAAAAATATAATTATGGATTTTTAAAAATACAAACATAAAAAGAAACTATGTGTAAAGAGAAATATTATTGAGTCATAACCAATATACATGCACGAACTAAACACACCCACTCACACGCACACACCCAACGCACACACTAACACATGGTACACCAACACGCACAGAAGAGAAAGATGGATGGAAATCGAAGACTAAGTCTGGGCCTAAGAGGAAAGGGTGAATCGCATGAAGATAGATAAACAACGATAAGTAAAGTATACATGTATGATTGAAACAATATTGATACTAAGAAATATATATACATATTTTTTCTGTAGAGCCCTGGGATATTGAACAGTTATATACGGCCACCAGAGGGGGTGGTTGGAACTATAGTACCCGAACTGACGCAAAGAATGCGAGGGGCGCAGCCCCGAAGGAAAATAGTCGCATTCGCGTCAGTGAGGGGACTATAGTTTCACCAAAACCTCTGAAGGCCGTATATGACTGGTTTATATCCGTCATCGGAAATGAAAGATTCTAGATCTCTAGAAATATAACGTTAGAGGCCGATATCTACTCCAGATAGGGTCTAACGTTAGATCTAACCTAGAAGTAGAATAGATGTCTAACGTTAGATCTAGGCCTGCCCTGCATCTATGAATGATCTAGAATCTAGACTAGATCTAGTAGAGGTCTATAGGCCTAACTTAGGTTAGATCTAGATCTAGTCTAGATCTAGATCTACATTTTGAATAATAAATGGGCGTTTACTCACTCGACCTTTGGGTCTCTTCTTCTTGTAAAGTTGGGGGCCTCTGCTTAAGTTCAATCACATTTCTTGTTCTGCGTACTAACGTTAGACTTCTTTTTACAACACTGATCAAACGCTAACAAAGTAACCACATCGCTGTCGCCATTTAGTCAATGAACTCCCTGAATGAATAGACGAGACGAAAACCTCGGCTTGCTATCATCATCAGATCCTCCAAACTACTTTACACATTACTTGTAAAAATTATCCATTATCCATGTCACTGCACTTCCGTGATCCTAGGGCTTAGGCTAAGGCACGCACTCTCCAGCAAACATGACAGAAATCCCGTCTAGCCTACCTATACTTCGCGAGATCAAAATGTAAACAAAATTTGATGAGTCACGCGCGTTACGTATGTACGTACGCGCACCATCGTCAAAACAAACCTTACGTCACGCATAGAAGTGGATACCTTTATGACGTCACGGCATGCCGAGCACACGATCGGGGCTACGGAGCCGCCGAGGGCGGGGGGGGGGGGGGGGGGGGGGGGTTCAGCAACGTAAACGTGTACGAAAATGGGGTCTTTGCTCTCAGCTAGCTTCGATCACTCGATAGGCCACTATCGTTTGATCGAGCCGTGGCTATTCGCAGGTACTATTCACGGCTCAAGGGAATATTCCCGGCTTGTGACGTCAGATGTCAGGATTAGTGGCATTTTTGCACAATTCATGACGTTGGTTGGAACTACCTTTGGTCACATGACGGGGTTTAGACCAATCACCTATTAAGATTCTTACCATGACGGATATAATCGTTCCTAATTGGTCGTTTTTTTCTCCATGCATCAGCAATGGTAAATTGGTTGCTGGATAGGATTAGATGCTGTGGGTTCAAATCCCTCCTATTTCCAAGCTTACAAACATTCACAATATTTGAAACCATGGAAGAGCAGTGCCACGAATTCCATAACAATAAAGCTTTTAAAGTAAAATGTGATGGTCAAGCGTATCGAAAGCTGTAGATAAAATTACTCCATAAATACTCATATTATTTGATCTTTATTAGCCATAGCATTTGTTATATGATGATATGCCTGTGCTAAGGCTTGGTCAGTTGAATGCCCTTTTCTGTAACCATATTGATTCGGATTTACAAGATTAAAGGTATCTAAAAATTTATGAAGCCTGTTGTAAATAATCTTTTCGAGGATTTCGGATGTGCTGGAAAGAATAGAAATTAGTCTGTAATTACTTATTTCTATGAGGATTATCTTTTTAAAATGTTGGATTAACCTTGGCTATTTTGAGGGATGAAATTGAATGAGGAAATTTCATTTTGTAGACTTGAAATTTATGACATGGGAACGGTTGATGATAATAGGATTCTAGTGTGTTACCCATATTACGTACATATACTTTCATATTAACTGGCTCAATATTTTTGAGCAACTCAACCATAGAAAAACATCTGAACTAAAATCAGAAATTAGGAACCTTGGATTGCTTTCAAGCAATTCTAATAATTTACAGAGTGACCAACTGCAAGTAGAATTGGCTTAACTTCATTATTAATATATTTTACAGAATTTTATGAAATTAACTAATTTCTTCATATTGAGGGGGCGGAAATATTTTTGCATTTATACAATGATTATAACCAAAAGAAATATATATGTAAATTGACAAAGAAAAAAAACAACGTCATTTACAAGTAATTGTATACCCCTATAACATTATGCACTTAATAATTTATAGCATGATTATTGAGAGCAATTTCCACTTTAAATATACTTCTCAGTGCTCAAACGAACCGTATCAATACACCGTCCCTCACACCCACAGAAAATTTCAGCACTTGGGGAACATGCAATAAATATGATAATATATGTTATAGGTTGGCGAACTCAACTTTTTTTTCAAACAAGTTGTTTCTATAGAAAAATTCGACTAGAAACTGAAAAGACAATTATTTTTGCATACGATGACGTCTTACGTCGCTAAAGTGCAAAAACCAAATGGCCGCCAAAATAGCGTATTATGCCCAATTATCTACTTTTATAGCGTATAAACCATTTTTATTGCGTTTTTAATGTCTTTTGGTGCAGGGAACCCAACATTATTAAACCAGACCAAGATTAATGCCTACCTAAGTTACATGTTAGTGTAGTTTGGTAGTTTATTTTTAGTCAATATCGAGCAAAAATCACCTCATATCAAAATCACCTAATTAACACCTACAACCTACTAGGTACATTGGTCATGATAAAAATTGTCAGATTTGAGCTTAAACCATCAAAAATCCATAAAGAAAACAAAATAAAACCGGTTTTAACCTATAAAGTGTGTGATGAATGGGCAAAATACACTATTTTGGTTTTTTGCACTTTAGCGACGTCAGACTTCATTGTACACAAAAATCATTGTCATTTTTGGATTCTACATCAAATTTGACTATAGAACAAACTTGTTTGACATAACTTTTCACAGAAAAAAAAGTTATTATTTGCCCAACCCTAATGTTATTATAATGATTTTTCTGCTATTGAAATTCAGTCATTATCAAACAGATGCCATTTGGGCAAACTATAACAAAGCCAATGCCAGCAAGAACTAATCTGTTTATTTGGGTTATGCAAACCATAATACATTTACGTAGGTACATGCAGGTAATATGGGCTGGCAGGTAATATGGGCTACGTGAAGCAAATCATGTCGTGACCGGTGACCGGTGTTAGCGCCATAATGTTGTTCATATGAACTGCTTACGAAAAATCTATCGTCTTGAGAGCATCTAGATGCCGAAAGTCTTGAGAAAAATGTCTGTAAAACAACCAAGGTAGGTAAAAAATTCGGCAATTTTAATTTTTTTTTTTTTTTACCGTGATGTAAAATTTGATATTTCACAGAATGTGATGGTGTAAAAAGTGTTTGAGGGGGTAACCTCAATTGTTTGTATATTAGTAAGCTTATAGCTTCATTTTAATCATAATAGCATGTACAGGTCAATTTGTTGTAATGAAGGTGCAATGAGGCATTGAATTCTTGCCTGACATAGCAACAATTAGTGAAGGTAATATGGGCTGTCCAAAATAGCGGTAAATGATTATTGTACTTGGTATTGGGATGAGGCATCAATCTCATCGCCAAATTAAAAAAAATATATTTACAGTATATTATTTATAGAAATAACTTATTGTAGGCCTATATTGATTTGTATAATGAAAACAATATAGTATCTATAATTCAAACAAGCACAAATTTAAATTAAATATCTACTCAAAGTTTTTACTGAAGGGTCTTTTAATTTCAAATGATATCTTAAAGTTAATGATTTTCAACATTTTAAGCAAATTCCAGACATAGCAGAGTCATTGTAGTTTTAAAAAATACATTAAATACATATGCCCATATTACCTGCTCACGCAGGTAATATCGGCACTTTGGTGATGACGTCAATATTTGAATTTTGCAGACAGGGGGTTGGTGATAATTTTTTTTTTCACAATAAAAGTTAGAACAGTAGTTATTGATTCATATAAAAAAAGATTAGGTTGTGTGTCATTTTTGTAATTTTATGCGAATTATGCAAATGAGCTTAGGTGACCCATATTACCTGCATGTACCCTATATAATGACAAATATTGGTTTCGAACACACTGAAACGCATTAAGTGAATTAAGGAATACAATTTTTTAATGTATACTCGTAGGTCATACATAAGATATGTTTGTTTTGAGAAAAACAAAACAAAACAAAACAAGAATAATGGATATCTACATAGTTATGATCAATTTATAGTTAATTTTTACCAGATTAAATTAGTTGCATAACATTCTTCAAAATATGTAACTTCAACCGTAAGATTCATGAAATAAATAAAACGAAATAAGAGAGAAGAACATATTACAGGTATCTAAACTAACGGTAACATTATGATACCCCTAAAAATATGATTTGCTGTCTCAAACATAATATTTGATCAATGAAGACGTTGCTAAGCAACAGTAAAATCGACGAAAATTGATTTTACTCTGACAATCATTACTCAGTCGCCTCTACAACATCGGTACGAGACAGAACAATAATTAATGTTAGCAAGAATGGCAACATTTTCGACCGGCTCGGAGTTGGTTAGGGGGTGTGACTGGGGAGGATTCGATCTGGAAAGAGGATGGTTACATCGGTGCCAAGGTGGTGCTACCGAAGCGATTCTTTATTCGTTTTCAGCTTCTTCATATTAACTAGATTGTGGAACATTTTTGTTTTACATTGAAAGATTTAAAACGAAAAAAAAGGTAAGGCAAAGTGTTATATTGTACAGGATTTTATGATGGATTAATCCGACTATCTTATTCCTGTCAAATACATTCATCTTTACTTTTTAAGAGTAACCTTTTGTGTTATATTTGGTTGATCCTTTCCTTCTTGTGTAATCACTTTTGTATATTATAATTTATTGTGTTTCTTGCATAGGCAAAATGCGTAGCAATGTTATTACATTCTATATAGAAATTGGTTTTATAGCAGATTCCTCCAATTTCCACAAAATGATGTAATTATTCTCTATTATGTTAAGAGATTAATCTATTTCTGTCTAGTGCGACATAACTATTATGTTTAATTCATGTTTTCTTTTCTCATTTGATGATATTATAGAAAAATTGTTTTTAATTAGGCCTATATTGTTTATCTTAGAAATTAATGAACTTCAATTTGAAATAGATTAATCATTAAGAGGACCGTTCAAAACAGTTACAGTGCAAGCACCAGTGATTATGGAATGCTGTTGCTCAGTCAAAAATATTTTCATTGCACGATTATCCCACCATGATTTTAACTTGCGGGCGGGGGAGGGGGGCTGTTGTGAGGGACTATAATGGTATTTGTTCTTTTACTGGCAATATTATTTGCTATTATACATAGACGCCTCCCCTTTTCCTTTGAGACGGGAATTGTTGACCCATTCCTCCCAGAAAAATTCGTTATGCAAATATTTGTTATTCATGGCGTTGTTGTATGGAAACTAGGAATACTGGTATTAGTCTTGAATTTTACTTCTGCTGCAGCTTCCACACAATATTCCCTATCCCCATTTATTATAGTAGTCGTGAACAATGTCTTCAACAAAAGTGTATCTGCTTTTGTACATTTTCGTGACATGGATAGTTTTTGTTCTATTTTGGAATGCGAGATCAGGCATTTTGTTTGACAGGCATCGACACGGTATGATATTAAGTTTTCTTTGATTTCGGATGGGGAATATATATATATATATATATATATATATATATATATATATATATATATATATATATATATATATATATATATAATGATTTTATATCAAAATACATTATTATTTGAAAAAAATACGACACTTCCGTTACACACTGTAACAGATTTAGCGAAAATAAGAGGGGATTTACGTTATATTGCTTTATACACGTATGCAATTGCTTAGACTGCGGTCATAAGTGGTGAAATAAATCGTTCTGATGTTCTGAAACTTTTGGTATGATGACATATTCATTTCAATGACTTTATAATTGAATATAAATCATTTAGATATTAAATCAAGTGTATGGTATTTTCTTTTTTCAATTTATTTCCCCTACCACAGGGTTCCTTTATTTCATAACTGCAAATAACAATTCAAAATTACATGGCCAATGAAATATAAGCCAATATAATTGTAAAAGAAATCATTTGCATGCATTTTTTTAAAATATATACATGCATAAACGCAAATAATTTCATATAGGCTATTAATGAAAAGCAATTGGTAAAAAGAAACCCTTTTTTTTTTTTAGAACTTCTTTTCTCTAAGATTTGTTTTTGCAATATACTTTTCCATTTCGTGGTAACATTTTACAGCTGAGAATATATTGTCAAAAACAGGAAAAAAAGTCTTTATACTTTGCTGCATATATTTCCCTTCTTATGACCACAGTTATACAGTTTGAAGCATTGTTAATTCGTCCTTGAAACCCAACTAAATCATTTTCATTTGTAATTTTGATAGTAATATTGCAGTTAGATAACTATAATTCAAAGTTTGACCATATACCATTTGAGTAAGGCCACGTACAAAATATTTGCGTTAGAGTTTCTTCTGTACTATCTGTAACTCTGTTTAGTTTCAACAGGATGTCTTTCATGTACATACTTTTATTCAAAATCTTGAATTGAAACATCTCATGTTTATATCAACAGTTGATTGAAATGGACTCAGATAATAAAACTTCAATTTCTTTTCCTCACGGTCAAAATCATGTTTCCATTTTGTAAGACTTTGGTAAATATGTGAACACCCCGTTTTTCATTTTCAATATTAATTGCAATACTTCTGGACTTATACTTTCGGTATAATATTCTTATCAAAACCTGACCTAACTGCATTACACAAGCCATAATATTGAAGAAAGTTTGTTTGCATATCAAACTTCTGTTGAAATTCATAATATGACAGAAATGATCCGTCCGCTTTTAAAATATCATTTACAAAGTAAACTCCCTTATTACACCAAGATTTCAAATACAATACTCTATTATTATATTTTATCATATCATTATTCCAAAGGGGTTGTCATGCAATAGGATGAATATTCAATTAGCTCTGAAAAGGCTAATAGTCATGATAGTAGTACCTCTTTCGAAAATGGATTAACCACATAGCGTGCTAAATCAGAGAAATATACGGAACCCATGAATAATGGAAAGGGTGTACAAGAGTGAGGTAAAAATTAGTAGAACATATGACTGGTGAAATCCTGATCTACTGTATTATTGATATAAAATATTCATGATATCGTGAGCGACTTAGCGTGAATAAAAATATCTGTCATCTTTATTCCACCGTCAGTGTATAACAGACATAATTGTTTTCTGCTTATTTTATCGGGTTTGTAATTTCATATAATTTCAAAGAAACTTCGGTTGATATCTTTCATAAATTTGTGCATTTGGTAGTGGAAGTGATATGAGGAGGTAGTTCATTTGGGGAATTAATAATGAAGTATCGTGGCTCTTCCAAGGGGGTTAATTGATCTTTTTATCCAGGTTGCCATCTGAAATTTAATCTCCTTAATCTTTTCAGAATAATTATGATCAACCATTTGGGTTGCGTTTACCGAGAAATCTATACCAAGGTACCTGAAATATCCCTCAGATACCCAGTTTAATTTATATTCATGAAGAATTTCTGTTTAACGGTCCTATTTTTGCCAATACATATTATTTGGGGTTTGTTGACATGTTTATTTTAAGATTAGACATTTTCAAATTTATTTAGTATTTCAAGGTTACATTGTAAATCTTTCTTAGAGCCATTGAGTGTATCATCTGCATATTGTAAAAGTTTTAATGTTTTTCCAGTCACATTCAGTCCAACTAAAGAGTTGAGTGACGTATAAGTAGGTGGGCAAATAATGACTTTTTTCTTGAAAAGTTATGTCAAACAAGTTGTTTCTATAGTCAAATTTGATGTAGAATCCAAAATGACAATGATTTTGTGTACAATGAAGTCTGACGTCGCTAAAGTGCAAAAAACCAAATATGTGTATTTTGCCCATTCATCACACACTTTATAGGTATAAACCGGTTTTTATTTGTTTCTTTATGGATTTTGATGGTTTAAAAGCTCAAATCTGACAATTTTATCATGACCAAATGTACCTAGTATGGTTATAGGTGTTAATTAGTGATTTTGATATGAGGTGATTTTGCTCGATATTGACTGAAACTAACTACCAAACTACACTAACAGTCAACTTAGGTAGGATTAATCTTGTTGGATTAATCATGTTGGGTTCCCTGACACCCAAAAGACATATAAAAACGCAATAAAAGTGGTTTATACGTATAAAAAGTATGATAATTGGGCATAATACGCTATTTTGGCGGCCATTTTGTTTTTTGCACTTTAGCGACGTAAGACGTCATCGTATGCAAAAATAATTGTCATTTTCAGTTTCTACGTCGAATTTTACTATAAAAACAACTTGTTTGAAAAAAAAAGTTGAGATTCGCCAACCCTAGTATAAGACCACCGTATGGTAATGCTATACGATGTATGGTAATGCTATATGAATACATGTATATATACACTGTAAAAACGCTATTTAAAAATATTTAAAACAGCTTAAAGTCTTGTTTAAGTCGGTCACTCTTACAACTTCTGTTTAAAATTTTAGACAACGACTTTAAAATTTTAATCAACCGAAGTTATACATTTATTTTGAAGCCCGATTTTCACCAAATTGAAATTTAAAATATTCTAAACAGCGTGAATTTTATTTTTTTTCATTTATTTATTTATTTATTTATTCATTTATTTATTCATTATTATTATTATTCTACAGTGAATGGAAAGTACGCATGATATATATTTTATTCTTATTATAGGTTTTCCCGATCAATTTTAAACTATTTGCAATCGAATTCGTTAATGTTCATTCAATTTAAACGATACCTCATGGAGTAGAGCTATCGGTTAATTGAATTAATGTTTAGTTTTTTAATCACATTTCGGAAGACAGTGCTTGTAAGTAATGTCAAATTGATCGGAACTAGATTAAACTTGACCGGGAAAATTTATATTACTTATCATGGGCATTCCTGTTTAAAATAAGATCATAATAATAGTGTCCCATAATTCATATGGCTCCAGGAATGCATGTTCTGACATTATGGAATTCATAAAAATATGAATAGTTAAGAATCTTTAGCATTGTTAAGAGGAAGAACATTGAAGCCGTAATGTTGTGTAGTCGTGATTATATCAAAGAATATGGAAAGTGCTTTTCATTGTTTTGTTTTATCTTTCTCTGCCATCGCTGTTAGCTTATTAAAATCCCTTATGATTGAAATTATTTCATATCCATCATTGACAAAAACCTCGTTACATAGAATACAGAATACAATTTCCATTAAAACAATTTTTCAATAGATTATAATCATTGTATACTATTGTACAACGCAGAATAATACAAAGACATCAAATGTTTTATTTGTTTTTAAAAGTAGAAGGCTATATTTACTTTGGTCATTGTTTAAACATATTAAAATACCAGGGTTTTTGACGGAAACCAATTTTGTTAACACTTACGTATTCAAAATGCCTGAGGCACACCCAGTAAATATTTTTAGTGTTTGTTAATTTATCTTTGTTTGAATCATAAAAGAATGGGGACACTCTCCACATCTTCATTTAGTCTCATAGGCTCGATGAATATAGACATTAGAGATTTTATTTATAGTTCTGTCCCTCGCCATAATTTCTTCCTTTAGTATATAATGTTTGTAAAGTTAGAAAGACTGCTTTGTGACTGAAATAGTTTGCTTTAATACTCCTTGAATAAAGTGTGTGTGTTTTAATCCTATAACATATATTTCATCTGGTTGCCTTCCACACCGCCTTTCGATTTTAATGTAGCTAGATAAAAATTAAGAACATACAAATAATCATGTTACTGTGGATCATGCGGAACTGAATATTTTTTAAATGTTACCATTTTTATTTTATTGATATAGACATATCGATTACCTCAACACACTTTGCAGATGTGGAACCACTTTCTGGCCAACGTGGGTCTACGAACCATACCTATGTTTTGGATATACAGTGAGTATGAAAACATGGTACGCAGTGCCTCAATTATTATTGAGGGGTAATGCTCTGTTACGTAATTTGGTTAATTCGTAAATTCAAGCAATACTTATCCCATTTTGTTCTCATGGTTATATCGAACCCAGTTTATAGAATTTTAAAATGTGATTTGATTCTTTAAATTTGAAATTACAATTACATCAATCAAGACAATTTTTCTGTTTGAGAAACATCAATATCTCATGGGATCTTACAAGTCTGGTTAACAGCGATTACATAATGAATCTCAATCGGTATCGTACAGGCTCTTTCATGATTGTGTGAAAAATTTAATTGGAGTTATTATTTTCTTAATTTTGTCTGGTATATAGGGAAAAGGTCAACACGGTGATGAAGCGATGGCAAACGGTCCAAGTATTTCGTGAAAATGTGGACTTCTCAGACATGATTTACAGGGCTAAATATACAGACATCGAGAAATCCAAGGCAATATTGCAAACTGACTGGTTTGAACAGCGAGCCAAATCGTGCGCCCTCGTCGGCAACTCAGGGATACTGCTGAACAGCGGATGCGGTGACGTCATAGACGAATCAGATCTCGTGATCCGGATGAACTTGGCTGCATTCGGCCACGTATATTCATCAGCCGTGGGTTCAAAGGTCACCGTCATGACCATAAACCACCTGCAAATTAAAAAGTTGAAGTCTTGCTTCATGAATGTCACGGAAGATGAGAAGTCTCGAGTTTTAAAACAGATTCATACTTCATGTAGTACATTAATCACCAGGTTGCAGTTACTTAAAAATGATAGCGTGATAATGCCGGCGAGAGGATATTTTCAGGAATTGGTAGATGTTCTGCCTATTTTGAGAAAACGGTTCCATCTCAACTTCAAAGTCTCGTACAACCCCAAGGATCCCATTATTGTATCTAAAAGGTTAATGTTTCGATATTTTGTGTTGATTATTATATTTTCTTGTTACATTTATAAGCTAATTTTTCTTATTACATCTAATCAAATTGATCCTCCAAAATGCAAAAGGAAATAGAGTATAATAATAGACAAAAATCGTAAAATCTGATATTTTGTTTTCACAATGAAAGCGAGAAGAACACACAGCTTCCTTATTTTGAACATGACTGTCTAAAACACAACAAACTTTAGTAAATACGTGAAAAAACATTCCGTATTCTTTATAAATAGAAGAAAGCTTTCTTTAAACTAAAATATTTTTTAATGGTCCTCGTAGAAATTCACATAGATTATGGTTTATAACGCAGTTTAAAGTAGAATGTAAAGTAGAAAGCTGACACAACAGCTTGTCTGTTAAAGTAGTTGCAACGCTGCCGCAAAGAAGACAGGAAATTGCGCCCTCTCCGTATAGCCTTTTTATCAGATTGAGAAATATATATATATATTCCTTGTTTTCTCTTACATATTCTCTACACCTACAGGTTGTGGCATTTCGATAGTCCTTCTACCGGCCTAGGTCTATACACCGTTGCTACTCATCTCTGTGAAGAGATTACCTTGTTTGGCTTCTTCCCATTCCACCAAGATCAGTATAACCGAACCATCCTTCATCACTACTATGAGCCGGAGATAAAAATCAACTATGAGTCCAACTGTCATTCCATGCCAGACGAGTACAAATTTCTGCTTGATTTGGAACGCAAAGGTGCAATTCGTATGATCAATAATTGTACGTCACTATAATAATGATAATAAAAACAAAATAATAAGAATGATAGCAATTTGTACAGCGCCATGCCTGTCAGATTTGGCACTTTTGGCTCACAATATTTTTCCCGGTCAATTTTAAACTCTTTGCAATCGAATTCGTTTATTTTCATTCAAGTTAAACGATACCTCATGGAGCGGAGCTATCGGTCAATTGAATTTACGTTTCGATTTTTTTTGTTGTTGCAAGAAATGTCAAATTGGTCGGAGAAAGTTTAAACTTGACCGGGAAAACCTGTATTATCCCGGCTTGAGCATGGCTACAACAACGGTGACTCACATTGCAAGGGATAAATTCCTACCAGGTACCCATTTTCATCATTTTGGTCGAGTGTAGCAAAAGTTTGTAGATTCATGTCTTGTCAAAGGACGTTAGAGTAATTGACGGGATTCGAACCGCGTACCCAACCTATCCACTCGACCATGCCACCGAAATATCACAAGGACATTTCTGATTTAATACCTCTTTCCCGATAGGCTAAGTAAAGTGCATGACATTCACTCTGATATGCTCTAGACTTTATTTCGTTTAGGTCAGTGCTAGCGTTCTAGGTTCTGAGTTTAGGTTGGGTTAGTTCAGCAAAATATTACAAGGAGCCTCTGTCGTATAGTAATTTCTTGGAAACTCAACGGTCCGTATTCTAAACAGCTGACTGGAATTGGGCTAATTAAAGGTCTGAAATTGCGCGATTTCTGGGACGAGAATGCAACGTTGGTTTAACTTCATAGCATACTTCTCTATGAAGTGTAACGAAAGCGTTCGTCTAAAAATACATGTCAGTCTAAGATCACGTCTTAAGGTTAAAACTGGATTTGTACAAAAATGTGTAAAGAATCCTAGATCTGAGATATGGGTGGTAAAAAATTCGATATGGCTTTGCGAGTTTTATGTCGGAGGTAGCTTATTTGTCACCTTTCCCGTTACCTTGAAACTAAAAGTTGTCCAAACTTTAAAAAAATTAAACACTCCATAATCATTTAATTGATTGCATATTTCATCAACAAAACGGATATTTTCACGACATTTACGCCATGAATTTCAAAATGAAAAACACAGTGCTGCAAAAAAAGAAGAAAAAAGCCGTTGAGAGACTAAGTCCATAATTAGTTCAGGGAAAAACAATGGGCCTACCGTTTTTCTTGCCAGCTGAAAAATGTAGGCTCGTCTCGATTAGCAATGACACTCTGTGGGAAGTCTTTTGAAAAAAGATTGTTAGCTCATTTCTTTCAATGGATTCCTGTAGCCTACGTAACATCGTTCTAAACCCACCCCTTAATACCCCCGTCACCTTAGCTCGTTCCTACTACGTCCTTGCAATTTTGCCGAACGGGTAGTCTGTGTGTAAACTGGTGGACGTAGTAAATACTTCTTACGATCTGTTTTACAAACTTCATGGACTAGCTCGGTCGGATTTCCAAAAAAGTGTTCAAAAAAATCGGCGCCCATCTCGTCCTAAAATTTAACGGGGTGGCAACGTACCTGAAACGAGATGGACGTACTACAAACGAAATTGCTCGTACTTAAATAGCTAAGATGCTAGGACGTCATACAAACGAGCATTGTATATTAATTATTCAAGTTCTAAAAATAAACGTAGTGACAACGTTCCTTAAACGGGTAGGACTTACTCTGAACGAGAAGGACTTACTACGAACATACGTTT
Source organism: Paracentrotus lividus (assembly GCA_940671915.1). Lineage (NCBI taxonomy): Eukaryota > Metazoa > Echinodermata > Echinoidea > Camarodonta > Echinidae > Paracentrotus > Paracentrotus lividus. Next base: position 58,276,346 of record CALNVZ010000174.1, read on the forward strand.
CAATTTTTAACCAGAACGGCATGTCATAATTCCCGTCACACTGAGCTAGTTCTCACTGCGTTCTAGGTAGTTCTTGGTGAACGGGCTCAATCTGTTTACACACGGACTGAACGTAGTGCAGACCTTTTAGAATCTAGTACAGACGATTTACAATTGTTTACGAACTTGGCGAACGGGCCCGAACGGAGAGAACGGAAAGGCTTTCCGATTATTTTGAACATGTTCAAAAAAAATCGTACTGGCTTCAAGTTCTAAAATTAAACGTAGTGACAACGTTCCTTAAACGGGTAGGACTTACTCTGAACGAGAAGGACGTACTACGAACGTGGTACCTAACTTTTATCATGCATGCTGCGCATAGGCACTTTTTAGTGACCGTTTGGTCGTGCTACGAACGGTATAGAGTGAACGAGCAGTTTACTCGTTCTGAACTGGATAACAACGTATTGCGGACGCGATAAAGACGGAATTGACGTAACGAGAACTATTTATGAACTGCCTAGCATCGTATTCAAGAAATTATTTTTCAAAGTTATAAGTTCCAACCCGACCAAAGCCCGTTCAGCATTTTTTTTTAAAACGGGCAAAAACGGGCAAGAACGTTATAGAACGACCTCAGAGTGACGGCCCCCTTACACAAATTCCGCAAATCGGCTTTGGGCCATGATAACTTTTCATGTAGGGGAGACCGGGGACAAATGTGACACGGGGCAATTGTAACAGGGGTTCCCATCCCTAGCAGAAACACGCTACAAACTTGAAATTTGTACAGAGCATGCGCATTTCATCGCTCCACATGCTGTTTGAGTATTAGCAGATTTAACGGTTCGTGGAACTTTCTACAGCAGAAAAAAAAAAAAAAAAAAAAAAAAAAAAAAAAAAAAAAAAAAAAAAAAAAAAAAAAAAAATCGTTTTTTGGGGTAGGAAAGTAATATTTCACATTACCCATTGTTTTTCTTCTGGACAAATATGTGGATGAGCTATGGCTGTCATTTTATTGATTTAGAAATTATGTTCTTAGGCCATATTTTGCTAACGGTTCAACGATTAATACCTCAGCTAAGATAGAAAAAAATCTCTCCAAATATGGTGGCCCAACACAGGGGCAATAGTAACAATGCCGTTTAGGAAATACTTTTGCCCCATACCTAGCCCCGGGACAATTCAGCGCGCTGTCATCGCCCGTACAGAGCACGTAAACTTCTGCAATAATCCCATGCCATGTATATAACAAGTGGAAAATATAATGTAACTTGAGTCAAGCATTGTCATGTTTTAAAATATTTAGCTTATGTGGTTAATGTTGTTGAGATCTTGGATCTGTCAAGTGCATAGCTTTGATAAAGAAAAGCAAAATGTTACAATTTCACGTGTTACAATTGCCCCCATAGCGTGTTACAATTGCCCCCATAGCGTGTTACAATTGCCCCTGGTTTAGGAGCAATTGTAACACTCGACCTCGTGTTTTGAAATGACAATGGCTTCAAAATATATAGTTTTACTTAACCCAAACCTATTCGTATGTCGAGCTAAGATATCCAAATTTCGTTTCACTTGGTTTTAAGCAAGTATTTAGTTATAATAAAGTTGATAAGTCAAATTTGGAAAGAAGTGTTACAATTGTCCCCGGTCTCCCCTCCGATTTATTCATTTCTGACATTCATACCATTGGAAAGATGATTCATGATTCAAATCTTTTGTCTACAATCTGCGAGAAAATTCCAATAAAACTCATGTCTGGCATATTTTATCCCTGCGGCATCACAGTCTCATCAAAAGAGTTAGCTACGTTGTTCCTCCATTGTGTTTGAAGCTCTTTGATCAAATTGAAGTTCCGCAACTCGGCTATAACTTTTCAATGATACCCTATGATTGTAACAATAGCGTCATTCTTGCATGCACAGAACACCTGAATTTTAGTAGGGTTGGGCAAATAATGACTTTTTTCTGAAAAGTTATGTCAAACAAGTTGTTTCTTATAGTCATATAGTCAATTTGATGTAGAATCCAAAAATGACAATGATTTTTGTGTACAATGAAGTCTGACGTCGCTAAGTGCAAAAAACCAAAATAGTGTATTTTGCCCATTCATCACACACTTTAGTATAAACCGGTTTTATTTTTGTTTCTTTATGGATTTTGATGGTTTAAAAGCTCAAATCTGACAATTTTATCATGACCAAATGTACCTAGTATGGTTATAGGTGTTAATTAGTGATTTGATATGAGGTGATTTTTGCTCGATATTGACTAAACTAACTACCAAACTACACTAACAGTCAACTTAGGTAGGATTAATCTTGTTGGATTAATCATGTTGGTTCCCTGACACCCAAAAGAACATATAAAACGCAAAAAAGTGGTTTATACGTATAAAAAAGTATGATAATTGGGCATAATACGCTATTTTGGCGGCCATTTGGTTTTTTGCACTTTAGCGACGTAAGACGTCATCGTATGCAAAAATATATTGTCATTTTCAGTTTCTACGTCGAATTTTACTATAGAAACAACTGTTTTGAAAAAAAAAGTTGAGATTCGCCCAACCCTAATTTTAGGACAAGTCAGAAGTCGAATGTTGCAAATTGAATGCCTATTGTGACTTTTTTTGTCTGTTGCGAGTTATTCAATTTAACAATAACAATGCATTTCGCAACTTTTCACTTTTGACTTTGAATTTCATGAATTATGGGCATTCAGACATGATGTCTCCATTGCAAATGGTGTATCAACAGAGGAATAAATGAACTTTTCATTGCTATAAAAAATGATAGTGATAAAAACCACATGAGAATTTATCAAGGTTCAAAGTTGTGTACAAGAACTTTAATCTTAACATTATCTTTCGCTTTGCCTCGCATTCAGACAGGTAGTATTCAGGGGTCTGTGCACCCAGGCATGACATAACAATGACAAATTAGGTAATATCATGTTAATAGGAATAAATGAATTCGACAATAGCAAGAAATTAAAATAATAATAAAAAGTAGAAAATACCTCAAAAGTTATCAAGGCCTAAATCGAGTTGCAGAACTTCATTGTGATCAATAAAAATGCATTTTACAAACATTTGACTTTAGTACTTTCCCACATTCTGATATACTTTGCATTGAAGCATGACCAATCATTATAAATAGGATATTACATAAAAAATGGGAATGAAGTATTTTTCCAATGGTATGAATATCATGAATAACTAAAGCGAAAAGTACATGGACTAAAGTCATTTGCGGAACTTTTTGTGAGGGGTTTAGAATTTGCAGCAGGATTACCATCGTACGTTTTTGGAGTTTTGGATTCGTGCAGAAGGTTTACAAAATCGGCTTTTTTTTTTGTGCGGTTCTGTTGTGCGATCTTATTGTTCAACTTTATACAAACTCAGTCTACCTTTCAGAATACGGACCAAACGGATCTGCTATGCAAACTTAGTCTTCCGTTCAGAATACGGGCCCACGGGTCTAACGAAAAAGGCTACTTACATTTATAATAGAGATCATTTCCCTATTTCATCACATTTTTAGACCAGACGGGAGTTTTCATGATTTTTTATATTTATACTTTAGATTCAAAACTATTTTTGTTTAATGAAAACGTAATGATGAAATTCTATAAATACCTTTTTTCATCATATACTTAAGGTACTTATGAACGATGTATGACATTAAGTTGTTTCATAATTAAAACTTGATATCAATTGTAATTTGATCTGATAGTTGTGATAACTTTTATTTTGAGACTCAGCAGTATACATGTTGATGATTTCTGTAATAACCAATTTCCTTTTGATATTTGATTCTTTGAAGTCTAGAGAAAATGGATCATGGATGGAATTATCATCCCATGAGTATAACGCAATGTTGTACATAACGATGTTTACCTTTTGCATGTAAACTCCGAAACGTTGTTTTTTGTCTTTTATTTTTGTTAAATTCGTACGCAAGTTTCAAAACGCCTTTGGAATGCAAAGCTTTATTCTGCAGTCACACAGACACTTACGTTTATTTATTTGTTGTTTTATCCTTATTTCATCTTTTTTTCTTTTTTTTTTAAATGTTTCTATTTTGTTTTATTTGATGAACTAAATTATGACTATATTTACTTGCTGACTATGAAGGAAAGGCATTCATGGGATCCGCAGAAAAGAAAATAATCTTTCGACGCAACCGGACGTAACTCATATCGTAAGTGTCTGTGTGACTGCAGAATTACAGTCCCAGACAGGACCGAGAAATGAAATAGCCAAAAATGAAAGCTAATTTGCTACATAATACAACAATTCCAAATTTAGGCGTTTTATTGTACATCTAGAAAGTATTTCATTACAAAGATGATCGAACCGCAACCAGGCCTAATTTAATGGCGCGGTTGATGACGTCAAAGGTTGTTAATGGAATGTTACAGCAGTCCTGCGGCCACGCATGATTGGGTTTCGCCTTTAGAAAACACGTTTGCTATTGCTATGTCAGGACAATAGACCGCCTGTGTGCTAGAATTATATTGTTATGAAATGAAAGGGCAAATTCAATGCTTGCAATGTTTTAGCATTCCGTTAACATCCTTTGACGTCATCACCCTCGCCATTATATTAGGGGTAGTTTTTCATTCATTTGGGAGGGATGGCCTGGTTGAGGTTCGGTCATCTTTTTAATAAAATACTTTCTAGATGGACAATAAAACGCCTAAATTTGGAATTGATGTATTATGTAGCATTAGCTTTCGTTTTTGGCTATTTCATTTCTCGGTCCGGTCAGGGACTTTAATGCTGCAGTCACACAGACACTTACGTATATAGTTACGTTTTTGTTGTTTCATCCTTATTTTATCTTCTAGTCTACCATTTCTTATGCTTTTTTTGTTTTATTGGATGAACGATATTATCACTTTTCCACTGCTGACTATGATGGGAAGGCATCCGTGGGGATCTCCAGAAAAAAGGGAATTTTTGGACCCAATCAGTACGTAACTCAACGTAAGTGTCTGTGTGACTGAAGCATTACTCTCGAGGACCGAAGTTGTGCAAAAGCGAGCGCGAGAAAGTTGGATAAAGGAGATATAGGAAGTGAGATATATTGAGGGAGAGACATAGAGAGAGAGAGAGAAATGAAGAAAGATGGAGAAAAAGTGAGAGGGTTTATACTTACTTGGTCTGACTACAGATGGTCCAATTTATGGGCTAAACCCATTTGGTCTACACCGATTTGGTCAAATTTTTCCTTGGTCTCATACACTATTTGGTCTAATCCTTACTTGGTCTAATTGCTAATTGCCATTTTTAATTTGTGAACAATGTACATTGTAACACTTAATCTCGTAGACCTTCTGATACTAACTGTCATGAAGAATAAGATACGTATTAATGTAAAAGCTACTACAAATCTTTCTCTAGTCAGAAAACCTTTTATTGTAAATAGGTTACTGGGACGAACTCTATCGGAAAGTCAGAATCAAGTCATTGGACCGAAAAGCATGAATGTTGGATTTAATTTAATTTAAATCATCCGAAACGTGAGCAAACTTATTATTTCCCCCATATGTTGACAATTATTAAAGTTGACCATTTTGTTTGTAATAAATTAGCCTAAGGTTGTCCAATACAGTTATACTGTATCAGGACATCTCCCCCGGGGACAACTCCCGGAGGACTGCTCCCCCGGAGGACAAATCTCCCGGAGGACAACTTCCCCGGAGGACAACTCCCCCGCAGGACAACCAGACCCGCAGGACATATCCCCGGGGACAGGTCCTCCCAAAGGACAATCCCCAGGAGGACATTCCACCAATGAAAATTCCCCGGAGGACAAGTCCCACAGAGGACAAATATCCCCCGAGTACAATTCCCCCGGAGGACAACTCCCCGGACGGAGGACAAAACTCTCGCCCTGGAGGACAACTCCCCCCGGAGGACAACTCCCCTGGAGGACAACTCCCCCGCAGGCACCCGCAACAACTCCCGCCGCAGGACAACTCCCCCGCGGACAAGTCCACCGGAGGACAACTTCAACCAATTCCGAGAGAACAGATCCACTGCATCGTTAATTTTTGCTCTCGTTTGCGATTTTTTTTTTAAAGACCGCGAAATAGCACATTCAATGGAAAATTCAAAATCTTTGGCAATCTTTTTGTTTTTCACCGTCGAAGGGTGTAAAGTTTGGCAGCTGTAGATGGCGCAAACGCTATTGAACCGAATTTCATCGTCAAAGAGAGAGAGGAGAGATATCAACTCAATCTTAAATCACCATAAGGAAGGATGATCTGATTAGATTTAGAGGTATGTAGTCATGGTCAGGCCGCGTACATAGGATTTTTGCGGGGGTTCAGAAATCCTGAAAAAAAAATGAATCCTTTTGAGGGATGATCTTTGAGCGCGAGCGCGAGCCGAAAAAATTATGGACTAAAATGACCCGAATGCGGTATAATTTTTATTTTAGAGCGGTTTTTGTTGTTGATTATTATTTTTTTACAAACGGTGACGATCACTTTCTTTAGCAAAAAAAACAAAAAAAAAAAAAAAGAAGAAGAAAAAAAGGATATTTTCGAAGCGCGAAGCGTCACAAGTAAAAAATGTTTGTATCAAACACTAGAGATATGTAGGCACTCGCCCTTCGTGCTCTTTTTCTACTCCTGTACTTCATATTTAAGTTCACCGCATTAATGTAGCATCTTTTCCTTTTTCAACAGTTTCTTTTTATTTCTTTCCATTTTCATCTAAATTATCCCTTTCTGAGGTCACATTTCCGTTGGGATACCTCTGGGGAGATGTCTTGCGGCGGAAGTTGTCCTCCGGAGTGTCCTGGGGAAGTTGTCCTGGGGTGTGTAGAGATTCCTGGGGGTTTCTTGGGGACTTGTACTCCGGGGGAGATGTCCTGGAGGGGAGATTGTCCTCCGGGGGAGCTGTCGCTCCGGGGGAGTTGTCCTCCGGGGGGCAGTGTGCCTCCGGGGAGCTGTCCTCCGGGGGAGCTGTCCTCGGGAGTTGTCCCGGGGGAGTTGTCCTCCGGGGAGATGTCCTAGAACGCAGTATATACGTATATCGAAATTGATAATCAACCGAGATGATATTGTATGCCTTTAAATTTCAAAGTTTACGACCTCATTTGGCATTGAACACAAAGATATTTTTTTATCTTTTTAACAAAAGTCTAAAAGGTTTGTAAAATTAGAAACTCCATAATTCTGATGTAAATCTATCCATATATCTCATACAGTCTGGAATTTACATCATAATTATTGAGTTCTTATATTTACAAAACCCTTTCGTGTTTTGTGAAAAAATCTCTGTGGTTGTTTACCCATTTGACATGCCATGTAATGCTTTAAAAGTCTAGGCCTATGTAGCTTTAGTCTTTGTTCTTGTCCAATTGATATACCAAGCCATTTTATTGTACTAATATTATATAGTGACTAGAATAAACACACAAGTATAACACAGCATCAAACACAAGGTAACTTGTACCAAAAAGCATATTTAGTCCAAATTCTAGAAAACAAGTACAGTAAAATCCTCTGTTTATCTTAATAATTTTTAGACAAGGGTTATTCGTTATATATTATATAATAAAAAAAAGCGTATTATATCATATTATGATCAGAAAGAAGTCCGAAAAGTAAAAAAGAAATCTCCTGTTCCCAAAGGGCTAAGAAAATGGTGAATGGATGCGAGGAGTGAAAATCGTTAACATTTTTTTTTCTTGGAGAAAAGAAGAAAATCTTCAAAAAGTTTTTAGGTTTTTTTGATGTTCAAACTTGCATGTTGATACATAGTGTCCAAAACAAACATATTTTTAACAACAAAACACACACGTCCACACAAAAATTACTGTGATAACGACAAAAAAATAAATAAATAAATTTAAAAAAATAAATAAATATATATATATATATATATATGAAAAGCTAAAATTTTACATCATATGGAGTTTATGTAGTTTATCAAGTTATCAGGATTTCCACTTACACAATGTTTATGTAAACAGATAACGTCCCAAAAGAGGATACGGTTGTAATATGAAAATGGCCAAAAACGATGGACGTTAATTATAAACCAAAGTTATTAAAGTGCATAGAGAATGACAGTTCAACTAGTGGGCAGTATCATGATATTCATTTTTATATGTTACGTAAATGGCCAATGCTGCAGATATTCCAGAGATTTTTCAGTGCTTTCTACAATGCAGCTTGCTTTGTCATTTCTGTGACTTAGGCTATATTTGATCTAATAATTCACACTCGAGGTACAATTATTAATCATTCGAATAGCCCCCCTTTTCTCCAAGTTTACCAATAAGTTGTATTCCGTAGGCATCCTATGAGCATTTTCAGTATAATTCATTGTCACATCCGGTTCATAGTAATGATGCAGAATAGTGTGGTTGTTTCGGTCTTTGTAGAATGGGTAGAATCCAAATAGATTTATTTCATCGCATAGTTGTGTTGAAGCAGTGTACAGACCAAGGCCAGAAGAAGGTTGGCGGATTTTCCAAACCCTATGAAGAGGGAGAAAAAGGAGAGAAATTAAGATACTAGACACAAAATTAAGAGTTGGTGCACTTTAAAAACCAAACTAATATCCGTTCTTTCTTTTTAAACGACATTAGCCAGGCTAATGAGAACCAAAAGATGATATTTAGTAACACAGCGTTTAGAACATTATTTAAATAAGTTTCAAAAAATGCTTTTAAAAACTTTTCATGGTTTCAACAGACTTTGGAGAATATATATGTATTTGTGATTTTAACACGTTCATGCGAATTATGTTGTTGAAAATTGGCGAACTGTCTCTACCATGTCTTACTTTTTCAAATATATAAACGTTTGTCGAAAGTCAGAACTACTGCTGCACCTTTATCACCTGATAAACTAATAAAACACACAAAATAAAATAAAATATATTGCAAACTGACTATTTGCAGTGGTTCTTATCATAGCATTATGGGTATGTAATGTTTGTTAAAAATTTACGTTAAGATGGGATATTTGCTCATTTTTGTAGATTAAAAACCAAAATTTAGAACACATTCTCAAAACGAGAGGAATGAAAACGGACGTTACAGGAATTGATCGTTAGATCATTTTCTAACATTAGCGCATATATTTTTATTGTGTATAAGTATTGTGTACTTCCCACATATTTTAAAATATTCTTACAATATTTTCATATTAATTCGGATCAATATTCATTTTCTAAAACTAAAAGAAAAAAAAAGTAACTCAAGTACCTAAATGAAATTTTAAATATTCTAAGTAACATATATTTAAAAAAATTGAAACGATAATTCTTAATTTCTTAGGTAAATAACAGTAATAATAATGATAATAATAATAATAATATTAATAAAACTAATAATAATATAGGTTTTCCCGGTCAATTTTAAACTCTTAGCAATGTCAATGTTCCTTTAAATTAAACGGTACCTTGTCGAGCGGAGCTATCGGTCAGTTAAATTAACGTAAAGCAAGCGATTTCGTTTTCGTTCTTTCATGTTCGTTAATAAGGTCTCAATTTCATTTTTGTGCAATCAAAACTGTTTATATGCAACGTAGATAGTTTGAACCTGACCGGGAAAACCTATAATGATAATAAGAATAATAATAATAATAATAATAATAATAATAATAATAATAATAATAATCGTAATATATTCACTTTGATGCACGAATCGGCGGGTAAGGACTGTACGCAAATTGAAGATGAAAGTCAAAATTTTTCATGATATAGCGAAGAACATCGGGCATTCCAGGAATACTTCCCTTGAGCAGCCACAATATGCCATTGTTTAGCATTTTCAATCGCTTGACCATATTAACACATTGAATATGAATTATTGTTTTATTGTCTGTCGTTGTTATCGTATCATTTTGCAGTGGTGCCTCAAGTTCTGTCATGTTCGAACAAGGAAGCATTTCTCTCAATTGTTCTTTGTTGATAGTCATGAAAGTGACCTTTGAACCCACATCTGATGAATATTCATGACCAAACTCGGCCAAGTTCATCCTGATGACGAGGTCCATGTCGTCTATCACGTGACCGCATCCACTCTTTAGAAGAATTCCAGAATTCCCAACGACAGCACATGATTTCACACGAGGCGCTATCCACTCAGTTTTCCTCGATCCCCGTTGTTTCTTAATGTCTTTCAGTGTTTTGGGAAAGCGTTTGGGTGGGTCCAAACCTGGTTGAAATATTTGAATTGTCTGCCACGGCCTCATATTCTGTCGCACATTCTCCCTGTGAGTGATTGAGATAAGTGACATGCGATTAATTTGGTTTTTACCATGCCTTTCTTATCTTATCAAATTTTATTATTATTATTATTTTTTGTCGAATGCCTCTCATTATTGAATCAAAACTAGATATTATCAGCAACCATGCAATTACAAAGTTTCTTATAATGTCACTTCCATAGTAAATAGAATGTTACGATATTATCAACGATAGTTGTGCTTTTAAAGAGCAATTCACAGTACTCTTAAAAACTATGGGATATTGAATATGATTGAAATTAAGGACAACGCACATGGGAATATCAATTGTGCTAAACATTGAAGTAAAATCCAGTTCATATTCCTTTTTTTTTTTAAAGATCAATCTCTCCCAATAGGTGATTATCTCACTGCCAACGAGAGATGACGCGACCCCGAATCAATCGCTCGTACAAAATGGATCACGCCATCTCTCGGCGGCTGAGCAGCAGTAGAGTTTTTTGGGGAAAGATAAAATAAAATGGTTCATAATCTGAATTAAAGTTAAATAATGCGGCTACAGGCCTACCTTATTGCTGTAGCCACTGTTTTGTTGATATGACCTAGTCCTTGTATCTGATCGGTTGGTTGATTGTTTGACGTCGTTAACCTTGTGAGCCATTCTGATGAGTGATCCCCTGTTCGATAAAACATTTTGAAAACAAAAACAAATATTAATTGAAATAGTAATAGTTTTAATAAAAAAAAAACCAACAACAACAACTGCAAAGATAATGATTTCAGCTTAAATTACAACTCTTCAGCATTTCAATTACACTTTAATTACATGAAGGTTTCGAGAACCATGCATCCACGATTTAAAATGACAACCAATGTGCCACTGAAATGCCTAAGACTTATAATTTTGGGTAAAAAAGGGCGTGAGCTTTTGATCCTATCAGAATATTTGTCAAAAACAAAATGAGAAAAACTATATGTTCAGTAAACAAACAACTAAGGGTGCTATCTCACTTCGCGAAGACGTCTCCGCGACAGAATAGAAATTTCCGTCTCCGCGATGGATAAATAGTATTAGAGACGTCTCCGAGGTGTATTCTAAATACAAACTGATGTGAAACCGTATCAAAAACCTTTTCAAAATCGATCAACAATATCAGACCAGGAATCATATACTATTCTCTTCTATTAATCTGCCTGGCAAAAACCCAGTTTGATTTGTATGGATTAAACGAGCAAGTATTTTTTTTAAATTCTGTATGCAATGCAAATAGAGAGTATTTTATTATTTACTTATTCATTATTAGACAACATTAAGTAGAGATATTGGTCTCCAGTTTTTGATAAAGCGTCTAGGTTTATTTCCTTTAGGTAGTAGAGTTATGATACCAATATTATAAGAGTTTGATAAGTTTCCATTTTCATATGCATTATTCATACTACACACCATATAGATTCCCAGATCCACACAGAAAACTTTGTAAAACTACTGTAAAACCATCCTGACCTGGGGCTTTATTGGTTTTTCATGTTCATTAATGCATATTATACTTCTTTGTAAGACACTTCTTCTCCTAAGGATATACTTTCCTCTTCTGTAAGATTTATAATGGTCTTGCTTTATATTAGACAGAAACTCTTCTATATTAGAAACCGTATGATACTTATATAAATTTGTATAGTGTTTAGAAATTTCCTGTACAATATCTTTCCCTTCATGTAATTCTGTATACCATTGTCATTTACTAATTTTACAAAAGTTTTTTCAACAATCCTTTGTTTTTCTGAATAAAAAAAAATGATGGTTTTTTCCCAAAATTGGATTTGTTAAAGCCTGAGTCTTCTTGCAGCATTTTCAAGCTGTTCCTTTCTGAATTGTTCCAATTATTCTCTTGATAGCTTTATTTTTGCCAAACTTTGTCTATCTTCGGAATTTTGACCTAAAAGACTTTCAAATCAGATTTTTATTTTCTTTCACAAAATGGTTTTCAACCTGTCTCTTTTTATTATTTTTTTTGTTGCATTGAATAGAAAATCGTCGCAAATCTCAACTCCATTAGCATTGTGTCAAACAATAGTTGATTCCACAATGGATATTTAAAGCTACATAGTTTTCATCCTTATCACTTATACATGTATACAGACCTTTTATATAAACACAAGATGTATTTTGATCAAATATTATCTGATTATGGCCACTCGCAAAGCATTATATGACTTATATTTAAATACATCGCTTCCTTTACATTCTTTCAAAATGTCATCGTCATTTTCAACAGGGAAGTTTGTGTCTTGCAGACAATATATATTTGCTTTTGTTCTTTTTAAAAATCAAACAAATCCTTCTTTTCAATCATTTTCCAAGTCCACGACAGTTTAAAGACACTATTTCATTTAGCTATTATTATTGATACAGTCATAATTCATATACATATATGCGTATCAGGACATCTCCCCCGGAGGACAACTCCCCCGGGACAACTCCCGGATGACAGCTCGCCCGGAGGACAAGTCCCATAGAGGACATATCCCACGAGTAAAACTCCCCCGGAGGACAACTCCCCCGGAGGACAACTCCCCCGGAGGACAACTCCCCTGGAGGACAACTCCCCCGGAGGACAACTCCCCTGGAGGACAACTTCCCCGGAGGACGACTCCCCCGGAGGACAACTCCCCCGCAGCACAACTACCCCGCAGAACAAGTCCCCCGGAGGACAACTTAACCATTCTGGAGAACAGATCCACATGCACTCGTTAATTTTTGCTCCATTTGCGATTAAAAAAAAAAAACCGAAATAGCCATTCATGGAAATACAAAATCTTTGGCAATTTTTTTTTTTCCGGCGAAGGGTGTTAACGTTTGGCAGCTATAGAGGCGTACTGCTATTGGAACCGAATTTTATCTTCAAGAGAGAGAGAGAGAGAGAGATATCAACTTCAGTCTTAAATCACTATAGGAAGATGATTTGATTAGATTTGAGAGTATGTAGGTCAATGGTCAGGCCCGTAACTAGGATTTTTGCGGGGGTTCGAACTCTGAAAAAATGAACCTTTTGAAGGGATGATTCTTGAGCGCAAAGCGAGAGCCGAAATGTTTGACTAAAAATGACCCGAAACAGTATATTTTTACTTTTAAGGTTCTATTTTTGTTGTTGTTATTCTTTTACAAACGGTGCCGATCATCTTTCTTTTAGCCCCCCCCCCCAAAAAAAAAAAAAAAAAAAAAAAAAAAAAAAAAAAAAAGAGAAAAAAAAAAGGATTTTCAAGCGCGAATCGTCAAGTGGAAAATTTTATATCACACCTCTTTAATTATACAAAAATACATGTACATAATTTTATACAAGGGTTTTGTTTTGTTTTGTTTTGGCTTGTTTCAGCAAATGTTTTAGAATTATAAATGATTTCATCGGATATGTTGACGGAAATACTGAAATATTGGTTGATATACCGAGATCCGGGAGGATAATTCCATATAAGGCGTCTACAAATGGCTGACTACAAAATATGGAGTTAAATCCAGTGATCGGGGTAATAATATATTGTAAAGCACTTTGAGCCGCTATGGGAAAAGCGCATTATAAATAATGGGTATTATTATTATTATTATTACTTCTGGAGATATTTTCATACCAACACTAGTTCCAATAACACCCTCTTATGATAGCGATGACACGGCATGAATGCAAAGCTGTGCAAGTGCATACTTATGAACACACACCATTCTGATATAACAATTGTCTGTAAAATCTTAAACCCAATGACAATGATTGTATTACATTATTCCTTGAAAAATGACAAAACAAGTGATGATGTTGGAATTGAGTTTTGTGAATTTCTTTTTTGATAAATAAAAATTGTGTTCTCGTTTAAACTTTTGCTCCCACTTTAATTTGTTTAGGGTGTGATTAATTATTAATTAAAGCTTAATTATCGTGGCTCACCCCCCCCCCCCCCTGCTGAAGACGACTAGAGATATGTAGGCCAACTCGCCCTTCGTGCTCTTTTCTACTCCTGTAGCTTCATATTTCCCCATTTAGCATCCTTCCTTTTTTCAACATTTCTTTTATTTCTTGCATTTTCATTAATTTTCCTTTTCTGAGGGTCACATTACGTTGATGTACCTCCTAATTTGCCAAACCTAACAACCTTTTGAGGGAAGGAGTAGCCATTCATCCAATGGATGATTAACAATTAAACAACCATTCCCATCGTCGCTTGTCATTACAGAAGGGGTTGGCATAAAATCAATAGTTATAAAGAATTTAAAGTGAGGGGAGATGTCATCCGGGGAGTTGTCCTTGGGGGACCTATCCTCCGGGGGAGATGTCCTCCGAGGGAGTTGTCCTGCGGGGGAGTTGTCCTCCGGGGGAGCTGTCCTCAGGGGATGTTGTCCTCCGGGGGAGTTGTCCTCCAGGGGAGTTGTCCAGGGGGAAGTTGTCCTCCGTGGGAGTTGTCCCTGGGGGAAGCTGTCCTCCGGGGGACTCGTCCTTGGGGGGACCTGTCCTCCGGAGGAGATGTCCTGCGGGGGACCTGTCCTCCGGTGGAGCTGTCCTCGTGGGGAGTTGTCCTCCGGGGGAGTTGTCCTCCGGAGAAGCTGCCCTCCGGGAGTTGTCCCCGGGGGAGTTGTCCTCCGGGGGAGATGTCCTAGAACCACATATATGGCATACATGAAAACTGGCATGAGAGAAATTACATCAATATACTGTATAAAGTTAAAGCTAAAGTTTTTAAAATAACAAAACGCTACATTTAACACTGGATACATAGGCCCGAATTCACAAACGTGGTTTAGTTAGTCCATGGTCTAAATCAGGTGGTTTGTGAATACCAAAATTTAGACCATGGTCTAAATCCGTGGTTTAAACAATTGATTTAGACCATGGACTAACTAAACCACGTTTGTGAATTCGGGCCATTGTTTCCAGCCCCAGGGTTGATCATTCTCTTTAAAAACCAACTACAACCTACAACATAAACATGATAAACATAGCACTTGAAATATTTATGAATACCAATGAGGGGTCAAATTTCTTTCTAGCTTTTCATTCACTTGCAAGTATTACATATCAGTTCCAGTTATAGTGTGGGTTTTTTTTAATCCTTCACATACAATGATATAGCTATTACTCATATATTTTCCAGTCTTCTGTTCCTTTTTGGTTTTAAGGATGATTATTGTTATTATGATCATTATTATTATTCTTATTTATATTATTATCATTATTATTATTATTATTATTATCATTATCATTATTATTGTTATTAATATGATATTACTATTATCATTATTATTACAATTATTATTGGTATTATTACCATTATTACAATTATAGGCACGTTTCTTGATGTCTTGCCCACAAACCTGTGAAAGTGCTTATATGAAGTCATTTCCAGCGTGGTAATTATAATGCAACGTTCGTTTTACTTTGCCGAATAAATAATAATGGTATCTTAAATATAGTTATTACATTGTACCGTAGTATGACATGCGATATTCAAGAACGAAATATTGTAGTAATATTTTAGTAAAATTGAATATGAACAGGCTTACCTATTCGTTGAGGATTGTCAAATATTGAAATATGCGATCCCACGTTCCATAATCCAACATAGATCGAGAGTATTAAACACAACAAAATAAATGTACATTTTATCCATTTCATGTTCATGCCGACGCCCCAAATCTTTTTACTTGAGAACCACGCATCTGATATCATCAATAAACGAACGTCCTCTGTCTAATGCGGCGGTCACAACTCGTCGCAGGCTACGGGGCACGTGCCACCAACGTAGCCTGCGTTGCATGCACAATGCATGCACAGGTGGTTGGTCAATTTCTGCGATTCCTGCGTTTCTGTAGTAAGGGTTGTAGTAAGGGTATTGGAAAAACTTCCTCTACGTCGTACATGCAACGTGCCTGCGAGGTACCTGCGCTGCACGATTTTTCTACGAAATCCATCGTAGGGAGTTGCACGTCGAAGGTACGGCGAGTTGTGACCGCCGCATAATCTATCATCTGCATGACAATAGAAATATAGAAACGCTTTGGAAACCATGTTTGCAATCACCGGTTGTGTCTACATACGCTTCATTCAATGCTTTTCAATATAAATAACCTTGGTATCAAATTTTCTATTAACTTTAGGTGACTTCTATTTTTAGATGAATAGGTCGCGTCACGATTTTTTTCCTTCTGATACTAATAAAAAAATACCGGTTTAAAAAAAAAGTGTGCGGAGAGGAGCTGATCGATATTACACACATTTATTTTTCCGGAGCAATGAATTCGTGGCCACTATGCGCAAAACCTAAATATAGACCATGGAAAAACATGCCCAAAATAGATTTTCTTGATTATAGAAAAGTGATCATATCTCAAGATCTGCAACACCAAATGAGATTTTTTTAAATAATAAATGCTAAAGAAAGTCTGATGTTCCCCCTTTATAGAACTATTGAATACTATTAGATTGTGATTAATTTTTATAATTAAACAAAATGTTTTCCAACTTTACCATTTTATTTGATACAGCCTGTATAATTAGCAAAAACTAAAGCTAAAACTGTCTCTGGTTGCTGTATGTTACTGGAGTCTTCTTTTCTCCATTCTGTTTTTACCAGCTGTCTTCTTCCCCCTACCTCTCCCTACCTTTGGGGGGGGGGGGTGTTTAATTTCAATTTGAGTCAAAGACAATACAAATATAGCTCTACAGTACAGTGTGTTTTGCTCTCGATGAATTACACTGTTCGTCATAAAGGTACTTTTCTTCCAAATAGTTTGCAACCCCCAGAAGATGGCCATTTTCGTCATTTTATTTTTATTTTGGGGCCCCTTTTTGTTTACGCGACCCACCAAGGCACCCTCAGTCCTACTCCAAGTAAACACGTCTGAGGTGTAGAGTTGTTATTGTTCTTTAAGTTAAATCTAATTATATGGTTACAGGCTTGATTCGTTTGTCTAGGGAGGGGTCAAAGTTATTTTGATTGGGGTTCAACATTGATATTAACCACTTTTACACCAGGAAAATTTCTATCTTCCCTAAATTTTATAGTAAAATATCAAAAAAAAATAAAAATACAAATATTTTAAAATATCATCGATAGTTACCATTTAAAATCTTACCATCAAGGCTAAAAAGAAAATTAGGGGAAATGATAATAATTAAGGGGTAAAGGTTGTTTTTTATTTCTTTTGTTTTTAGCATAAAGGTTGAATACAATATTCCGAATTTTTACCAATCATACTTTTTGTTTCAACCCCCCCCCCCTAGACAAGAGACCCAAGCCTTTCCCCGTAAATCTAGATTTAACTTAAAAACCAATATAAACAGTACACCTCAGACGCGTTTCCTGGGGGAGGGGGGAGGTGGGCTTGATCAGTCGGGTAACCAAAAAGGGGTCCCAAAATGAGAAGAAAAAAAATAAATAAAAAATGAGCATCATGGGTGTTGAAAAAACTTTTTTTGGAAAGAAAATTTTCGTGAAGGGTTTGGAGAATGTTAAAAATATAGCCAGGGTCTCGAAAAGTAAAAGCAGGGAAAAAGATTCAAGAAATTAAAGCCGGAGCAAAATCATGTCTCTATAGCGGCAAAATAAATAAATAAATTAATTAAATAATAATAATAATAATAATAATAATAATAATATTCCATCTTCATGACGGACAGTGTATGATCAGCTATTGAATTTCCGGCGGTCTGCATCTGGTGAAGATTTTTATACAATAAGGAGGTCACGTGATGCTTTCTTCAGGAAAACGTATTAGCCCATGCGCAAACATAATAAAGTCTCTATTGTCCCAAGACAATCAGCCCCACAGAATGTATTCAATTGGGCAATCTTGGATTCGCGCCGGCGATGCCCATACGACGTCGGTTGACATTCGTGTGTCCTTCGGGTAAACTTCATATTACCTTCGCGTGTGATTCATAGTAAGTGCCATCGTGTAACCCTCTAAACTTTGCCCGAACCCTAAAAATGACCCCTTCGTATAACCATCGCACCTAAACATCAGGACAGTGTGAAGCCAGCTTTAAGACCAAAGCGTTTACAGTATATTATTACCCCGGTCATCATTAGGTGGTATGTATACGTAATGTCACCTCTTGATATTGTCAGAATCTTTTTTTTTTTCTCCTCTTTATATTTTATGTAACTTTTTGTGTAGATGATATGATAACTCAAAAAATAATGCATTAAACCATTTCAAATTTTCAGCAATAGTAGATCATAAATAAGTCTCAGCACTAACTCATTTTCTTTTCAATCTCAATCACATGACGTCATCTAGACGCCATTTTGTAAAATCACGTTATCAATCATAACTTTATAACTAATTATCATTGATTAATCATATTTAGTACCCATAAACTTCAAATTAAAGCGCATCGTTTAAAACATAATGTGCGCGCGTGCGTGCGCACAAACTAGGAATTACGCGCGCGCAAAAATTAAAATTTTTCAAAATCCCCTTTTAGCCAATTTAGAGTACGTTTCAGGTAAAATTTAAGCATTTCAAGAAAAAATGCGCCCGCACGATTTTGCGTGCATTTATGCGCGTTGGGGAAGAATACAGCTTCAGATCATCGATATTTTGCTCTTAGAGTAATCTTGATAATATTTACAACAATTTGACACCATAATCACTACTTTTTAAACTATTCCTAACGAAATGGTCGTCTGTTCAAGTTGGAACTACGCGCACGCGAATTTTGTTAATTTTGCCAAAATATGCCATTTTTGGCCAAAAACATGCCTACGCAAAATCCTAATAATTCTTCAGGATCAACGGCAACCCCCATTTTTTTTTTCCATAAGCGTTGGCGTCAAAAATTGTCGCCAAATGAGTCGTGACTGTTCTCAAATGAAAAAGCATCGTGTTCCAGACAAAAAATAATTCGACAGCCTATTTGTTAAAAAAATTTAACAGGTTGAAAAATCTCAAAAGCAATCAAAATTTAAAAATGCGCAAAATCACCCCATATTCCTACAAAGCATGTTTCAGGTCAAATTTCCGAGCGTCTTGCGTGCATTTTGTTTATTGCGGAAAATCCGGGTTTTTTCTTGATTGGCAATTTAAACACTTCTCTTTAATAGGAGTTTCTATATTTTTCTCTATATTTTAAATCGTTTCCAGTAGACCACACGGACGCACGCGCTCATCAAATTTCAAAATCCGCGCGTGTGTCAATGGGGTAAATAACGTAAAAACATAACAAAACATACGTCTTTAGAATCCTCCATAGCTCGTCAGAGAGGTCGAAACTTTACTTATGTTTTAACATGTTCTGAAAGTTTATGACATAACAAATATAATCCACTAATAAAATGTGGGGTCTAAGGAATAAAACATCGGCATATTCTCATGCAAACCCAAAATTTTCCTTCTTTTTTTTTTAATCCAAATTTCAATCCAAATGTAGTTAAAGGGGAATCCAACCCAAATAGATAATCAACCTTACAGGAAAGAGGAATATGAGAGGAGCAATCTAAAAAAAGTTTCATCAAAATCTGTTATCAAATAAGAGAAAAATAAAATAAAAGAAAATGTATTAATTTGATTGGTTTAATGACACCGATTCCCAGGAAAGCAAGACTTGGACACTCTTTGCACAAACGGGAAAGATCTAGGCAGTTGTTTTGGAACTATATGACGAGGGTGAATGTAGAAGCCAATTTACTGACTCCAACTTCCTATCCAACAGTGTCCGCGAGAGGGCGCTATATTTTCTGATTAATGAAAAATCGAGCTGGCTATGCCTATATATGTTTTGAAACTAACAGTGAGCATGGTGAGAAGATGAGTAAACTGTCTTTAAATTACTACTAGACATTAGTTAGCCCAATTTCACCCTTTTCTCTACTAACGTTTCGAAATCTAAAATTAGCACACGAGTCAATGGAGAAATATTTACCGCTGTGACACCTAATATATCTCTTCATTCATTTTGTACACAAATTTTCAGATTTTCCCCATTTTTTTTCTCGAAATATATCTTACCTCCTTCTGAGCTCAACATATGTTGTGGGAAATATATTTTCCAATGACATATTTTGAGCTCAGAAGTAAAGAAGAAATATTTTGAAAGAAAATGGGGAGAATCTAAAAATTTGTGTACAAAACGAATGGAGAGTTGTCCATACAATCAGCCATTTTGAAGCCATTGTTGCCAATTTGAGGATATCCATACTCATGATACAAGGTACAACGAGACTTTTCAAACTTCCATAACTCACTTATTTCATAAGCGATTTTGATGAAACGTTTTTTAAATTGCTCCTCTCATTGTGCTCTTTTATATAAAAATGCTAATTTCTTTGGGTATTGTTTTCCTTTAATATCAGAATAAATATTAATTGATTTTCTCCCACATGCTTTTCATGTAAAGCTAAGACAATTCCCAAACAGTTGAATTGTGAATGGTGATTAAATGTAAATTCATCACATGACACATTTCATTTTCTTCTTTTTCAAAAAGTTTATTTCACTCTCTCTCTCCGTTTCATTTTTGTTCTCTCTCTCCTTTAGCCTAATGGTGCATACTTTTTTCATTACACATACATATCAGTACATACCACCGATAATTGTACGCATTACAATTATAAAGCTCTAGTTAAATTTATTTTCATAAGAAAAAAAAAAAAATTTTGCGCTTGTATTTGGCTTGACATTGGATAGGTTTCGGGAATGTCACATGTACCGGGTAAATTGAACGTTTCACCGAAGAAAAACCAAAATTTGCCACCGCAGATAGAACGGTCACCGTCACATGTGCATTTTCCCATCACTTTCACCGCGGTCTACTGTATCCTGTTCTAAAACGGCGTTCCTATACCAGGTCCTAGCCCAGCCTAGAGGTACCGGGCTCGTAGCTCCTCATATTGTATAGTCCACCGCTTTCCTTTTGTCCGTGCGGATTACCGCTTGCCACACGGCCCCACAGCTCTAAGATAAGAAAAACAATTGTTTTCTTCGCCGGCTAACTCACCGTTCGCGCACGGTGCGAGACAGGTTGATGCGAACACGGCGGGATGCGGAGGTATACCCGGTGATGGTACACGCGTATGTGGATCTGGTGATGACCCGTCGAAAACGTTCACTGGGATTTCGCCTTCGTGTTCATGTGGCCGGGCGAACTTTTGAGCAAAATATGTTGAGCCCCAAATTTTCGCCGGGCATGAACCGCAGGCATCCGGTTTTTGATAAGGACAGAACACAACGCTTCACGCCCCGTCCACCAAAGCGGTCAAGCAATAGGTTGGACTGGACTGGCGGATCTACTCTTATGGTTGTCCTCAAATCACGCATTAAAAAGGTGTCTTCAAACGCCCTTTGCTTTCGAAGCTTCGATTCTCATACTCTTCACAAGCCCAGAAAGCGGAATGTATAGTGCTGCTTAAAAAAATATATTGTTTAATCTGAATTTATTTGTTATTGTCATTGTCGGGGAGAAGGAATATGAAAATAGAGTCCTCTTATGGACTTTTAATCTATATAGTGTCAATTCTTCTTTGTTAAAATCAGTTGTAAGGAAATGAAAGAAGACGGAAGTTGGATGCTTTCAAAGGAGTTCACACAATCACCGCACGCAATCTTATTGAATGCTCTGGGAAGCAGAGTCAACATTCACCCTTCAGACTTCTTTCATTTCCTAAAACATTGGAAAAAATTGATTCTGTTCTCATTTCATTTGCAATTTATCCAGTTATGCTTACAATTTATGATTTCAAGAAAGGTAACAATGGAAAGGTGGAGAGTGCATTTTCAATATTATGTAAAATATGAACAGCCAAAAATCAAATGAGCTTGGAATATGGGCCCCCTAATAATGGGATTACCGTTTTCTGAAACGCACTGCTAATACAGCACATGATAAGAAATTAGAACAGAAAAGTGGTAATCGGAAAACTCATTAAAAGAGACGATAGAAGAGCGAAGTTCTTTGAGATAGGGGAGACGGGAGACAATTGTAACAGAGGGCTTCCATCCCTAAGCAGAAAACATGCTACAAACTAAATTTACAGGAGCATGCGCACTTCATCGCTCATTCATGCTGTTTGAGTATAAGCAGATTAAACGGTTCGTGGGAACTTCTGCTACAGCAGAAAATCGTTTTTGTAGTAGAAAGAAGTAATAATTTGCACATTACCCATTGTTTTTCTTCTGACAAAGTATGTGGATAGCTACGGCTGTCATTTTTATATATTTAGAAATTATGTTCTTAGGCCATATTTTGCTACGTTTTCAACGCTTGAATACCTAAGCTAAGATAGAAAAAAATCTCTCCAAATATTGGTTCGCCCACCACAGGGGCAATAGTCAACCACCCATGCCGTTCTAGGAAAATACTTTTGCCCCGTACCTAGCCCCGGGACAATTCAGCGCGCTGTCATCGCCCGTACAGAGCACGTAAACTTCTGCAATGATCCCATGCCATGTATATAACAAATGGAAAATATAATGCAACTTAATTCAAGCATTGTCATGTTTTATAATAATTAGCTGATGTGGTTAATGTTGTTTAAATCTTGGATCTGTCAAGTGCATAGCTTTGATAAAGAAAAGCAAAATGTTACAATTTCATGTGTTACAATTGCCCCGTACGTCTGTTACAATTGCCCCTGTTTAGGGGCAATTTTAACACTCGACCTCGTGTTTTGAAATGATTATGGCTTCAAAATAAATAGTTTTACTTAACCCATACCTATTCATATGTCGAGCTAAGATATCCAAATTTCGTTTTAATTGGTTTTAAGCAAGTATTTAGTTATAATAAAGTTGATAAGTCAAATTTGGAAAAAAAAAGTGTTACAATTGTCCCCGGTCTCCCCTATAGTCGGAGGTGATTACAACTGTGTTAAAGCTGAAACCCCTATTTAGCTAATAGAAAGAAACTTTTTGCACTCAATCGAGCAGCGAGACCACTCGCCTGTGACCACTATGTAAACAAAACCTAACACATAACTCTTATTCTATGTTTCGTCGAACATTGACATTATACATAAATGCAAACAGGCCATGATTTCAAAAGTGTCATCATCATAATTATCATGGTTTTATTGTCATGCAGAATGGTGAAGAAGGTACGCTTCTGTGAAATTGCCACGTCTTGATAAATGATCAGATTGCAAGCTACGAAACAAAATGGTTTGGGGCGTCGGCATAAATATGAAATGGATAAAATGTTCATTATTTTTGTTGTGTTTGGTAATACCAATCTATGTTGGGTTATCAAGGATGGAATTACCTCTTTCAGTAACATACAACTCTCATCGAATCGGTAAGCATGTCTGCATGGTCTATCATGTTACATTAAAATATTATTTCCGAATTCCATTCTTAAATATTGTAGCGCATAAATGATCATAATGGGACGTAAATAATGTAGTGTAAGTATAGAAATTTCGCAGAATAACAAAATTGAGACAGCAGTATTCACTTTAAAATATAAATAACATTCTCTTAAATGACGCGTAAAATTTCATAATATATTTAAAATAATGTCAATTCACAGAAACACACCAACCGTTTAGTTTTCACCGCCAATAAAATAATGTAGATTTCAAGACATTAATAATAATAATAATAAGAGCTTCTTATATGAAGAGCTCATTTCCAAAATGTACTACATCCATTTTCCATCAAAATTCTTTTTTTTTTCTTTTTTTTTTTTTACATTAATCTTCTCATTTTTAGCACCTCTACACACTGTTAATTGTGTCAGAAAAAAAGTTTCTATTGGGGAAAAAATTCTCTCTGTTTCATGCGAGGAATATTTCGGTGATTATATTTATATTATATTATTATATTTTTGATGTAGGGTACATGCAGGTAATATGGGCCAGCAGGTAATATGGGCCACCTGAAGCAATTCATGTCGTGACCGTCGACCGGTTACCGGTGACCGGTGTGAGCACCATAATGTTGTTCATATGAACTATATACGAAAATATATCGTCGTAAGAGCATCTAATGCCAAAATTTCTCTGAGAAAATTGCTGAAAACCAACAAGGTAGGTGAAACTTACGGCATTTTTTTTACCCTGATGTAAAATTTGATATTTCACAAAATGTTATGGTGAAAGAATGTTTGAGGGGGTAGCCTCAATTGTTTTGTATATTTAGTAAGCTTATAGTTTCATTTTGATCATACTAGCGTGTACAGGTCAATTTGTTGTAGTGACGGGGTGTTATGTGGCATTTAATGCTTGCCTGACACAGCAACATTAGTGCAGGTAATATGGGCCATCCAAAATGGCGGAAATGATTCTGGTACTTAGTATTGGCATGATTGGGATGAGGCATTAATCTCTTTGCTACGATTTATTCACAGTATATAATAAATATAAATAACTTATTGTAGGCCTATATTGACTTGTATAATGAAAATAATCTTTAAATAATATTTAAAAAAGAAATAATATACAAAATACAAAACAATGAAATATATAGTCAAAGTATTTACTGAAGGGTCTTATAATTTCAAATGATATCTTAAAGTTAATGATTTTCCACATTTTAAGCGAATTCCAGACATGGTAGAGTCATTGTAGTTTTTATTACATACATTAAATACATGTGCCCATATTACCTGCACATGCAGGTAATATGGGCACTTAGGTTATGACGTCAACATTTGAATATTGCAGA
>CALNVZ010000174.1:58301214-58325563 GCA_940671915.1 Paracentrotus lividus
CAGGGGGGTTGGTGATATATTGTTTTTTCACAAAACAGTTAGAGAGTAGTTATTGATTCATAAAAACCAAAGATTAGACTGTGTGATCCATTTTTAATTTTATGCAGAATTAGGCAAATGAGCCTAGGCGGAGGCCAATATTACCTCGGCACTGTTACGTACCATTATGATTCGAGTTGGGTGGATTAAGGGTTCCTCAATATAATAATTAGACAAGACGATAGTTCTTATATACATATCTCGCTAAATATTTTTGACTTTATTATAGAGATATTGTATTTAACACCATTAACTGATTTTTTTTTTATCGATAAACTTAATTGATTCTCTCTACTCGCTCTACCTCTCTATCTCTCTTACATATAACTATCAATGCTTTTTAATTTATTACATTTAAGCTTATTATCATGAAACGTTTACAACACTGAAATCTCCTGTAGTACCTACTTATTATTAATGGCCAAAAGCATTGAATAAATATTCAAGAATTCTTGTAGAGAAGTTTCAAAATAATTCTATTGTTCTGGAGAAGACATGCCGTTTGTTAAAAAAGGAGAGGAATAACAAAATACTCACATGCTTTTACCATGAAGTTCTGGTACAATCATCAGCACACGAAAAACATGCCGTTGTACACAATAAATGTTTAATTATGATAATTTTTCACTTACTTGTTTCTTAGTTTTGGGGATAAATAAGAACTGAATTCCTAAAGAAAGGGCATATTTCAAATCTTACCTATTCACAACTTTGGAACGCCAGATTTTTATCTGCAAGTACTATTGCTAATCTTGGGTTTATACCCAACATAACGTTGCAACCTAAAAAATTACAAGACTTATTAAACAAGGACTTATTTTTTGTAGTTAGTTTTTAAAAAATAAAAAAAACTTTATATTGAGGCATTTTGTTTCTATTTAAACGGGCAGGGGCTTCAAGTCATTCTAATTTATTCATTTTTGAGATGTTTCCGTTTCATACAACGATCAACCTCCCGTCAGTTGAGACAGTCAGTCCTCCATTGCACTAGTTGCTACATCCAGATGAGGATGGCAATGCAAGCCTTGAATCACACATGCGTCAAGGCAAAATAGGTAAGTCACATGGTTAATCCCCACATACACTGTTGCTGATAAAGGTTGGAATTTTTTGTGTGCTCCAGCAAATCTTTTTTCTCTTGGATATTCGATGTTATCTTGGAAATTGTTTGCCTCAGCTTTCACTTTCCTGGATCCTGGTATGTCCATGGACGTTCCCGCCCAACCATTCTGGGAGAATGAAAAATAAAAAGTTTGTCAATCCCCACAGATACGATTATTCGAATATTCGAATTAATCCATTTGGCGAAGAGCAATGCAAGATACTCAAGAGAATGGCGCCATTGATTGTCAATATGACTTGCCCGCCAAGATATATGTCGCACGCATTTGCATAGGCGGCGAAATTCATGAGAACACGGCCCCCAGCAAGAAGTACAGTGATTGGTTAATAATGGCATAATAATCGACGGCGAGACTTGCGTTTAGGTGATAGCTTAGCAATGAACGCCGGCGGGTACACCTCTACGCGGCATGAGCCATGAAAGGCGTTGAATGCATTGTAGGAAGACCGCGACCCGACAGACGATAATATCTTTCAACGGAGCTTAGTTTTGCTGTATATTTCAAGTGGTTTTACCCGGGCGAAAGTGGAGACTTGAAGTCGTTAAAGCTTGGTGCAAAATTTATACTCGCACTGATTGACTAGGGAATGAGGAGTGGGGCTCGCGGCTGTGATAGACTCCGTGGAAATTGAGACCAACTGCAGCGGTGATGGTGGCAGATATGGGACTCGCAACTTGGGGATGGAAACATGTACGAGTAGGCTCGAACGGCAGAGGTCGAAGGCCAGGAGCATAAACTCGCCGAGCTCAATGCAGGCAAGGGAAGGAGCGGAGATGGATGCATATAATCTAAGGCGCAGAGCAATACTGCACCCTGTAAGACAGAGCCAGAATGCGGCTGTATCCATGGATTATGCATGCATAATTATGAAACAAGGTGAGGATTTGCAGCTTTTGGGGGAATGACCAATTGAAACGTGTGGGCCTGTTTTTGATAGCAATGATCATGGATGAGGCAGGCTCTATAGGCTAGATCTATAGCTATGTCTAGATTAATAGATACGTTCTGTGGAACACAATCAAATTAACCTAAGATCTACGGCATTCCACGGATGCTTATTAGAGAGCAATGTCTAAATTTGAGATGAGAATTGAATGAGTGAATAGGCTCTAGACTAGACCTATAACTGATAAATTGCCTAATTAGACGGAGGTAGGTTGGGTCTCAACAGTGGTAGATCTAGGCCTATAGGGCTAACCTGGCCGAGTTAGTCGGACGTAAAGAATTGGGTGAGCGGTGAATAGTATTCGGAATTGGATTTAAATTGAGGATACGCCAATTGTGCCATTGTCAACCTGGCCCGCACGTGGAAACCATTGAAGATGCAGCCAAATTTAGGCCATGTCTTGATTCCTAGCATGATATTGGTACTTATTCACTTGCACTATTTTATTTTGCTTGCCGATTTTCTATGATAGCATGATTGGGGTTGAACGAAGATTGCGGTATTCGAGTGTTATATCCAATCAAAACCGGAAGGAAAAAATCCGGAAATCAACGCGGGATGCCGAAGTATTGTATAAGAATATTTTATGTTTAGACCTGTGGCTGTAGACTACCCCGAAGATCGTTTTTGCTAAATCCGATGGCAGAAATGAAAAACAAGCAATATTTATTGAAGCTGGCTGTGGCGCTTAGCCAATATTGAGAAAATGTTACCCTATAGGCAGTCGCCTTGTTTTCATACTTTATGAAAATGCTCGCACTTGTTATTGATGCGTGGTAATAGAATATTTTGAAGAATACAGTTAAGACTGAATTAGAGAATTGTGGTGTCCACTGTTTAAAAGTTTATTTCCGCGAGTAGGCTGGGCCCATTGATGTTAATCTGCGATGTATTAGGTTGCACTAAGGGCAATCTGTGCCAACATTCGCTTGGTATATTGGGAACTCACCTATGGCGATTGCATCTTGCACAAATACAGTTTACAATGTTGGGTAATTAACGGTATGTCGGTGTGAAATATTAAGTTGTTCATAATAACCTCGAAATTAATGATTAAGATGGACAATCATAAAATATATATGTAAGATAATTCTCTGCAAAGGTGGTTGTATATTTATTGTGAGTTTATTATTCTGAACCATGTTAGCTGTCTCGTAGTTCTGCGTTCCTTTTTGTTGCAGGGTGGACTGGATATATGCCACTGTGATCTTGGCGGATAGCTGAGTCTGTAGGCTGGATGAAGAGCTACTTACTCTAAGTTGGAGAGCAAAATTGCAGAGCAGTTATTGCTCACTGTATTGAACGATCCTCTTCCATTGATTTTGTTTTCACAAGATAGTAATTCAAGCACGCTTCAAGCCGGCTCCGCATTGAATGTTATGATCACTTAGGGATGAGAATAGGTAGTCGATGCTTGATTTGCGTTTGTGCATGATAACATACGATACCGATGGGTTGGAAAGAGCGTGAAATCATATATTTTGCGCTGAAACTGGCCATGATGGGATGGAATCTGCATATAACTTTCATTTCACTTTTCAAACTGGTGGTGCGTCTGGAAGTTCTGGATATGCCTCTGATAATGCAGACAGGCCTGGAATTGAACTTTTCATGGACAGAGCAGTAGGAAGAGAGAATTGATCTGCTGTTACGAACGAGATGTTGATAAATATATTTTGATGAAAAAGAAACTGTTATAATGGCTTCCTTGGTATTCTAAATGGACAGAGCGTTGTAGTAAAACGTGTGGAATGAAGGGTTATGACTAAACTTCGCTGTGCGGGAGACCTTGAATATTAAAACGACAATATGGTAATACATAAATTACTAACAAATAGGAATAGGCACGCAGTTCTAGAACAGGTGAAATATTGGGTTTTTGTAGCTCCACTTACAATGTGTGGTAATATTGCCCGTCTTTCATCATAGGTTTGTTTAGCAAGGAGCAGGGAGTGCGCCCGCCGCCCACCATGCCTTGGCCGTCACCACGTTTCCTCATTAAAAAATTAAAAAATAAAAAAATGTCTGGGGGTTGTTCGTGGCCTCTGTAGTTAGTGTATTTATACACGTTGACAGGTGTTGGGCGCCCTTTGCACAAATTTAGGTTTTTTTTTTTAATGATTGACGCCCATAGTTGTTGGGCACCGAATATTTAAGACAATAGGGCCCCCCACGTAAAAATTTTTTTTGTTGATTTGTCTATTGTTTGGTATTGTTTGAAATGCTTATAATAATGAAAGGAGGAATGGGGAGTATTATGCGTTGGCATAAGGTTCACTGGGGTTTGTCGTTGGAAATTTTGGGCTTGTTTTATCGTTGAAACTGGATAGGCTTGATTTTGGTTCATTGGTTGGGACCTTGATTAGGTGTGGCGGGATGGGCTTGTTTGTTGATATTTTATGTTTTTATGGTTAGCCTGTAAAGGGGAACGGTGAAAGGTAGTTAGGCTGTGGATAAGAAAAGATCGAGATTGAACGAAAGTATAAAGAATCTTGCATTGCTCTTTTGGTACCCATGAATACGAGAATAACCCTTAATTGTCAATTTTCCTTATCCAACTTAAAATATTGCGTAATTTCCCACACTCGCGGCATAACAGTCGCTGAACGTACATAAGACTTGTTGGCATCTTTCTATGTTCATTTTTCTAAACAAGAGAGAAGGGAGCAAGAATTGTAGTGGTCGACTGCAGTATAGTACAATAGCCAGAGCTGTTGGTTTGGATGGAATGGCGCATGAATTGCAAGTGGCTTCTTTAAATTGATGCAAATATGGCATCCACATACAATTGATATAGATTTGCCAATAAGTGAGACTGGCTTAATAAGTGCAGCAAGAATTGATTTCTGAACACTGTGGCAAAAAAAAAAAAACAAAAAAAAAATAATGACTTTTGGGGTTTTCCCTATTTTGTTGGCTGTTTTCTGATGTAGACCAAGAATTGGTAAAACGCAAGGAAGGGACTGTGATACTTGGGCAAAGAAAAACATTGGGGAGGGGAAACCAACGTTCTAAGTCTCCTGTCTTTTGGAAATCCCGGCTGGATGTCTTCCTCCGGCGGAAGGTCACATGAACGCAGTTTTCCCTCCCAGAATTCACGTTCAAGGTCTTGAAGCCGTCTCCCTCCTGATATTGCCGGACACATGGGATAACGCTTTTATTGAAATTGATGAATAATGGAAAATGTATGTTTATATACATTGGAACTGAATGATATATGTAATAAGGAACTGGCCCCGGACAACACCTTCCTGGAATTTCGGTCAGATATCTTCTCTTCCGAGAGGTTCCGTGATCCGGTTCCGTTTTCTTGGGCCTCCCCAGATGAGCCCATACGTTGTTTGATTTGACGTTGATAAGAATTGTTGTGTTGACTAAATTGATTGACAAGTTACGTCGTAATTGAATGCTATGACTGGGAATAATCCCAGTGGCAATAAAAGTTGAGAAATGGCAATAACAAGTGTTTGAACTGGTTTTCTCTGCAATTAGATTATTCAATCATCGGAATAATCCATTTGCGAGAGAATGCAGATCTCAAGCGATGGGCACATTGATGGGCTATATATAACTGGCCCGCCAAGTATATGCGCACGCATCTTGCATAGGCGGGAAATTCATGAGAACACGCCCCCAGCAAGAAGTCAGTGATTGGTTTAATAATGGCATAATAATCGAGCGCGAGGTTGCGTCCTTGGTGATAGCTTAGCAAATGACCCGCGGGTAAAACCTCTATTCGCCGGACAAGAGCCAATGACAAGGCGTTGCATGATGTGGAGACGGCGCCAATCACGCGCTAAGATTGGGAAACTTGAGCTCAATTCTCAATTTTCAGCTGGGGGGATATCAGACGCTTAATTGCCTCCCCTCCACCCGAGTAATAAATAATTGTTATTGGGGATTGATTGAGTTGAATTTATTGGCACTACTATATCATGTTACGTGAATGAATAAATATGTCGGTTGGTTGGATGGGCTTTATTATGTTTTGGCAGTGGGCTTGAATTGAATTTGAATTTGTTGACAATATACTTGTAAATAAAAATATTTTAAATTTTGGTTGTTGGATGGGGCTTGGTTATGTTGGCCTGATGGGACTTGATCTGAATTGAATATATAAGTGAACTATATTTCATGCAAAGTTGTACAAAATATTTTGATTGGTTTGGTTGGATAGGCTTGAAATTGAATTTATTGACATTATTTGCAAGTGTACAAAAATTTCCTTTGGTTGTTGGATGGGCTGTTTGGTTGGCTGGATGGGCTTGAATTGAATTGAAATTTATTGAGAACCATATATCACGTTTGTGTAGCAAAATATTTTTAATTTTGAATTGGTTGGATGGGCTTGAATTGGAAATTCAACTGACATTAGTATGCTAAGTGTACAAATATTTCATTGGTTGGTTGGATTGGGTCTTGTTATGGTTGGCTGGATGCGCTTCAATTGAATTGCAATTTATTGAACACTTATATCTTGAAGGTGTGTAAAATATTTTAATTTGGTTTTGTTCGAATTGCAAGCCATGGTCCTACTATCGTGTAAGTGTACAAATATTTCATCTTTGGTTGGGTTGGAATGGGCTTGTATTGGTTGGCTGGATGGGCTTGAATTGACCTGAATTATTTGACAATATATTATGTAAGTGTACAAAATTTTTAATTTGGTTGGTTGGGATCGGTGCTTGTTTGGTTGGCTGGATGGCTTGAATTGAATTGACTTTTATTGACACTATATAATTTGTAAGTGTCAAAATTTGTAATTTTGGTTGGTTTTGATTGAATCTATTTGACACAATCAATGTAAGTGTACATGAAATATTTTCATTTTGGTTGGTTGGTTGGGCTTGTTTGGTTGGCTGGATGCGTGCTTTGAGTTGAATTGAATCAGATCACCTATATATTATGTAAGTGTAAAAATATTTTAAATTTGGTTGGTTTGAATTGGAATCTATTGACAATCATCGTAAGTGTTCAAAATATTGTCATCTTTGGGTTGGTTGGACTGGGCTTGTTGTGGTTGGCTGGATGGGCCTTGAATTGAACGAATTTATTCGACACTCATATATCATGTATAGTTTTTACACAAAAATTTTAATTTTTGGTTGGTTGAGATGGGCTTGAATTGAAGTAATGACACTATCTTGTGTAATGTGTAACCAAATATTTCATTAGTTGGTTGATGGGCTTGTTTACGTGGCTGGATGGGCCTTGAATCGGATTGAATTTATGTGACACTATAATATCTTGCAAGTGTATAAAACATTTTAATTTGGTTGGTTTGGAATTGAAGCTAGTGAACTATCGGCGTAAATGTGTACAAAATAATTCAATTTGGTTGGCAAATGGCCTTTGAATTGAATAGAATTTATTGACACTACTAGTTGTAAGTGGTCAAAATATTTTATTTGGTTTGGTTGATTGAATCTGTTGAAGACTAATCGTGTAAGTGTACAGAGATATTGTTTCTAATTGGTGTTGGATGGGCTTCGTTTGGGTTGGCGTGCGATGGGCTGTCAATGGAATGTGAATTTATTGACATGACAAAACATTTTAATTTGGTTGGTTGGATGGGCTTGAATTGAAGCTAATGACACTATCGTGTAAGTGTACAAAATATTTCATTAGTTGGTTCGATGGGCTTGTTTAGTGGCTGGATGGGCTTGAATCGAATTGGATTTATTGACACTATATATCTTGCAAGTGTATAAAACATTTTAATTTGGTTGGTTTGAATTGAAGCTATTGACACTATCGTGTAAGTGTACAAAATAATTCAATTTGGTTGGCTAAATGGGCTTGAATTGAATAGAATTTATTGACACTACATATCTTGTAAGTGTACAAAATATTTTAATTTGGATGGTGAATTGAATCTGTTGAAACTATCGTGTAAGTGTACAAGATATTTCATTGGTTGGTTGGATGGGCTTGTTTGGTTGGCTGGATGGGCTTCAATGGAATTGAATTTATTGACACTATATATCTTGTAAGTGTATAATATTTCAATTTGGTTGGCTTGAATTGAAGCTATTGACATTATCGTGTAAGTGTACAAAATATTTCATATTTGGTTGGTTGGATGGGCTTGAATTGAATTTATTGACAATAAATAAAAGTGTACAAAATATTTCAATTAGGTTGGCTAGATGGGCTTGAATTGAATTGAATATATTGACACTATATATCATTTAAGTGTACAGAACATGTTAATTTGGTTGGTTGAATAAGCTTGAATTGACTTTATTGTCATTATTACGTAAGTGTTCAAAATATTTCATTTTGCTTGGTTGGATTGGCTTGTTTAGTTGGCTTGATGGGTTTGAATTTAATTGAATTTATTGACACAATATATCATGTAAGTGTACAAAATACATTATTTTGGTTGGTTGGATGGGCTTGTTACGTTTGCCTTGATGGGCCTGAATTGATTGATTGATTTGGCTTGAGTTTGGTTGATTCGGATTAAGTTCGTTGGGCTTTTTCTGATGTAGACCAGAATTGTAAAACCAGGAGAAGGGACTGTATTGGGCAAGAAAACATTGGGGAGGGGAACCCAACGTTCTAAGTCTCCTGTCTTGGAACCCCGGCTGGATGTCTTCCTCCCGGAAGGTCACATGACCAGGTTTCCCCTCCCAGAATTCACGTTCAGGTCTTGAAGCCTCTCCCTCCTATATTGCTGACACATGAGATAACCTTTTATTGAATTGATGAATAATGGAAAATGTATGTTTATATACAATTGAATTGAATGATATATGTATAAGGGAACTGCCCCCGGGAAACACCTGTCCTGGAATTCCGGTCAGATATCTTCCTTCCGAGAGGTCACGTGATCCGGTTCCCGCTTTTCATTGGGCCTCCTCAGATGAGGCATACGTTGGTTGATTTTGACTTGATGAATATTGTTGTGTTGACAAATTGATTGACAAGTACGTTGTAAATGATGTTATGACTGGCAATATCCCCCAGTGGCAATAAAAGTTGAGAAATGGCAATAACAAGTGTGAACTGTATTTCTTCTCGCAACGCCCATTTATTTTATTTTTGTAATTTTTTTTTATTTATTTTTTTATTTATTATTTATCTTTTTAAATTTTTAAAAAAAATTTTTAAATTTATTTATTTTTTTAAATTTATTTATTTATTTATTTATTATTATTTATTTATTTATTTATTTATTTTTATTTTTATTTTTATTTTTTTTTTTTTTTTTGGGGGGGGGGTCATTTTGGTGCCCCTTTTTGTTTACCCAGCTGATCAAGGGCCCCGCCGTCCTACCCCCGCGAAAAGTTGTAACGAAAGGGTTGTCATTGTTCTGTACGTTAAATCAAGCGTCAAGGTCGCAGGTTTTGGTCTTGTGTCTAGAGGAGGGGTTGAAGTAAAAATTGAGATCGGTGAAAAATTGAAATATTTTTTCCTACCTTTATGATCAAAAGAAAGGAAATAGATAAAAAACAACCATGAACCCTTAATTATTGTCAATTCAATGGTAATTATATTACCATAATTATATTGCTTGCATACAAGCAACTTGTCAGACCCCAACTGGAGTATGCCTCATGTGCCATGGAACCCCTACACGCAGCGAGATGTTAACATTCTAGAGAACATTCAACGTCAGAGTGCAAGGTTTGTCTTCACAAACTACTCAAGAAAATCCAGTGCATCAGCCATGCTTTCATCCCTCGGCTGGATTCTCTCCAGCACCGACGCCTCCTTAATCAATGTGAGATGTTCTATAAGATCCAAGATTGTTAACATCAGCATGCCACATCAGGCCAGTCTCATCATCGGTAATTCTCGCCCCCAACGATCTCAATATACTGGACACAATCTTAGATACACTCAGCCATACTGCAGAGTAAACTGCTACATGTACAGCATGTTTCCCGGGACTATCCGTATTTGGAAAACTCTCCCAAACACTGCCGTTACATCAACATCTGTAGCTGGCTTCCGGGAGCAGCCACTTCATCCCATTCAAGTTATGCTGCCTCCCCCAACGTAAAGATGCTGTAGAGAGGGACACACACGCCACCACCTGCACACTCCACCTAGCACACTGTAATAGTGCACTGAGGATATTCACCACCATGTCACCACATCACCCGGAGCACCAACAGCACCTGACACAGCACAACCCTCTCCAGGACAGCGTCTACGCTTTTGGGAGAGTACTTCTTCAAGGTTCAATAATCGAAACATAAGCGAAGAACGTCCAGCATATAAACCTTCAGTCATGTAGTATATTATTCCAAAGTCTTGTCGGTAATTTTAATGTTTAAACTTTGAAACTCCCGAAAATCCTGGCATTTAATGTCTAGAGCAAATTTATCGCCGAAAATGACTATCAAACCTTTTCATGAAGCGCTCCCATGCAATCAAAAAGACTGTGAATCTGCCCAAAAGTTATTTCTGCCTACCTGAAGCAAAGTTCATAGCTATTTAATCTTACCAGCTAACGATTTCTTAATACGCTATTTAATAAATAATCCATAAGATAGATTAAATTATATATCTCACTTCATAATGTTGAATAATACAGGGTGACCCAGAAAAAAGGAAACCCAAGTTTGATCATTTAATAATTCAAAAAAATATAACCATGGTGATTATAAAATTTAATCACTGAAAGTGCAACTCATTACCATTTTAATGATACCCCGCTCAGCTCACCAATGTCACGCATCACTGAACCCTCATTGTTTTTGAAATGTCTTGCAAATTGTGAGTGAGTTTCACTTTCACGCTCATTGAGATGGGTTGCTGCCAATGTGCTAAAAAAGGGAACCCCAATTTTCATCATCAATCATTTAAAACTGAAACAGGTAAGTTGATTATGACGTTTATATCACTGAAAGTGCCACTCATATCATTTTATTGATATCTCTTTCAGCTCACCATGTCACGCATCACTGAACCACATTGTTTCTGAAAATATCTGCAAAAATTGTGATGATGCACTGTCATGCTTCTTTACCATTATCCATGGGAACTTGAAAAGTTCCTCTGGGTGTCGTGACCACTAACATGTGCAATTACCTGGATGGTAAGATAAGGACTAAATAAGTAAAAAATTTCCAACCCATTATCAAACCATTTATTTTAAGTCACTGCGAATGCTTACTTAGATTTGTTATGGAAATCCTTTGAAGCAACCATCTCAAGGAGCATGAAAGAGACTCTATCACAATTTGCGAGACAATTTTCAAAACATGGGTCAGTGATGCATGATATGGTGAGCTGAGAGAAGGTATGCATTAGAATGGTAATGAGTTGTACTTTCCAGTGATATTAAATTCTTAATCACCACGGAAATATCTTGAAGTTATTGATATCAAAGTCGGGTTTCCTTTCCAGGCACATCACACCAAACTATCGTCAGGTGGAATGAAAGTGAACCACGGCACAATTTCTACAAGACTTTTTCCAAAACAATGGGTTTAGTGATGCGTGACATGGTGAGATGAGCGAGGTATCATTAGAATGGCAATGAGTTGCACTTTACAGTGATATAGAATTCATAATCACCATGGAATATTTTTGCAATTATTGTTAATCAAAGTGGGTTTTCCTTTTTTCGGCAAACACCCTTACAGTCATCTGATTGTCAAAGTTGAACCATGCCTCCAAAACATATAAAACAGGCATTACCCAGGTAACGGTCTTATAGTAGTGGGAAAATGCTGCCCGCCCCCCCCCTCCATGGTTGCCCCTGGCGACCAAGAACATTATAGTCTGTATGAAATAAAATGGTACAGTTGTGGAAACATTTTTTTTATTGTATGAAGATTAGTCACAACCTGGTAATACGATTACTCGAATTGCAAATAAACGCATTTGCGAGAGGATGCAGGTACAAATAGCTAATCATATATTAGCAAATTCAATGCACACGGCCTTCCCGTCGGAGGAAAAACTCCAAAGACCACGCCCCCAGCACAAGGCTGTGATTGTTAAGCACTGCATGGTAAGTGCCGTAATTCAGCGTCCCTAGTGATGGCTGTAAGTAACAGCTCTGTGGCTACCGCCTTTACGCGCGTTAAGAGCCAGTGAAACGCGGCGAACGATTTCAGTGTCGTACGCATTACGCGCAATGTATGCCGCCAGATTTTGGAAGCTCGGCATTCATTCTTAACTTTAAGAGCTTGGGATACAAGCGCTAATTGTGCCCTCTCCCCCCCCCCTCCCTCCCTCCCTCCCAATTATAGAATATGACTCTGGTTACTTCTAAGAATTATATTAAAGTATAATTATGATGTATCATACGCTACAATATTTATATCAAGCTTAAACTTACTGTTGTCCATAATTATTTAATGTTACTAGTAAAGTTACCTTTTTATGAAATATATTATTGATTATCTTTATCTTTTACCATATTCTTAATAGTTTTCTTAATTAGGCCTGGGCCTATGTTTAGCACATCGAAATTTTTGTTTTATTATGCATTACATAAAAATGACTTTGTTATTGTTAAGAACATACTGTAAGTTAGGGTCGGATGGTATGATATATGCGCCCCATAGTAATGTTGCAAAGATAATAATAATACAAATATATGGTATATGAGGCTAGGAGCAAAAAGATTACATTGGTAAATTGAAGTCATGTTAATGGTAAACTGTGGAATTACATGAATCTCATTTCAAATTGATGCAGAATGATAACCGATAAAGAGCAGGAGTGATAAAAAATTAAGAGATTTCTCGGCCTGGTTTCTTCATTGTTCAATGGGGCCATTTATGGCAGGACATTTGGGCTTATTCCAGTTGGTCGAATTAGCATATGTAGTGGATACTTGAATAGATTTGTTTTGGTTGGATGGTTGGGCTTG
The DNA here is from genome assembly GCA_940671915.1 of Paracentrotus lividus. Lineage (NCBI taxonomy): Eukaryota > Metazoa > Echinodermata > Echinoidea > Camarodonta > Echinidae > Paracentrotus > Paracentrotus lividus. Next base: position 58,314,164 of record CALNVZ010000174.1, read on the forward strand.
CTTTGTTGGTTGGTTAGGCTTGATCTGGTTGGTTAGTTGGGCTTGTTGTGTTCAGTTCAATAAGCTTGTTTTGGTTGGTTGGTTGGTTGGGCTTGTTCTGGTTGGTTGGATAGTATTCTTATGATATCGGTCATTGTTTTAACAACAGGGGGAGGGACTGTATACTTAGGTCAAGAAAGCATTGGGGAGGGGAACCAAAGTTCTGAGTTTCCTTTCTTGGAACTCCGGCTGGATGTCTTCCTCCCGGCATGTCACATGACTAGGTTCCCCTCCCAAAATTCACGTTCTCCCCCTCCTTTATTTAGGACACCTTCTATTGAATAGATGAATAATGGAAAAATGTATGTTTATATACAATGTTCTAAGATGGAAATTGAAACAAACTTGAATTGAATGATAAACATGATAAATTTACAGGGGAATCCGCTTTCCAGGAAACACCTGTCCTGGAATCCCGGTTGGATATCTTCCTTCAGGGAGGTCACGTGACCCGCATTCCCCATTTTCATTGATTTTGCTTGATTTTGACTTCATAAACATTGTTAACAATCTGATTAACAAATACTGTTGTAAATGATGTTTTGATCTGGGAATATCCCCCAGTAGCAATACAAGTTGCGAAACGGTAATCATGTGTGAACTGTATTCATTCTCGCAATGCCAGGTATTTCCATAAAGCAGGAAAACTAAGCTTTCTTATGCAATTTTTTCATCTCATTTAGTTCTGTAGATCTTGACATATGATTAGTTTTGTACAATCAATAAAAATTCATTTTGCGTAGCCTCGCCTACTTTTGTATAGGTTTCGAACAAAATGAACGTGAAGGAACAATAGATCTGTGTAGGGTTAATTCTTTCATATCTTCGCACACAAATTAGCATAACTTTTGTTTTACAAAAGCAAATTATTTGAAGTAGATTGCATCAGCAAGAAAAATATATTGGCTTTAATTGGATACCATATACAGTGCGTCCCAGAAAAAAGTAAACCCAACTTTGAGGGCCCTATATTAAAATTTTGTAGCTTATGTGACCTTAATATTTATTTCATGATAAAGAGTAACTCATATTTGATACCAAATTTATACCTATGCTGTGACTGACGACTGAGCACTTGGTGTTTAAAAAACAAGCGTCAAATTTGAAATGTATCAAGTTTGGGAAAAAGCAACCCTTGCGTTTCAATAGGCCAATTAATCCTTTGTCCCTTATGAATGGACTCAGGAAGGCTGACCTCAAATAATGAATGAATGATCAGAAAGCCAGGTTGCTTCTGAAAAAACTTGGAACAATGTGTTTTCGACCAAAGTTTTTAAAACTCTAGTGCTCAGTCATCCATGACAGAACAGGTAAAATTTTGGTATCACTTGATAGAATATGAGTTTCTCTTTGTCATGATTTAACAATTAATAACACACAAGTTATACGGTTTTAACATGATGCTCTCAAAGTTGGGTTTATTTGGGACGCTCTGTATACATAACATTTTAAAATACTTCATTCCTAATTCATTCCCCCCCCCCGACTGTACCATTCTTTTTGATACAAACTGTTGTGAGATCTCCATGTGCGTTTACGTGCAAAAAGTTGCTTGTGTGATGCGATGATTGCGGATACCATAACTTGCAGCGCGAATTGGTCGATAATTTAGGCAGCTTGCGCGTCCACGCGCATACGCCCAGCGATAGAACGGATCCCTGATTTTTAGACGAACGTCTAGGCCCATGTCTGTTGATGCTGATCTAAACAATGCGATTTTAGAGCAAGAGGCAGAGCTAATCTTCCTCGATTTGGAGAGCAAAAAACATCAAATCTGCAGTTACTTAAGTATAATACCGGTATTCCCACGGCGAGCAACAGCTGACTTTGGCATGCATCCGATGAGTTTCGCGGGGGATGCAAGGTCGGCTCAAATCTAACGTTAGACATAACATAGTCTAAATTAGACCATGTATCTTATTTTTAGATTTTCATTTTCGGCATATAAACGATATATTGCTGCTTTTATTTTCGGGACACGGTCGTTTCTAGAATCGACTACCCCTGTGACCCTCATAGTGCAGTCAGACCGGCCAGACCGACCTCAAACCGACTAAAATTGAATGAAAATTTCAAAATCGGGAACCGATGCAAGCCCGGCACTAAAACCGACAACCCCGATTCTCCCTGGAACCCTCCCGATTCTTTTAGGACCCCTCCCCGATTGCAACTGAATTCTCTTTGTTTTGTTTTTTGATTTGTATTCATCCAATGAATTAAATTTGGATAGACGTTGATGGGTTCTTAATCAATATTATATTATTTCATGTTATTATGCGCTTATCAAGGATTTCGCAACAGAGCCGAACTGATTTTGACGCCCCAAGTAAATTCCAAAGGATAACCCCCTCCTCAACAATAAAACTTAAGTCTACAGCTAAAATGTACAATGAGATGGTATATAAAGCTCCTCTTTCAAAGTAAATTATCTGGGTTTTTTATTTTATTTTTTATTTTAATTTGTCTTGTTGATATAATCACAACAAAACACTTCACATTAATTTCATATTTTGTTATTTTCTAAATAGCGTTTCATGAAGAAAAAAGTAATAATGTATTACCCCTTTTAAGAAGAATGTGAGCGTGAAGGGTAAGAAACAAATTGTATCTACATAATGACCCGAAGGTAAAGAATACTAAACTCTTTGGGATTCAATTTTATTATCTTGTCACGAGTGTAATGTGAGCAGGAGCTGAAAATTCTCAGGAACAGAATGTAATTACCCTTTGGAAAAATGATGCAAGCGCGAAGCGCAAGCAAATTATTTACTATGACCCGAAAGCATAGAAATTCAAGCACTTTTGGGTTTCAATCTTTTCATGAATATAGAATCATTTTTTCGCAATTTTAATTGCAAAAAATGATTTTATATTCATGAAAAGATGAAAAGATATTCATGAATTGATCTTTCACTGGAGGTGCAACCTCCAGTGAAAGATCAATTTCACGCCCCTCAATTTTCTGATCAATGATTTAGCGCCCCGTAGTTTCAAGTAAATTTGGCGCCCGTTAATTTCAAAAGTACTTTGGCGCCCTATGAGTTCAAGATCATTTTGACAACCTCTAATTTTAAGATCAAGTTGGCGCCTCTTAAGTTTAAGATCAATTTGTGGCCCCCTTAAGTTGAAGCGATTTGGCCCCCTCTTTGATTTTAAAATCAATTTGGCGCCCCTAAGTTTAAGATCAAGGCACCTTCTCATGTCACGTCAATTTTGGCAGCTCCATAAGTTTGAGATATATTCGGCACCCATAAGTTTGTTATCGATTTGAAGCCCCCTAAGTTTAAGATGGAATTGGCTCCCCTCAACTATAGATCACTTTGGGACCCCCTAAGTTTGAGATCAATTTTCCGCACCTTAATTTCAAGTTCCATATGGTGTCCTAAGTTAGAGATCAATTTAGAACCACTTCCACTATTTTTTAAAATTTATTTATTTCCCTCTTTTTTTCCCCTTCGTCGTCATCTCTCTCTAGGCATATATATATATATATATTCTTTTTCTTTTTATTTTTCTCTTCGTTTATTTTTTTTAAATTTTCTTTCTCGTCTTTTCATTTCCTTCCTTTCCCCCTTTTTCTTCCCATTTTCATGCACTCTTCACGCCCATCCGTTTGACTCCGTGCCCCCGGCACCTTCCCCCAAAGTACGGGGATGGTTATTAGCCATATGATTTGTATTGCAACATCTAACAGAAAACCATAGAGCAACTGGAAGCATTTTTAAATGTTAAAATGATTATTCTATGCGCCCCGAATCTATTTAGCATCTTTGGTTTAACATCGTTTTCTTGTCGGTCTCAATACAGCCCCTCTGCGGTTTGGGATCGGAGATGGAGCGGCTTCGTTCGGTATTGAGTCGGGAAGAAAGTCTCTATTCATTACCCCATCGATGTTGAATCGGGATTAGTTCGGCCGATAGCAATTTGACTGAACTTGGTATTGAAACCGACCACATTCCGATCTTTTATTCCGCACCGAGATCGAACCCATACCGAATGCTCCCCGCTCTTCTCGAACTGACCCCGACTCGTCTCCGACAGCTCCCTGACGAATGGTCGGGGAGAGATCTTTCGAGCATGCTTGAAAGATTCCACCCCGACCCTTTCTTCAAACCGATACCAGACTGATTTAAAACCGATAATTCCGACCTCATATCGACGTTAAACTGACAACAGACCGAACCCTGCCATATTCATCCTGATGGCTGCCGAATTCATCCCGATTGGCACAAAAGTGTTTTGGGGTGATCGGTTTGAGGTCGGTCTGCCGGTGTGACTCTACCATCAAAGAATAACAAGGACCAATCAATGCATTTATTTAAGATGAATATCCAAAAACCGACAACGAGAAAACAAATCATGTTTTTACTTTCCTGATTGACAGCACAGTGAAATATAACGGGTTTTTATTCCATTAGTCCATAAATCATTCCATACATCCTGAAATCGAGACCGATCGAGACGAGACATTTCTTTTAAATGAATATCAATCAACTGACGATTAAAATCTTAATTTCTTTTTACTCTTTTTTTCCTTATTAAAATTAAAAAAGAACAAATTGACACCACTGTGAAATCCAATCTTAACCAGCATAACTGGTTTTTATTATATTCCGTACAGAATTAAAGCAGTTGACCGAGCGAGGCTTAAATGAACATCCATGAACTATGTTTAACTTTGTTTTCTTGCTTGCAATTTCGAAAGGAAAAATCGACTATATAGGGCAAAGTGACATTCGATCACTACCAGTATCAGAGGTGTAACTACGTGGTGGGGGGTGGGCAAGGTGCACGTGCCCCCAATCGGCTTGAGGGAAAGAAGGAAAAGAGGAAAAGAGAGGAAAAGGAAGTAAAAAAAGGCCGATGCTTCTTCAATTTTTCCCAGATATTAAGCAATAAAAGTCCAGAACGACCGAACTCATAACTAAGGTCTTCAGACTCCTTAAAGACAAGACCTACAAAGACCAACTAAAATTTGGCATATTACTGTCTCCAAAAAGAGAAATATATATATTTAAAAAAAAAATCGAAACCACTTCCTTTTTTTTTATCACTTTATACACAGTCCCTTTAGAAAGAAGAAAAAACATAAACAAAGCAAAACCAAAACCAAAATCAAAAGGACAGAAACTAATTGGAAAATAAATAGGTTAGGCCCAAAAGCAACCATAGGCAACTTAGGCCCACACACAAATTCATATTATATTCATCATTGAGGTACACTGCAAAAACGCTGGTGTTAAATATGCAACACCATGCGGGTGTTAAATTTGTGGTGTTAAATTTCGGAATCAGATTGCTATCTCTCTAACACCACTTGGTGTCAAGACAAATTCTGAAAAAGCACTTTGTTGAAATTTTTGCAGGTAAAAGTAATATCATTTGATATATTTTAATTATAGATATCATGAACACAAATATAGCAGCAAATTTAGTTTTAGTTTATGAAGTTAACTGAATATTTTTTAACTCCAAAAGCTGGTGTTATTTAACACCGGCCCTGGTATCTATATCCGACAACACCGATTGGTGTTAAATCAACACCAACTAGAATCGATTCAACCATTCACTAGCGTAAATCCGCTCGTGCTATCTATTCATCAGGCGGATGACGCTTTGTATTATTACATAATATCCCCCAGATTCATAGCATTCTATACAAATTTACGCCAGTGAAATCAACACCCACTGGTATCAAATTAGAAATTAACACCACGAAAAGTGTCAAATTAACACCAGGATGTGGTGTTAAAATAACACCCAATAGTTTTAATAATGTATTTCTAACACCAAAATTGGTGTTAATATAACACCAGTGGGTGTGGTCGGATATAGATTCCGGGCGGGTGTTATATTTTACACCCGTGGTGTTAAATTTAACACCCCAGTTTTTGCAGTGTATCTAAATTTATGTAGGGAAATGAGTGCATAAAAATTAAATGCCCAGCTTTAAAAAATTCTAAAAACTTCCGCTAGCGCTTCGCGCTCGTATGATTTTATACTAACATATCAAATATAAAGCCAAAATTTCAAGCTTTTCATGCCTTATTTGAGAAAACAAAGAATTTTTCAATTTTTCAAAAGCTCGCGCTCCACGCTTGCATGTTTAAGTGAGGGGAAATGGATTACCCGAAAGTGCTTACAAAATTAATACCTGCATGCTTTCAGGTCTTTATCCATATGTCTAAATTCCTGCTCGCTCTTCGTGATCGCATTAATACCAAAAAAAAAAAAAAAAAAAAAAGAATATCAAGTGCTTGAAAATGATCTCTTTTCATATCATTATTTTGTCAAAATCCCGACTTGCGCGTCGCGCTCACACGTTTTATTAAATAAGCTATAAGTATAGTTAAAATATACTGCTGTAATTCATTTTTATGCCATAACTTCTGCTCGAACTTCGCGCTATCATGTTTTATTTACGGATAAAGTACATTGGACCCAAAAGTGCTTATATTTGCTCTGTTTTTGATGTCAATATTGAATGGATTATCAAAGGAGGTATAAACAAATATGTACGGGAGGGGGGTACCAGTAGGCCTTCCTATTTATGAGTTAACTTTTTATTTCCTCTGCAACTATATCATACTAAGCTAGCGCGGAGCTCGAGTTGAAAAATCTGGGGAAATTCTGGGGCTTCGTCAAATTTCCTCTGCAAAAATTTTATTCCATAATTATGTTGGCGCGAAACACGAGCGGAAAGTTTTGAGGTTAAATGACACGAGTCTTACATTAAAGAATCAAAATATGAATACTGAATTGATTATCAACACATGCAGGGCCTATATAAACAAACATACCCCACCGGAAAGGGGGGGGGGGGGTAATTGTGCAAAATAAAATGGGAGCTGCATGCACCAAATTTTCTTTATCAGTTTCAGTTATTTTAAGCCATTTGTTTTAGGTTAATTGTTCCCCTGCAAACAATATAATAATGTTTAAGACAAATACAAAAAACAATGAAAATAGAAATATGTAAATAGGCCCTATAATAGAATGCGAGCTCCAGGAAGAAAAACAAAATTAATCCCCTGAAAATAAAATGTAATAATATAATATTTATAAATATGAAGACATATATAATAACTATGAAAATAATACACATAAATGGAATTGTAATAATATGATGCGAGCGCGAAGACCGAGCCAAAGCTTGGAAGCTTAAAGGAAGAAAAACAAAGAAAGAGTGGAAAACCTACTTCAGCTAAAAGAAAAAAAAAAATCATCCGTGAAACCAGGGGGATGATTGTACATGCCACCGGCCACCTTTTGAGTTGTTGGATGCATTGCCCTTTCCCCCGCTGTCTACGCCCCTGTATTTGAATCCCACTTGGGGTCAACATTTCCAAATGATACGGTACCACTTCCAAATTCCTTGTGGCGGGCCTGACCCATCCCATTCCGAGCATGGAGCTAGATACGTTTATATCTACTCGTAACGTATGTTCGTATGACGGGCGGATTCCCTTACCGGACGTTTTCACCTCCGACACCAGAGCAAAATGATGTGGCTGGAGCACAAATACAGTGCACATCACAAAAGGTAATCCATTTTTAGGGGGCCTATATTCCAAGCTCATTTATTTCTGCCTTCCATATGTAACATATAGTTAAAGACGAATTCTTCATCTTTCCAATGTAGTAGACATGTACAAATCCTTTTCCCCAAGTTTTAAGAAAATGAAAGAAGACTTAGTGAATGCTGTCCCTGCTGTCCCAGATCATTGAATGGGATTACGTGAGATGATGTGTGACTCCTTTGAAAGCATCCACTCATTCTTTTATCCTTTGACAAAATCTTGGATAAATGGATTTTGTACCTGCTACATTCTTTTGCAATCTATTCGGTTATGCATTTAATTTATGATTCAAGAAAGGTATTGTAAAAGTGAGGAGTTCGTCTTCAATTATATGATAGGAAATTAATGCATATCAAAAATAGATGAGCTGGAAATATGGTCCCTCCAAAAATGGATTACTGCTTTTTCGATACGCACTATGAGCAACAGTGTATAATTTTCTTTTGCCAAAGTCAGAGCTGTTGCCTACATAATATGGAGTTTGTGATTGATGCATCTTGTTTCAAATGATAAGGAAATAATCATCGTTGGTTTACCTGACAGGACGAACTGATACTTCCAAATTCGATCTAGATAAAGCCGTCTTGACGAAAGTGTGATATTCTGGTACGCTGTTGTTGATAGGACTGTTAAAAACTATCCTCACGGTGCAACGCACTTTTCAGCTCGGATGAACGACTGGTCAAACTAACATTAATCACGTGATGAATTTTTGACAAATCATATGGAAAGATTTTTATTATGTGGAAGATAACAATTGTTATGCAATGCGCGTTTATCAAAGGAATAATGTAATATACAAACATTGTATACGAATATACGAAATGGATTGTTTCTCATCACGTTTTCGGTTTCTTTTCTTCTTTTTTCTTTTTTTTTTGTGTTAATAAATTTTGCAAGAAATGCTTTTTTTTATTAACATGAGAATTGGATTTCTTTTTACGTAAAGTATACTTTGACTAAATTCCTGTTACCCGTCATGTTTCTGTTGGTTTGATGTCTAAGTGTTTTCTATGTTCTAAAATGGCTCATCATGATTACAATCATCACTTTAACATAATTTATCAACAAGTCCATAATATTTCCCTACCTGATAATTTGTCAATTCAGACCAATTTACCATACGGTAATTTTTTTTTTCCTAACATTCCCGACGACGAATACAAAATCAATTTTGTTGTTTTTTAAAACTTGAAAGAGAATGGGGTTAAACATGTGGTTCTTAGACCTAAGAATATAAAATGCTAAAACAATTAATCAAACATTATACTTGTTTTGTTATATTTACAGAAAGAAAGTCGGAAAGGTTATGAAGCCGTGGCAAATCCTCCAAATATTTCGCCCGTACGTTGATCCAATAGACATGCGTTTTTTAAATAACTTGACCGAAATTAATCAATATAATCAAAGTGATTGGATGGAGCGTCGTGTGAAATCATGCGCAGTCATTGGGAATTCTGGAATTCTTCTAAAGAGTGGATGCGGTCACGTGATAGATGACATGGACCTCGTCATCAGGATGAACTTGGCCGAGTTTGGTCATGAATATTCATCAGATGTGGGTTCAAAGGTCACTCTCATGACTATCAACAAAGAGCAAATGAAACAATTTCTGAACTGCTTTTTGAAGATGGCTAAACATCCAACGCACGAAGAAGAAGTCCTTCCGGCTGAGTGTGACCTCTTGATCAGAAGACTGAGAATGTTGAACGATGATGTGCTTTGGCTGTTCAAAGGTCAATTTCCTGGTGTACTTCAAGTTTTTTCTTTCCTCAGGAAAAAAATGGGTGTGAATTTTCAGTTTGCATACAGCCCTCTGAATCCAGTCAGCCCATCAAGAAAGTAAATATTTACAGTCGTTTCATTTTTATTTTCTTTTTCTTTTGCTTTGCTTTTCTTTTCTACCCGCTTTATTCCATTTTTTTTTTTTGATGGACGCGTAGTTGTGGCACGTATCTTAGGTGTGGATTCAGTTTGACTACATGATATGGCATTGCCAGTTGACATCAAATCTGATAAGAAAAATTAACGAGTTTACTCAAACTAAACAGAAGTATTTCTCCTCGATTCAAGTGTTCTGATGGAATGCGAATAAATGTAACGTAAAAGGAAGAAAACAATAAATTCTGAATCGACTGCAACGTTTGATCAAAATATGTCGCAATAAAGCGTTTTAATGACTATGATAAAACGAACAAAGCAAGTATCATTGATCAAAATTAAATAAAATTCTATAGCGTTAGTTTGGATAATTTTTCTCATTCAATTTCGTTTAATTTTATTTAGACATGCTGTAACCTACTTTGGTGATCAAGCTCGTGAGAATAGATATCTCTTTTCTTTTCTTTTTTTTCTCCCCCGTTTTTAAGTTTTAAGTTTAAACACACACACACACCACACACACACACACACACACACATATATATATACATATATAATATATATATATATATATATATAATTATATATATAAATATTTATATAATATATATATACTATATATATATATATATACAGTGGTGGCCAAAATTATTAGAACACCCAAAGCTACACAAAGTTTTTTAGGATTCTGAACGCCCTAGTGTATTTACCGAAGAAAGTTTAGGGATAACTTTTTGATGCTGAAAGTTTTCTTGTCTTTGTAGCACAGAGTCATACGCATCTTGTGATACCAAATTTTTATATAGTTTCGACCATCGGTTAATGCGCAATTTCAAAAATTGTCGCGCTATGCGCGCTCAGCTCTCCCATAGACTGTGTATTGTAAAAGTAGTATCAGTTGCAAATATGTGAAATGACAATTACATATGCCGATAACTCAAAAAATGTTTGAGATATAAGTATAAACTTTACAGGCTTATTCATTCTAATATGCCCCTAATACATGCCAAGTTTCAGAAAATTTTATCACATATGGAAGGGGTGGATGGACCCCCTCCTGTGGTCGTGAGATGATCAAAATAATCCTGCCCATTTAAAATTGGGATTATTTTTCATGAAATGAAGAAAGTCCTTTAAAATATATATTTCCTGAAATGAAATTTCATGAGCCATTCAAATATGGTGAAAATTAAGGGTCAGAAGAAAGAAGGACTTAAATAGGGGCTCCAAATTAAAAAATGGGGGCCCCTCAAAATAATTCAAAAAATCCCCACATAATATGTTACTATTTGACCCTACCTTGATCTAAAAGTCATTTTTAAAATTTCACTGGAGATTTCCTTTCAGAAAATGTATACTTTTGTAAGAAGAGACTTAATATTTTCAACATTATAACACTTTGATTCTAATAGGAGCAATTTTTTTTTCAATATTTGGCGTAGCACGAAATATTGCAAGATGGGGGCGAGTTCCAAAAGCAGGACTATATTATTTAGTTTTTAAAGCACAATGATTACTTTCGTAGAAATTCCACCCATATTATAGGTATATAAATGGTCAACTGAATGAAAACAAATAAAATCATTTAAATGTGCTTGGTGTTCTAATAATTTTGTTCACCACTGCATATCAATATGCCTTTGCTGCTTTATAACAGAATGGGCAGTGTAATTTCAAATATCACGTTTGAATAAAGCCCGCCTCACACTGTGCGATTTGTTGCGATGCGATTTTTAGAACAAATTACAGTTTACATTAAATGTGACATTTTGAAAAATGCAAAACTATCTTATGAGAGGTAAAAGTTGTACAGGAACAAAGTAATCGAAATTTTGTTCCAATTCGAGCCTTTAATTTGGAGTAAAGTTCAATTTAGCTTAAAATCGCAAGATCGCTGTGA
>CALNVZ010000174.1:58326111-58351635 GCA_940671915.1 Paracentrotus lividus
CATTGCGATATGGAAACAATTTGATTTTATACAGGGAAGGGGGTTCGCAATCGCCGTTAATTTTGATTTTAGCATTCAGAGGAATACCCAGAACTTTGGAAAGCATGAATTTCATTGTTTGACAGTTCTAATCAAACACTATAACACTGTCCTCCAAAATCGCATCGCAGCAAATCACACAGTGTGAGGCGGGCTTAATGCACCTGAGCTTTAACCACTTTTTCTTTTGCTTATTATCTGCAGGCTATGGAGATTCCGGTCCCTAGCTTCAACCGGACTTGCTATGTACACAGCTGCCACTCAGTTATGCGACGAAATAACTTTATTCGGATTCTATCCATTCTATACGGATCAATATAATCGAACAATACTTTATCATTACTACGAACCTGAATTGAAGCTGAATTTCACAACCAATCGGCACACTATGCCAGAAGAGCATAAAGTATACCTCGAATTGGAAAAGATGGGCGCAATTAGAATTTTGAATAACTGTACTTTATTTAATTAAACATAAATATGTCACTAGTACGAACCGAAATTGAATTACATCATACCAATCGTCACATAAAGACGAATAACTGTTTAAGCTTGTCATTTATAACTGACGAAATAACTTTATTCTCTATTCTTACCAGTTAGGCCTAATATTCGAGCTCTATTATATCGTAACATCAACTGTCCCATTTTAGGTCTATGTGAAGAAGAGTAATCATGGTTATTATCTTCACTTTTATATCATGGAACTTTGCATTTTACACCAATAAATAACTACCAGCACATCAATAGTATAGACATGCACACATAATATTTAGCATTTTTCTTAATCTGGAAATTGCTCTTCCTATTTTTTAAATTTTATTTATTTATTTGTTTTAAAATTTATTTATTTATTCATTTTATCATTATTATTATTATTATTATTTATTTGTTTATTTATTATTATTATTGTTATTATTATTTATTATTATTATTATTTTTTTTTTTTTTGGGGGGGGGGGTTATATTTCCCCCACTATATGCATTTGGAATTTGGTTTATTGTTAAGAGTCCTTCAGGTTAAACAAATTCTCAAGAAAATTACAGCTCCTATATCTTCTTCTTCTCCTCCTTTCTCCTATTCTTCTGTTTGACTTGTAATTATACCTGATTACATTTTCAATATCAGAGTATACATTGTATACAGGTATATTGATTCTGAGGGGAATCCAACTCTGAATTAGACTCTACCCATTAAGTACTGAACGTAGGCGATCCCATTAGGCGAAAGAGTAGTAAGATCGGCTTGGGAGCAGGGGAAGGGGAGAAAAGGGCACTGTAAAATGTGACTGATGGTCTCCTCCTCTCCGCATTCGCATACTGGCCTTCCTTCAGTGTCGATGCCCCATTTGGCCATTAATACCTTGCAATGGCCGACTCCAGCCCGCAGGCGGTTCGCACAGAGCCATAATGGCCAGGGTTCACGGAATCCTGGTGGGAGGGACTCATCAGGACCGATGGTGACATTGTGAGGTGCAGACTCAAGACGGGTTGACCAAAGGTCTAACCTACAGTTGTGGGGGCTCTGGTTGAGGGGAAAGGTAGAGTAAAGAAAACTATGCCTGGAACTCAAACGCTTTGTTGTTGGCAAGGTATTGAAGAGAGGATGGAGTGCATCATTTTCTTGTTTCAGTTTCTCCTTTTGAGAGAGTGCAGACCTCCTGATGTGAGGAGGGGCGATGCCACTCAGGATGTAGAGATCGTCTACCTCGGTTGGTTGCTGTTGATTGATGGGTCTTTCTTTGAAGCATGGGCTGACCTGCCCCATACAGGACATGAATATTCTGCAGCTGAGTAGCAGAGGGCAAGGGCTCTTCTGTGGATGGTGCTTGCATCATTGCCCCATTTTGAGTTAGCTATAGCTTCTTCAGGATGCTGTTCCTGGCACTGACCTTCTTCTTTGTTTTCAAGGTGTAATTCTTGTAGGTGAGGGAGCGATCTAGAGTGACCCCAAGGTAGACTGGGTTTGAAGTGTGCTCTATAGCCTTACCATACCACTTGACCTCTAGTTGACTTTTATTCATTCTATTTTTAAGATGGAAAGCGCTGATCTGCGTCTTGGAGGGATTCGCACAAAGGTGGTTGGATCCGTGAGGCGATACAGAGGTCATCTGCATTTATAAAGCTCCTAGTTTCTGGATGGACTGGTTGATCATTGGTGTAGATGTTGAAAAGGAGAGGGGCAAGGACACTCCCTTGTGGTAGGCCATTCTCCTGGGTGCGCCATCTACTGTGGCTCCCATTGAGCTTTTATAGTTGTATCAAAATGATAATATCATCTTTATTCATTCCTTTCATGGATGAAATCTTACAGACCAACACATTATGACAACAATAGCGCTGTCAGAAATGGGCTAAACCCATTTATTATATTAACAATTTATCATAATTTCCTCTAAGGCTAATACATACTTGGTCTAATTATTACTTGGTATAATAATATCTGACCACCTAGTCTGATTGCCAATTTGTGTAAGTGGTGTTAGACCAAGTTGATATTAGACGAAATGGACATAAGACGAAATAGCAATTATATAAAATGTGTAAAAGGCGAAGTAGCAAAAGTAATTCGACGAACTGGTTGGACATGTGGATGAAATGGAATTAGACCATGCGGGATGATGGTATTAGTAACACGGGTTTAGACCAAGTGGCAATTTATCAACAAAACACCACCTAAGTACCAGACCGATGGCTGATATCGTTTCAAAAAGCGACCCGGACATAGTAATTTATATTGTCAGAAAATATACCGCACAAAAGTCGTTAAAAGTCTAAAACTCTCACATTTTTGCAAAAAGATGAAAAAACATAATAATTTTGCTCACAAGCTCAAAAAAATTATCCGATCAAAGTGTGTGTGACATTATCACACATCCTGATTTCGTGTGCTACAGCGAATCAGGTCATTTAGTAACATCACAAAACTTCCTATCCTTTATGCGGCGGTCACAACTCGCCGTACCTTCGATGTGCAACTCCCTACGATGGATTTCGTAGAAGATTCGTGCAGCGGAGGTACCTTGCAGGTACAATGCATGTACGACGTGCATGAAGTTTTTACATTACCCTTACTACAGAAACGCAGGAATCGCAGAAGTTGACCCAGGACCTGTGCGTGCATTGCACATGCAACGCAGACTACGTTGATGGCACGTGCCCCGTAGTCTACGACGAGTTGTGACCGCCGCATAATGTGCCGACGCTCTTTACTTGCGGAGCAGACAATTAACTTTATAGCAGACGACACCCTTTGCAAAATAGTTTGTGTTTTTTCCACCGAAACAGCTAGCATCTCACTAATCTGTCACATTTTGAGGCTGAATAGGGTGGACAAATTTGTTCTCGTTTGCTTTCTGACAAAAATAAGAAGGCTATCGTGTCATAATAATTAAATTTGTACAAATGTACATGTTTTTTTTTTTTTTTTTTTTTTTTTTTGGCGGGTGGGGGTTTGCCATGCATTAAAATTCTCGAATGAAATTTTTCTCCTTTTTTGGGGAAAAAGGTGTAATGTGCGCTATTTAAGCCGATCCCCTGAAATACAGTGGCCCTCATTACAAAAGAGTGTGGTAGAATGTTCTCAATGACCATTGTTCAGTTACGCCTTGAAGGAGAGAAGACATTTTTGGTCTCCACGGTAAGGGTGGTATCTCACTTCGCGGAAACAAAATTGAGACAGATTTGCCAGCATGGCATTGTACTAGCTTTTTCCGCGAAAAAATCTTTTGTGCCACGTACAAAAGGTTACGTGGCACAAAAGACGGATTAGCCAGCATGGCATCGTCATAGATCTCTCCTGTGGCCCACAAAATCCGTCGCGGAGACAGAGGAGACAGATCTAGTGCAATGCCATGCTGGCAAATCTGTCTTTTTGTTTGTTTCCGCGAAGTGAGATACCACCCTAACACTAACTGGAAATATTTCAACAATAAAACATTCCCACTTAATTTACCGGCCTCTGCATAAACATTGGGTTCAGAAATAATCTACAAAATATCAATTTATAAAATAACAGTCAACTTTTTGACTTGCCAAGTTGTCAAATCTTATTCCGTTATTTTTCATCTGCCTACATACAGTGTCATAAAAAGAATTAAATATTTCAGAGGCAGGTCACATAAGTAAAAAACTAGAAGGATATTCATTGCATGTCCCAGGGTCTTACCTGTTTCTTATTGAGCTGGCTATTCGGTGTCGGTGGTGAAAACGTCCTGTCAGGCTAATCCGCCCGTCATAATTATGAACGTTACGAGTAGATATAAATGTAGCTAGCTAGCTCCATGCTCGGAATGGAATGGGTTAGGGTACTAAAAGCTTTAATTGAGAAAGAAGCCGAAACATACATCCTTGATCTAAATGTTGCGTACAGACTCAGGAAATATAGTTAATACAAATCTGTCTCAATTAAGGATATAATGATCTGATAGTGAAGCAGAAAGGGATGGGTTTAAGAGGGTGCTTGGTTCGCATGTTGGTTTTGAACAACCGACGCTATTTAGTTCTTCACGTGCATTTAATATTTATGCACGTTACACGGGCGGATTCGCCTGGCCGGGAGTTTTCGCCTCCGACATCGGCCATTAGCTGATTAGAGATTTAAATACCACCGTCTGTTTCTTGTCCGTTAGGTAAACCGATCATGTTTGACAGCTGCAATTCCATAATTAGGCCCCTCTTATTTGGTTTCTGTTCCTGATGATCAAAGCAGGGCGGGTGTAGGCCTTCACTCCCTGATCAAAGTTAAGGTTTGTTCATTTTGGAGAAAAGGTATAGTGCGTAAATATATCACAGAAAATATGGTACAGGTCTCGCTTAGATATTCACAAAATTCTTACTCTTAGTGGATTCAAGTTATGAAGCTATATTTGCATCGCTATCTCAGGTTATCATAAATAAGTACGAAATACTTCCATAGACATTTAAATAAGCATTATATCATACTGTGACGTCATCGTGTTATATGTCAACGGTTTGGTGGCGCGTATGTAGACCACACATAAAATTTTCAATCATTAATTATCTGGATTATGATGTGAGTACACAGTGAATTGCCACTTCTGTCGGATTTGGATTAGATGAATACCAATTATCTGGATACTCCTAAACGTGATTCATGCAGTCGTGGACACAAAGTGATCTCTTAGCGTCATTTAGTTCTATATTATTATATATAAAATGGGTGGTATGAGAGAAGGCTTCTGATTGGTCAATTGCCCTATTTTGCAATGCCGTAATTCGGTATAGTGCACCGCGTGCACTATACCGGCAATTTCTGCACTGCCTTGTTGCGCAAGTAAAAAAAATGGTGCGCACAACAATAGATACGCGGAGCAACAATATACGTCACAATAGCTTAATTAGCACCAAAAGTTTGGCAAACATATTGGCAAAGATAAAACCAGATTAGGCAAGGTCAAATATCTAGGGGTCTATTTACTATAATAAATACTGCATGCATCTATTAATGCAACATTACTGACTATGTGAACTCCAAATACTAAATAGAGCTACTAAATAGAACTAAATACTTCAAGAGCTGAAGAGAGGATTCATCATAGACTAGTTCACGCGTTACATTTAACTTTCAAGGTTTAAAAACTCTCCTGTTTTTACGTGTTAAGGGATTTTCAAGTCTTCTTGGAGAGAGGATTCATCATATAAATAGTAAGGTAAGTTCAGATATACTTTGATACAATTTTCTGTTCCCATCTAATATAACATATAGCACATGCTTATTGTCGTTCAATATACAATATCATTCGTGTCCATAAATTTCAAATTTCTCTTGTGCGTTTATATTTAAACTCGGCCTACGGCCTCGTTGAAATATAAACGCACGCGAGAAATTTGAAATTTATGGACACTCATATTATGGTATATTGCACTCGCTAGCATGCACTATTTGTATAATATTTTTTTTTATTTCGTCTGGCTTTATAGCAAGGTTTAAACCCCTTCTTCAGTAGGTTGACAAATTATGACAATAGTTGGCCGTAGACTCGAACGACTTTTGGAAAAAAAATGAAGAGGATTAAATACACAGTCGTGTTTTTGTTACTCAGCATAACTTGTGTTGGATTGTGGAGTTGGAAATCAACTTCTTTGGTGATAAGCAACCACCACAATGCAGGTATAATATTTAAAACATGCACATAAAGCATATTTCATTTCCATGGACCAACCGCCTTTTTTGGCATGCACAGTGCACTTGGGCAATTAAACATTGAATTTATTGGCAGGGCTTCTCCTGAAGAAAATTATTTTGAAAAATGGCCGTCAGATGATACAAAATAATATTAGTTTATCAGGTAAAATAGTTTATGTGTTCGCCAAACTATTTATGCCGGGCTTTTAAATGATTTTGACTTTGCGTGTGTTTATTTGTATGTATAAAAGAAACAAAATTAATTAATATATCAAAAATAAACATTTTACCAAAATAAAGTTACGTTTTTTCAGTATTTAGTATCAGTAATTGCCACAAGGATAATGGAAACATGTAAACAGTTTGCGGATAAATGTGACTCCTCCTTAACCCGTTGTATAATGAGAATTGATAATTCTATTCACAGATAATCCCACCTCTTAAAATTGTATTTTTAGGGGCCATTTGTCACCCCTCTGTTTAAGAAGCGCACCTGTCTGTGTATTTATTGATCTGAGGTATAAAAAGGGACAAGTTTTCTCTTTCAGAATATACAAAAATATTCGACAAATCTCTGGCCATGAATAAAATATGACAACATAATATGTATACTATAAAAGACTTGTAAATATGAAAGAATACACGCATTTAGCTATGTTGCAATACCAGTGCTAAGGGGTGTACTATGACCTCATATTTCTCTTCCGACATTTCATTAAAAAAAGGGGGATGATACAATGTCTATATATATCTCTCATTCAGTATGCATCTAATCAACCTTGGTGCACGACTACGAATAATCATTTGCTGATAATGAGGTGTTTGTTCTGTCAATGGTGAAAACCCATGCGACAATTCGATTATTTTGTAAATAGCTAACAGATGATGGTAAAAACACTCGAACAAAAAATATCCAAAGTACATGAAAAGCAAATAATCGGCATACAGCATCAGAGTAACATAATTTTATTATGGATGTGTTATGTCAATATCGATACCCTGTTACCTTTTATTTTATGCATCTATTTTACATAACTACATTCATTTGTTACTCATATAATGGTGGAACATTTTTTTTTTTCAGCTGTGGCAACATCTTGTCACACCGGCTCATATTTTTTGCAAGTGTTTGGCCCCGCTTTCATTTTCATGGACCATGGCTCTTTCTTGGACGTTCCCCTAACCCTTCCCAGAGATTTTTTAAAATAAAAATTTTGTCAACCCCATAGTGCCCATTTTAGGAAATTTTTCACATTTTGGGGCACCTTTTTGTTTACCCGGCCAACCAAGGCCCCCTCAGTCCTACCCTCATGACATGCGTCTCGGGGGTAGGTTGATATTGTTCTTTCAGTTTATTTCAAGTTCATGGTTTTAGGTATATTGTCTAGGGAAATGGTCAAACATTATTTTGATTGTTGTTCAACATTGATTGTATTCATTTTTACAGCATGGAAATTTGTATCTTCCCAATGTATTGTAGCATATCAGTCAAATTGCAATTAAAAAAATGAACTAAAGTTATCATTTGCAACCTTGTCATGGCTGGAGCAAAATTTAGGGGAAAATGATAATAATCATGGATTCAGGATTGTTTTTATTTATTTTGCCTTTATCATAATGGTAGAATTGAACATGTTGAGTAGCTGAAAAGGGCAAATAACCGAAACAAAATAAACACACCCACACATTTGAACATATAGGACTTGAGTCTGGCCGCGCCGCTCTGGCAGCATTTCATGGAACTGAGCCCTCGATATTATGTGCCCGCCATATAGCTAGGGGTTACCCAGTGTACTATACGCATGCACCATGTGCGCGTATGTCTGCGCGTTTGTACATTTTCCTTTGTTACGCACATAGAGTTACATACCCCAAACACGCATATACATGCACACACAAAGAGCATGCGTATTACATTGCAAGCCACCCAGCGATGCGCATGGCTAGCTGTCACCATGCATGACAAAACATCACCCAAACCAAATTCGAGTAGTATGAAGGGGGTTAATAAAGCTACGCACTTAGTTTTTGACGATTTAGTAGTCATAGAATTTAATATTTTATATTACTATTTTCATACCATCTTTTGCTACATTTTGTGAGGATTAACTTGGTGCAAAAAACATGGAATAAAACTAACAGCAATTACGAATGTAGCGGCGAGATCGAAACCCTCTCCTCCGTTGCCGTCAGAAAAAAAAAAAACGGTTCATAAGTCTAGCACTCACTTTGAAGTTTGATATAACACTTTTAATGATGTGTTTTCCTCCAAATTTCATGATATATTATGAAATAGTTACCACAATTCAATAATTTTTAACTTTTTAGCACCTTGCTTCTATGTTTAGCCGTAAAAGGTGGAATTTTGAACTTTGAAATGAAACACTATTTTGCCATGACGGCGCGCCTGTATTATGCGAGTGCATATTTTGGCCCCATTCACCTTAGCGCGTAATTTGCAGTGCGTAGCTTTATGAACCGCGTAGCTTTATGAACCCTGGCCCTACCATACTAGTACAGTAAACTGACCGTAAGTTGTTGCAGATTACAGCAGATACAATAGGGGGCACACGAGTAAATAGACGCCCATAGGGCTCACGTGTTAAATTAACGCTCTTCAAAAACAGACATTCCAAAATATTATTCTGTAGATGGAAATCGTTTTAATTATCAAAAGTAGAGTTCAAATTTAAAGGACTCTTTGTTCAGGGACTTATTGACAATTTTGTCAGCTCAAACAAAAATCAAGATCTTGAGCGAGACTCTGACACAAAAGCCAACTTTTGTAGGCGTGCCATGTACAAAATTACGAAAAAGATTCCTAAAAAATACGCCAAAGTGTCTCATCTTCAACTACATGGTAAATTATGAAAGAGTAAGACTTATAGCACATATTTTATTCATTAAACAGCCACATAAGACCATTTAATGATTTTATATGACCATTTTACATCAATAAAAATTACCTCATCTTTACTACGCCTTCCCAAAATACCTTGGGTGCATATCATTTACTGGCGTGTGTACCCTATAATCGCTTGGTTCGCGCGCATGCGCACGATGAACTTCTGACTTGTCATCTATATTGTCAAAATTGTTTATTCCAAAGTTCGTTATGGATGTGTAAATTCGTCAATCAATTTGTCCTGTCTGGTAATGCGGCGGTCACAACTCGTCGTAGGCTACGGGGCACGTGCCATCAACGTAGCCTGCGTTGCATGTACAATGCACGCACAGGTCCTGGGTCAACTTCTGCGATTCCTGCGTTTCTGTAGTAAGGGTATTGTAAAGACCTCCTGTACGTCGTACATGCATTGTACCTACAAGGTAGGTATGTTAGCAGGATCACAAAACATGCTTAAGAAAGAATCACTTTTGAGTATCAGAATTAAGGAACAGCAATTGTCTCAAGTAAAAAGTTTTAAATATCTCGGTATACATGTGGATGATAAATTAAAATGGGATGTTCAAACTGACCACATGCGTAAAAAGATCAGTAAAATGGTGAGCTATTTGTGTAGACTAAGAAAATATGTAAATATGTCCGAATCGAAGTTAATCAATAATTCAATTATATTACCTCATTTTGATTACGGAGATGTAATTTGGCAATCTGCCAGCAATAATTTTTTGACACAACTTCAAAAAATCCAAAATAGGGCAGGCAGAATAATACTCAAAATCAACCCATAATCTCATACTTCTATCAGTCAAATTCATTTCTGTCTTGGATGGCAAATGTTACCTGAAAGACGTAAAATCCATCTTTTACTATTAACATACAAAATATTAAACAATATGACCCTCGAATATTTGAAAGAAATATTTCATTTTAAACACACGCCATATTCCCCTCCGTAATCAAAATAGCCTTTCATTACCTAATCTAGATATATGTTTATATTTCAAATGTAATTGTATATGATTTTATTATACGGAAATAAAACCAAACCAAACCAAGGTACCTCCGCTGCACGAATTTTCTACGAAATCCATCGTAGGGAGTTGCACGTCGAAGGCACGGCGAGTTGTGATTCGTCGTCCGCAACCGGACTGACAAAATTTATTTGTCAGTTGGTGCTTGCGGGATTCGTCAATTTAAAGAAAATTATATACATTTGTTAAGTAAAGATCTGCAATTTGTCCAAGAACTCATTTGTCATTTGACGTAAATTGATCGTTGAAATAGCATGACAAATTTACAAACCCACTTTGACGAATCCCTTCCCACGTTTGACAAACGTAAACTAAGAGTGTATCGTTGCCTAAAATAAGTTGTGTATTGCAAAAACGGTTTCATGCAATTTAATTGTGTTTTCCAGAATATACCAAACAAAATATATAGAATACTTGTAAATTAGACAAAAAAGTACGTATTTTAGCTATGATGCAATACTTAGTGCGTGTGATGGTAGGTTTATATAAATTTATCATTATAATGATTATAAAAATAATGATAAAGAAGTTTGAATAAATTATTAAAAAAAAAATAATAATAATATATATCCACCCCAACATCGAGACCAGAACTTACGTTCATCGCACTTACGCGCACTTACAACATGCGCGTGAGTACTGACATCGTACGTGAGGTGCACGTGTAAGAACGGCCTCCTTACGATAACAATGCAAACGCACGGAGATCGTACGTTGTGAGCACGTACAACTCACTTACCGCGTGTGCAAAGTACGATGCACGCAACCGCCCATTACCATGCAAGGTGTTCCGGCAACGCACTTACACCTTGCGCAGTCCTTGCGATTGACGTGCGTTGACGCACTCGCTCCCTGCGCTTGCCACTTCTACCTATGTTTTCAGAAAAATGTAGCGACCGAAGCCTCCCCAACTTGAAAAGTACGTCGGCTTGTGACCAGGGATTTAAAAGGCGGCACGTAGACATAATTCGAAAACATCCTATGAAATCATATACTGTGACGCCATCTCAGGTCATGATAGCATGTACATACCATGCACATTTTATATTCGATCATCATTCAGAACACGATGGGAGTACATGGTGAACTGCCTCTTCTAAATCTTCTGCCGGACTCGGATTAAATGAATACAAATTATCTGGATATTATAAATTTGATTAACGGAGTCATGGACACAAAGCGATTTTATTTTGGTATATTTTACACATTGCTATTATTCGGACGTAGGCCCTACATCATATTTCATTTTGTCTGGTAGTATACCATGATAACTTCTACAAATTATGATAATGGTTGGTAACAACTCTTGGTAAGACATGATGAAGAGGATTGACTATGCATTCGGGTTTTTGTTACTGATCATAACTTCTGTTGGATTAATATGGAGTTGGGAATCAACTTCTTTGATGATCAGTAACAATCATAACGCAGGTACGTTGGGATATGCTATCAAACACATTCATTCAATTCATTTCATATCATATATTTATTAGGTTCCAAGTTCAGTACATTGATAAATGTGTTTGTTCGCTTAAAAAGCATGCACTTCTATTTCCTTTTCCTGAATCAACCACAATTCGCTACATCCTTAATCATTTGATAATTTTTACTTCGTGGAAGGTTGCCAGACTAATTGTGAGGTAATTTTTTTAAAATAATTTATTATATGAATGTGTGTATTTGTAAACCTATTATGATATATGGTCCATTCCACGGTGGAGAGGACATAATTATTGTTGTTTTGATCTTCTGTTTGCTTTATCTCACAGTCGGGCTGTATTTTTGGCTTCAAACTTTTCTGAAATTATCATGACATTGGAGGCTTACAGATCCCGATACAGATTAAGTTTGATTTTACCTTCAATTTATTGTATGTCCTTGTCGAAGAATCCAAACTATACATAGATTAAAGCACGTGGGACAATACACATTTTAAACGTTTCTTTTAAGACTTTGACAGAAAACGATGATTTCTTTAGTAATTTTTCTAATTGGATAATCTGAAGAATATTAAGTCACCCCTAAATGAACAATAAAATTAAATCTGAAGTCACAGAAAATGTTACCGGGTATGAACTCCAAATACGTCGTAACGGACAAATTGTAATGTGAGTACATAGAGTAATTTGAGGACAGTTCTTCCTAACATGCATCATCATATTATTTGACCATTTTCCTTTTTCGGAACTCGAGTTACCGAAGTTCAACAACCCGAGAGTCTGAAAGAACTTGACCAATATACACTGCCCTCCAAAAGTTTGGGTACACGCGCCTGAGGTCAGCTCTGTTTTTGGATCATTTTGAGGCATTTTATGTCCAGCAGTATTTCAGTCCAAATGATGTTTAAGTACAAAAAATTCATTATGCAACCAATATACTTCACAATTACCACGCCAAGTCTCCTTGGAATTTAGAAATTACTCAAAAATATGCAAAAAGTGCAAAAACGTGATTTTGCACTAATTTATTCAAATATTGAAAAAAGAAGATATATCGGCTAATAATGGTCCGATCAATGTAAAATTTTGTATGGATGTTGAGGCATAATTTATGTAAAATATAACCCTGTACCACTGGCGTAAATCCGTAAAGAATGCTTTTCATCAGGGGGGGGGGATGTTACATAATAATACAAAGCGCCATCCCCCCCCCCCTGATGAATAGAAGTCGCAAATGGATTTACGCCAGTGCCCTGTACTATTTGTTTCTATTTTGAAACAACACTTTATTAATTATGCAAATTTATGCAAATTAAAGGTCTATTTTTAGAAATTTATCAATATTTTGTTTTAAAAATTGTTATGAAGCCAAATTTTTTGTTGAAAGTTGCTGAGTATAATAGCCAACAACATTTTGATCAAAAAGTTGGACTTTCTCATAAGTTCCTTTGTATTCTTCGGTTTTATAAGTTTCTATTGTCTTCGATTATTTTTATTTGTATGTATTTCTTTATGTTTTTGGGTCTTTTCTGTTTCTGAAATGAAAGCAAAAATATTATCTTACATTCTATTTAGGTCTGACATGCAATAATGCAATTTTGTATCATCTAACAACACAATGGGCAGTGTTCTTAGAACAGTAGTTGCACTACGCTTTAAAGGAAAAAGTCACCCAAAGGCATATCTGGGGTTGGCAGCGGTTGCGCAGCAGTCATGGATGTTTTAAAGTTGGTTAAATTGGCCGAGACCCCTCCTCCAATCAGAACAGTCATAATTCAGTCTTTATATAAAAAGTTGTTAAGTAGGAACCATTGTTTTGACGTGTAATTAGGAAAGTT
Organism: Paracentrotus lividus; assembly: GCA_940671915.1. Taxonomy (NCBI): domain Eukaryota; kingdom Metazoa; phylum Echinodermata; class Echinoidea; order Camarodonta; family Echinidae; genus Paracentrotus; species Paracentrotus lividus. The sequence goes on from CALNVZ010000174.1 coordinate 58,339,512, forward strand.
TTAAAATATCGAAAAATCCAATTATTGCAAATTTGTGTACTGAATGCACCATTCACCTGAATTGCTCTACAACACTCTTAATTGCATCTAAAAGGCTTTAAGCATCATCCTGTATCTGTACCTGTATCAATCAAGGTACATTTCAGAAACATATAAAAGAGCCAAAAACATTGCGAAAAACATGAAAATAAAATCAATCGAAAACAATAGAAGTAATAAAACAAGAGAATCCAAAGGAATTCATGAGAAAATCAAACTTTTTAATCATAATTTTATTGAGTATTATACTCAGGAACTTTTGACAAAAATTTGGGCTTCATAGCAATTTTAAAACAAAATATTGATAAATTTCTAAAAATAGACCTTTAATTTGCATAAATTTGCATAATTAATAAAGTGTTGTCTCAAAATAGATTTAAAAAAAACAGTACAGGTTTATATTTTACATATGCCTCAACATCCATACAAAATTTTACATTGATCGGACCATTATTAGCCGAGATATCTTCTTTTTCAATATTTGAATAAATTAGTTCAAAATCACGTTTTTGCACTTTTTGCATATTTTTGAGTAATTTCTAAATTCCAAGGAGACTTGGCGTGGTAATCATGAAGTATATTGGTTGCATAATTTTTTTTTTTGGTACTTAAACATCATTTGGACTGAAATACTGGTCATAAAATGCCTCAAAATGATCCAAAACACAGCTGACATCAGGTGTACCCAAACTTTTGGAGGGCAGTGTATATATATATTTTTCAATCAATTTGGTCAGTCCATGTCTGCTTTACATAATTGTACAAAGGTAACTTGTAGATCCTAACAGTTTGAAATATATTTAGGTCTTGAATTAAACTTGAAATGTACTGGTTATTTGTAACATGACAGATAGAGATAGAGATAGAGAGAAAGAGAGAGAGAGAGGGAAAGAGAGAGAGAGGATGGTTGACTAATTGTCGTAGGTGTCTAACGGTGAAAGTTTGAGAGTTGCTTTTTTTCCTTCTTTTTTAAATTTTTTTCTTTAAATCTTATTTTGATCTGGCATTATTTTCCCTATATAATTCTGCTTTCGCTTATACTCAGTATTTTCTAAATAATATTTGCTTTCTTTTTGTCTCACTTAAGAGATCTCTGGCTAATGGTTAGAATTGGGATTGTGTAAATAAAAACAAGCTTTGCTAATAATGCTGATGCGATTGTCCTTTTTAACCAGTATAAATATGTCGAGTAAAATAGAATAAAATTTATAAAAAAAAAATCTTTGTGTATGTGCACGTTGACAATTCAAGAATATCTCAAAATGTTAGAATTTCGTGGATGGGGACCCTCCTACGCTCCCGAAGACCCCTATTTAGAAATGGCCGTAAGATAATATATAAAGATATTGTTCATCAGGTAAAATAATTGATATATACGGACAATTATTTATGTCTGACTAATAAGAGACTTTGACCTTGCGTGTGTGTTATGAAATCACTACATATCATAATTCAAAGAAAAAACAAAAACTTAGATGAAAAATAATCATGTTAACAAAAGAAATGTGTATTTTTACTTTTATATATCTATTGGATTGGTTATATGTTTATATTATTATATATGTTCGCATTATCAGTAATGATAGACAATGGTCATGATCCTAAATACTTGAAAATCTAATTTCTAAGTACGTTTCAGGTATTCAGTTTGAATTGCTTTAGACCTGTTCACTAACATAATTGTGCACATTTATGTCGTTTTTTCATACAAAGTTCGCTCGTAATCTAATGAAAATTAAACTGCATTGGTAAAACATTCAATTTGCATTTGGATTAAAAGCTTAATTTTGTTGAAAGGTCGCTCTTGGCAACCTGGAAACTTGCTAGAACATTGTCAGACGTTATATGTAATTAAACCTTCAAGGTTATTAGTTTGATACAAATTTTTCATTAAAAAATAGTATGATATCATTCAGTATGCGTCCAATCAAGCTTGGCGCATCTGATTATGTCTTTGTTCTCTCAATTGGGGAAACTTGTATATACGACAAATAGATTTGTAAATACTTTGCTGAAAGGAGATGGAAATCAACTCAAATAAATAATATCCAAAGTACATATAAAACAAATAAAGGCATTCAGCAAATTATGGATGAGTTAGGTCAATATTACTATCCTATTATTTCATTGGTAATTTCACATAACTATAGGCTCAATCAACGTGCACTCTGACTACCTGTCACGAATTGTATAGAAGAAGGAAATTTAGGCTTTTCTGCTTTGTTTAAATCATATTTGGTGCTGAAGATCTTATAGATCTAAGTTTTTTATAATGCTTTTCGATGGCTTTGTATAGGCTTCTCACATAATAATGGCTATGAATCCAGCGCTCTGGAACAATAAATGTGTAATTTCGATTAGCTCCTCGTCGCAGAAAATGTAGCATAACTTATATTTTACAAAATAAAATTATACAAAACACAGGGCATCAGAAAAAAAAATATTTTGGCTATGATTTGGTACCAAATACATCATTTATAAAGATTTTATACCTTAATTATTTTCCCCGACTGTACCATTTGTTTTATACAATCTGGAGAAAGAAACATAATGGAAATAAACAAATTCTCTCTTCACGACATCAAGTTTTTGGTTAAACATGATCAGCCTGGTAAATATGTGGTAAACCAATAAATTATCATTCATTAGTATGTAATTGTACCTGGTTATCGACTCTTTTACCCGGCGTTCAGTTTTTAATTCACGATATAAATACATTTCTTTTTGCAGATCGACATCTGAATTTCACAAATGAAAAGGGTCGGCATATCTACAATGAAACATCTGTTATCAAAAATCGGTGAGCGTAATCTTAGAAAAAAAAAAGGTTCCATTAAGCACCCTTTTTGCCACAACAGCGGCACCCTACAAATACGGTGCCCATTAGCACCCTTATGTGTTAATAGGCGCCCCAAAGGGCACCCAAAAGGGTGCTACTATAGTGGCAAAAGAAGGGTGATCAATGGAACTCTTTTTCTTATAGAGTGATAATGTTATAGACCTCCTATACTATACGTTGAGCAAAATTAAATTGCCATATTAAACATCAATCGAAAGCTATTAAGCTACAAAATACATCCATGAATTTTCAATGATTACCCTGCAGTATTTCCTTCCTAAACATAAGAAATCGTTAGAGCTTCGAAAATGGTATTTTCCCCCACGAAACAGGCCTGAATTGCTGCGTGAGACCTAAGAAGGTGTGTCGTCATGATTGAGTTTGTCCATAGAAAGGTTTCGATTCGACAACACTAATCATACTTGTTTACTAATGAATTGAATTGAATTGAATTTATTAGACTTCACCAGTAAAATGTACATGGTATTTTGTCAACATGTTGGACATAATCAGAGTGGAAAAAACATAATTATAATAATTAATGGATGTAGTATATATACAAGTATAGTTTTAACATAATCATCATAATCATATTGACATAATTGATTTACAATAATTCATGCATATAGTAATATATCACTGGCGTAAATCCGTAAAGAATGCTTTTCATCAGGGGGGGGGGGGATGTTACATAATAATACAAAGCGCCATCCCCCCCTGATGAATAGAAATCGCAAATGGATTTACGCCAGTGTAATATATACAAATAATTCGGACTTAATCAAAGTGGAAACAAATAATATATCTAAAAACAGTTTTAACATAATCATCGTAATCATTTTGACATAATTAATTTATAATAATTCATGAATATAGTAATATATATATAAATATTTTTAACATAACCATCGTAATCATATTGACATAATTAATATACAGGAATTCATGAATATAGTGAGAAATACATGTCAAATAATTCGACCAAAATCATATAGACAAATATATATAATGTATATACAAATAATTAGATACAAATTTCATGAGTTTTTCATATATTATGTATATTAAAATTCTCCTCTGATTGATATTATTTTCTTGAAGTATTTAAGCACAAGGTTAATTTTATCTTCATTTTCTAGTTTCATTATTTCTATAAATCTGTTTTCGTTACTATATTCTCTGAAGTCCCCCCTAAGTTTAATTATATCGGTAAACAGTATTGCCCTTGCTATCCTACATTTTGTACATTCTATCATAATATGGTATTCATCCCCAATTTTCCCAGTATTACATTCATTACAAATTCTTACGTGTGATGGAACTTTATTCGGTCGTCTGTGTTTGCCGGTTTCTATCACAGGGAGGTTATGAGAGCTTATTCTTAGGCGACATATGTTTTTGCGTAATTTATAATTTTTTATATGGGTTAAGTATTTTTCCTTCTCTATATTCCTTTTAAACTTTCTATATGTTCTTAATTTATTTTGTTCATCCCCATAAGCATAATCATGGTCCAAGTCCATTGTAAATTGACGGTTGTATAGTTCTTTTATTTTATTTTCTAAACCCGTCCCAAAAAGTTTCGCCAGTGGACTTTGGGCCGTGATAACTTTTCAGGTCGCTTTAGTTATTCCTGATATTCATACCATTTGAAAGACAATTTTTTCCCCTTTTTATTGATATCCTATTTGTAATGATTTTGTCATGCTTCAATGCACAGAATATCAGAATATGGAGAAATGTAAAAAGTCAAATGTTGGAAAATGCATTCATCAAAGTGAAGTTCCGCCACTCGAATTTAGGCCCTGATAACTTTTTGGGGTATTTTATAATTTTTATTGAATTTTATACCATTGTCAAGTAAATTAATTCCTCTTTTTAACGACACCCTAATTGTAACGAGAGTGTTGTTCTTGCATGCACAGAACACCTGAATGTTAGGACAAGTCAGAAGTTAAATGTTCCAAATTGAATGCCTATTGTCAGTATTACTGTCTGTTGCCAGCAATAACAAAGCATTTCGCTATTTTTCACTTTTTAATTTTCATTATATTCATGAGTTTTGTGCATTGAAACATGATGTTACTATTGCAATTAGGGCATCAATAAAAAGAAGAATAAATGTACTTTTTAATGCTATAAAAATTGATAATGCTTGAAAACCCACATTAAAATGTATCAAGCTTCAAAGTAGTGTTACAGAAATTTAAACTGAAAATTATCTTTCGCTTTGCCATGTATTCAGGTGGTATTCAGGGTTCCTGTGGACCCAAGCATGACATAACCATGACAAATAAGGTATCAATCAAAAGAGGAATAAATTAACTTGACAATGGTATAGAATTCAATAAATATTATAAAATATCCCCAAAGTTATCAGGACCTAAAGTCAAGTTGCGGAACTTCAATGTGATCAATAAAAGTGCATTTTACAACATTTGACTTTTTACTTTTCTCCATATTTTGATATTATGTGCATTGAAGCATGACAAAACCATTACAAATAGGATATCAATAAAAAGGGGAATAAATTATCTTTCCAATGGTATGAATATCAGGAATAACTAAAGCGTACCTGAAAAGTTATCATGGCCCAAAGTCCACTTGCGAAACTTTTTGGGAGGGGTTTATTTTATCTCCAATAACTGTAGTACTATCAATAATTTCTTCTATTAATTTTGTAGGCATTCGTGATTTACATCTAGATAAGAGTTACATGCCTTAACCCGTTGAGAGCGGGAACCGGGTATACCCGGGTCCCGTCTAACACACTCATAGACGGGAACCGGGTATACTCGGTTCCCTAATGACCACATCTTTATCACCAAATACCCCCTAAAATTCACCTTTTGTTGAATTTTTGCTACATGCACTAGTTCATTTATGAAATGAGCGACATGTTCTAGTGAAAAACATGTCATAACTATTTGATATATTTAATAGATAAGCTTTTTTAAATAGATATATTTCTCAGGCACTCAGGAAGAATTGCGTCAACCAGTGTATAAAAGTGACCATCAGCGATTTTTAGCATTTTCGGTTTCGCTGATCCTCCTTTGTACTACTTTTATTGTTAGCCCATGACAATTCAATGGATCAGCGGAAGGTGTGAGCGATTTTCTAACATGGGCGCGCACACACAAAACCCCGGATGTATCGGTCGGTGGCTGTACTTATTAGCCAGCGCTTCCAGTGGCTTAGCTGAGAAGAAAACTATTCATTAAAATTGGAGAACGGGTCGACATCTAATCTAAATGACTAACAATATCTAACCCCCAATTAGTACCTCAAAAGAAGAGGATATACGGCTTAGTTTAAAGTTTGTAAGAAATGAAAAGAAAAGAGAAAAGAGAGAGTGTGTTCAAGAATCAAGTCGGCAACCAAAGGACTCCAATTTATTTTTGTTTCTTTTGTAACTTAAACACATAGGTTCATCTTAGGCCATGGTATAAGAAAATTCAATACTTTTAATAAGAGATCTTTAAATCTTAGGGATAAAACTAAAAAAAGCAACCCTTTGTTCACCTTGTTCCAGACTCATTAAGGTGTAAAACACTTGCTTTCAGGCCAAGACAAGATACTCAGTTTACAAACCGGAGGAATAATTTTCTTGTTCACAATATTTTTTTTCTTCTATGTAGTAATATCGAGTTTGACATGGGAATGTAGAATATTCAATCGTGTAATGATAAGCGGCAATTGAGAACTAAAAACACCAAAAATATTATAGAAAAAAATATGTATTAAAAAAAAAAATCAAGCTTCACTTCTAAAATCCATTTCCAGCGTGCGACCAGCCTACGCATGAGCGATTTAACCAGAGCCCGCACGCGCGGACATGGTCGTCTCTTTTTTAATCTCGTCTCGGGGTAATGACATCAGGCCAAACAATTTCGTCGTCAACGGGTTAAGTGATTGTCGTACATTCCCTAACCAACATATACACTGTTTACTTAACATTGATTTATTTTCTTGGAAAGAGTGATATAGTAATGAGTTCTTTTTTAAATTTCGCATACGTGCCCAATATTTGGCTATGATCTGACAGATACTTGTTACTAATGGGTATGATCCAACTTCGGCTAATATTACTATTTTACTACTCATTTTATTGACACCTAATACATTTCGCAACCATTGTAGTTGAACACTTTCTATATGATTCTTAAAATATTTTTAGGAATTTCCCTTTTCAACTTTGCCAAGCTTTTCAAAATTAACTATGAAGGCACCCCAAACCTCTGCACCATATAAAAGGTATAGGTTTAATGAGAGAATTAAACAGACAATTTGCTACTTTAATGTTGGGAAGACAGTACCCGAAAGATTTTAGAAGTTTAAATATTACCTTTTTGGATTTGTGTACCAAGTTTAGGGATGCGTCATTGAAGGTGCCACAATTATTAAAGTCCCAGACCGGACCGAGAAATGAAAACCAAAATTACATATAAAACGAAAGCTAATATTGCTTCATAATACAGCAATTCCCAATTTAAGCATTTTTATCTTCCATCTAGAAAGTATTTCATTAAAAAGGTGATATAACCTCAACCAGGCCATCCCTCCCAATTAAGTACTCGAAAAAGTACCCCTATTATAGTGGCGCGGCTGATGACGTCAAAGAAGTTTAAGGGAATGCTGCTGCCAGGCATGAGTGGGTTTCGCCTTTAGAAAACACGTTTGTATTGCTATGTCAGAACAATAGACCCCATGTGTGCTAGAATTCTATTGTTCTGACATAGCAATACAAACGTGTTTTCTAATGCTACAGTCACACAGACACTTACGTATAGTTACGTCCGGTCGCGTCCAAAAATCATTTTCTTTTCTGCGGATTCCCACCAATGCCTTCCCGTCATAGTCAGGATTGGAAATAGTGATAATTTCGTTTATCCAATAAAACAAAGAAATACATAAGAAATGATAGAATAGAAGATGAAATAAGATTAAAACAACAAAAACGTAACTATACGTAAGTGTCTGTGTGACTGTAGCATAAAGGCGAAACCCAATCATGCCTGGCAGTAGCATTCCCTTAAACTTCTTTGACGTCATCAACCGCGCCATTAAAATAGGGGTAACTTTTCGAGTATTTGGGAGGGATGGCCTGGTTGAGGTTCGATCATCTTTTTACGAATACTGTTATGAAAATTTAATTTATTTTGGGGGTATTTATGTTATACGCCTACTTAGCTTTCAATCGATGTAAGGTTGTATTTACTCCGTCAACGGTCTTAAATGGTAAGGCCTAAATATGTCGCCTGTTTTACTGTTTCTACGTTTTCATCGTTTATTTTGAAAAAATTATGAAATAATGAAATAAGTATCACATATTTTTTTTTTTTGTCTATATAAATGTATTCAACAATGTCCAGTTATTAATGCACTTCACACAAGAGGTGTACCTATTTTTTTTTTTTCTTCTTCTTCTTACGCTGTCTTATACGTATATACGCCCTGAAATTAGAGTCATCTTCGAGTATTTGGGAGGGGCGGCTCAGTTGAAGTTTAATCTCTTTTTCATTATTACCGATATGAAAATTATTTTCTGTCCCTACTTAGCTGACACAGAATGCATATTTATTACGATCCATGATGCATGTATCTGCTTCTGGTCTTTAACATGAGGTAATTTATAACCATGATTATAGTGTATAAAGAGAATGACTTTGTATCATTCTAATGGTCAACATCCTTATAAAACATTACCAGGCATGTGTGCGTGTGAGCTTGATGATAAAAAAGCTTTTTAAATACCTCTCTATTTCTTTGATGTTTAAAAAATTTAGCAAATTACACACAATGCTTTGAATTTAAGTTAAATGACATTTTATATTCTTGTTTATGCTTACAGGAAGAAGGTGGAAAAGTTCATGAAACCTTGGGAGACCATCCAAATATTTCGTTTTGATGTGGACCCAATGGACATGCGCTTTTCACGTACATGGAAAGGCATATCGAGACAATCTGATGGGATAAAACGAAGAGTAAAATCATGCGCTGTAGTAGGGAATTCTGGAATTCTTCTAAAGAGTGGATGCGGTCACGTGATAGATGACATGGACCTCGTCATCAGGATGAACTTGGCCGAGTTTGGACATGAATATTCATCAGATGTGGGTTCAAAGGTCACTCTGATGACCATCAACAGGGAACAGTTGAGGCAAGTCCTGGTCTGCTTTTTAAACATGACGCAGCGGGGTAAAAATGTGCACCTATCGCAAAACGCTACAACACCAGCCCTTTCGGCTGAATGTGGAAATTTTGTCAGGAGACTCAGAATGATCAACGATGATGTACTATGGCTCTTCAAAGGTCGCCTTCCAGGTCTACAGGAGGTTCTATCGTTACTCAGAAGAAATTTCGGTCTTCGTTTCAAGTTTGCATACAGTCCGGTTGATCCCGTTGGCCCTACGAGAAGGTAAAATATGCAATATTTAGTGGCGAATCCATGATATCAAGGGCCATGATCCAGTTGATGCATTTTTAAAAGAATTTGGTGCCTCCATGTAAAAATCTGAACAAGCACACACAAAACACAACAAACGGAAACATTCAGCAGAAAAGGAGCATAAGGTTTATTGTTGTGTCTTTTTCCTATTTTTCATATTACATGATATGAAACAGTTGGACAATATTGCTCTTCAACTGAATTGTACATCATAATATTGTATCAAAATATACAATAGTCATCGATCTGGGAACTCAAGGCAAAACGATAGAAAAGGAACAAAGCATATGATGTACTGTGTCAACAAGCGTATCCTTGAAAAACTTCTTAGTTTCACTTTCAGAATCTGTAACATGCTTTTGGCAAAAATGTTCCAAACTACTCATTATAAAATGAATTCAACCGAATAAACAGAACGACAAATTTAGTTGCTATTGTACCTTTTTCCACACTTAGATTGTTTGCATTGTAGCTCTAACAATAAAATGGTTTGGGCCTTTAATATAATGCCCTGATTTTTCCATTTACATAACCTCGTCACGATGCAAAGCATGTAAAAAGGGTGTAAAAAAAAAAAAAAGCACGGTACAAAAGATAAAATGCCCTTTTGTCAAAGCCCTCGAAATATCTAACTGTTTACTTGTGCCCTATAATTTCTTTATTTTCCCCTTTTAAATCTTTTTATTTTTTTTTTACTAATAAGTAAATGTTTTTTTTTTTCTGGATTGTGCTAATCTGTTTACGTATAATACAAAGGGAATATTAAGTTATGTATGAGCCTATAGCTTTTTTATAGGCCCAATATCTGATTATTCCATAATTTTGTTGGGTTTTATTTTTTTTGTAGTGAATAATTATGTATTTCATTTTATGAATTTTTGGATAAATTTGGAAACTGACCAAAAATATATAATATGAAAAAATGAGCAAAGAAAATGGGATATAGCTCAGATGGTAGAGCGCCTGACTAGTAACCAGGAGGTCTCTGGTTCGAATCCCGATGGTACCCCATTTTCTTTGCTCATTTTGTCATTTTATGAATGTGAGTTTTTAGTATATTTCGTAATTTGTATTTTATGTGTATATTGAGATTTGAGATACGAAATAACGTAAACTTAAACTGAAATTCAACAGCTGTTGACTATCTAATTTTAACTGATCTCTTATGTTTCCTTGCTTTCATATTCCCCAGGTTATGGACTCAATTCAAAAGCCCTTCAACAGGTCTTGCTATGTACACAGCTGCTACTCAACTCTGCGATGAAATATCTTTGTTTGGATTCTATCCTTTCTATACTGATAAATATAATAGAACAGTTCTACATCATTACTACGAACCGGAGTTAAAAGACTTTGTAGTTCATCACGCCTTGTCCGGAGAAAATGAAGCCTTTCTTGATTTAGAAAAGGAGGGCGCACTTCGCCTCATAAATAATTGTACTGCAAGCGGTATATTATGACCACAAAAAAAAAAAAAAATAATAAATTAATTAATTAATTTAAAAAAATAAAAAAAATAGATAAACAAAACAAATCGAAACGCAGCCACATTGTAAGTAGTCTCACGGAATTCGTTAGTATTTTTTTTTTTACAAGATTATCATTTTATTCTTTTCTCGAAGATATTAGAGCGAAATCTAACAGACCCAAAAAATAATTTTTTTTACTCAGACATGGAGTGTCGTTTAAGTTGCCATGTCAAATATATAACTGAAACTACTCAGGATATAGGATTCGGCATCATAACAGGCACTCGGTACACAGAGACATGGAAAACGCTTAATATTGACTGATCTGTACTGATCAAGGGTTTCAGGCGCCTAAACGGACCAAAGAGTTATTGCAACACTTTAAGTTATACGTTCTTTTATTGATATATAGGTTATGTGCTTTATTTACATATATTTATTTATTCATTTATTGTGTCATTTATAAAAAATAAAAAAAAATCGATAGTTGTAGAAATATTTTTAATGATTAGTTTAGTCAGAAAATATTTACTTTTCCTTTTGTTAATGTAAATAATGATGCCGGTGACTAGCTGGATAAAGAAATGATAATTTTTTGCGTGATTTTCGAAAACCTTTCCCTGGATTTTATGAATGACGTGAACTAGTTTTTGTTTTGCTTTGTTTTTTTTGTTGAAAATTTCGCAAATTTATTTTGTGCCATTTTCGAAATAATAATTTGCTTGATGAGAAATATATCTAACTAGTAAAGTGTATTATTACTTCTATAGAATCATTTACAATGTTGTTTCCTTAGCTTTTGCTGTTGACAAAAATTATTGTTTGAATGATGGCTTTGTGAGACAAATATGCCTTTAGGGTTTAATCAAGCATCCTTATTTGAATTAAAAAATGCCATTGGTATAATACCTTGACAGCAACATCCATTTGATCCAATTTCTTCAATCGTCTTGGCAGTTTCTACCAAGTCATGCAAATGTATTCCAGGGGGGGGGGGGGGCAAATGTATTCCAGGGGTTTTTCTGCCTTCGCCCTCAAAAGACAGTACCAATTATGTAGCCTATAGGTGTAGCGCATAGTCGTTCGATCGGCCCCAAAAGGAAAATGATACAGCAACAAAACCGCAACGTTGCAGTACAACTTGTGACCACTTCCTTGTGTAGCCTTTTTAGCTCATAATTTTTCCTTTTTTCATTAATATTGTGGAAATCTTACTATATAAAAAAAACAAAAAACAAATTGTAAAGAAATGAAATCAGTATTGTACTAATTTAGTGTTCAGTACCACGGCCATCATTAATAGTGTTGTTTTCACTCTGGTAGAAC
>CALNVZ010000174.1:58363713-58374917 GCA_940671915.1 Paracentrotus lividus
AATATTTCCGCATATCACATGCATATCGCATGTGGACGGCGTCTTCGCAAGATGTGACAAGATCACTATTTATATCAATAATCGTTAGGTCATCAATCTATGTGAAATAAACATTCTGATTACAACTTTAGCACAATGGTGTTATAGGCTTGCCAAAATGTCTTTTTCCCCAATCTGGTCTGAAGCATCTACCTACGAAAACTATGATAAAAGTTCAATTATTTATTTCATGTCCATGACGAATTTCCTCGAACGGATCGACTGATAATACCATTTTACCGACAGGGAAGTTTTCTTAGGCGAGTTTTTGTACGCTAAGTAATTGCATGCAGTTGTCAATCGGTCGCTTCCCGCCGTTAGCGCGGGTTTTGTTGACATTAATGTAGAGCCGTATAATTTTCTGCGCCGCTCAGATGCATGTATTTCCACTAAACTCATGAATGTAATGTTGCGTTTCCCCTCCTCAAATAATGGACGCGTCTTTATGTTAAGATTTAATGTCATACGTTAGATTTACATTTCACGTGGAGTAGAATTGATATGAACCATCGACAGTATCACTCAAAGCATATGTATATTAAAGACATTTATGGGGGACTTTTTAATATTTTGAAAATCTGAGCCAATATAGAGCACCGTCTCAAATAACTATACACTTTGGAAAATTCTCCCAATAATTAATGTATTAATGTATTCAGAATGCTCATGATCTTCAGCTATCATTATAGCACTAGCCCGATAATAATTCATGCTGACAATCTCCGAAAGAGAAATTTGACAAATACTTAAAAATATGTATAACAATATGATTTGGAAAAACTTGTGCGAAAGACCACATGGAACCCAGTGGGAATCGGTCAGGCGCCGTGCGGACCACGACGCCGGGTACCTCCTGATGTCCTTGCGGTGCATGTTGCACCGCCCGACACCCTCCCGGCTTGTTACAAGAATTGACAGAAAAAACGTGCGGAGCCTACTCGGCCACCGATGAGGCCGATCGGTCCCCTTTAGTGACTCACAGGGCTTTCCAAGGGCTGTAGACCGTCTACCGATTTGATAAAACGCCGGGAGAATCGAGAACATGAAAGCAAATATTCTAGGCCGCGCGATCTGTAAAAATACACCGGTACCCGTAGGATCGTAAGGACCCGGCCAGGAACCTTACGAAAGTGACCGAAATGGTCAAAAATGTCAATTTTACACGCCGTACGGGCCCCGAAACGGTACTGTGATCGCGGCATTATCATACTCCACTAATAGTAATTTGTATTAAAACTACGAGCATAACGAAGCTGAAATTCACAGACATGTAGCGTGATAAATTATCTACAATATGAATGATTGCACAGCTTATGACTGTACATCATTTTCATGCTATGTGAAAAATGTGATAATTTTCCTTCCAAAATGTACCGCCTCCACCCTTTTACTATACCCAACTTGTGACACATGACCTTATACGTGCGGCATACTGACCCGACGCATGCGCAGTATGGGGAGGGGGGTCTTTGAAGCTGTCAGTTCTGCACTTCCCCTACTATTTTTTGTCAGCTAATATATTTTTGCAATGTACATTCATACTACTTCCAACTGACAAAATTTGGTCCATGGGGAAGATGGGGTAATAAATGTCCCAAAACGGGTTTTTTGAGTGGGTCGGGGGCCGAGTTCCCCCACTGTCAGCAGCTGACATCGATTTCCTCGATCCTTGTACTGAACTACATCACTTTCAGGGGTCAAACCTTTTAGGGAAAATGGGTAAATAAATTTGTAGCTGGCTCAGGCTATAATAAGGAGATGATGAGCGATTACCGTACCCCCCCCCTCCTCTACAGTACAAATACAATTCGTGATCTATCTTTTAACTTACTAGGCTTATTGATTAAAGCAGTACCCTTCAACAATTATCTCTTAAAATCTCATCTGCCCTCTCACACTCTCTCAGAAGCGTCGATTCGCTTCGAGAATTCAAAGGATTGGGGGGGGGGGGGAGGTGAGCCATTGTTCACACACAATGCTCGCCCCCAACCCCATGCTTTGAATTCTCGAAGCAAATTGACGCCTCTGCTCTCTCTCTCTCTGTCCCACGTTTAAATTATCTTCTTGTACAGTATATGATAACAGTGAAATACAAACCACTCATGTCATAGGGAGGTGCCCAGGACGGTTCTGCACAATTTACTTATGGATAATTACCCGGACAACTATTCCCATCTTTTAATCTACCCCACTCTACAACTAATCCTTTATTTCTGGGGTAGTTGTCTGGGGAGTAATTGTCCAGGGGGTAATTGTCCTGATACAGGACCCACAAATTACATCCTTGTAATTAGATCTCTTCAAACACAGACACATGTTTCATGTTCAAAATCAAGAGTGGAGTAGATTCCTTTATTTCTTTCACAACAGGAGTGTACTTTTCATCTATCGATCTAAGAAAAAAAAAAAAATAAATAAATAGATAAATAAATAAATTAATTAATACAAATAAATAAATAAAAACAAAAATGGATACCAGATGACAGAAAGGATGGTGTACTTCCAATGGCGGATGCAAAAAAATATGTTCTATTCCCACCCTGCTCGTGCACTTTGTGGTCAAATAGGTATGTAAATAATCATGAACAATGTCCAATTAATGTGTGTCCCTCTCCATTTTCCATCTTACTCCAAATCTTGAATCCGCAACTGATAATATATAGATAACTAGAAATCAAATATCCATAAGGAAGAAGAAAACATCTTTACAGTTTGATTTCAAATGTAATTTGTAAAATTTATCTAATAGTAATTTATGTTTAGCAATTAGGGGAAAATTAATTCTTTTATTTTGGGGGTAAGAATACTTGTAAGAATCACATTCGCATCTCATTTCCGATATAATTTTGTTGAAATGTCTGTATATTCTACCAAAAAATGGTATCACTGTGACATTTGTCGTCAAGATTTTACATTCTTTTGTCATGTACTTCATAATAAATTAAACTAATCTAGAAGCCGCTTCATAGCTTGGAATTAGATGTTCTCCCAGATCCAGTATCCATTTGTAAAGACTGGCTGATACGTCAAGCATCTTCCTTGTGAATCTGTAAATAGAGAACAGACAATACCTCAGTGTTAGGAGAAAATCATTTAAATTCCTTAAACATTCATATTTGTTTATAAGGACACACTAACAATATTAATCCAGAGAATGTATTTATTTGTTTTCTCTTTTTGAAACAATGAAAGGGATGGCACGGCGGACACAAGGGCGCCCACCCCTCTCATTATTTTGGAATCACACATAGAGCATACTTGTTAATAGTTAGGCCTATATCGTGTAAAAAAAAAAAAAAAAAAAAAAAAAAAAAAAAAAAAAAATCGCCTTCTGCCCTCTCACCATACTTTTCCTGTGCCCCTTCTAGTTTCCAAATCTGGGCCCCCCTCCACTGTAAGTAGGCCAAACTGTTTTACAGCTTAATCTAGTAATTGTATTTTTTAAACTAGTATTGTATGCTTGTAAATAATACAAACAAATTCCATTTTACATTTCCATTTACGTGGGTGCCACAAATTTATAACAGTTATGAGCTTTCATGTCCACCAAATGCTGAAAAGAATTTAAAATGTAGGCTGCAACTGTAGGCCTATGCAACATTCCAAATTACATAATGTCCACTTCCTCACCTGAGATAGAGATATCTGTATGCTATACAGGAAGTGAATCTTTACTAATTATCTAACAAAAAACAGGACAAAATAAAAGCAAAAACAAACTTACCGACTGTATAAAATCTCTGCTCAGTAATGATTTGAATATGTGGTTGAAGTGCCAATAGTCTTGAATGAGCCTATCCAGTTCCTGTCTTACAATATTTGCTCATCAAGAAGTTTCTTTGAAAACCTGTAACCAAATTTTTGGACAGAGAAAGAAAATATTAAAAATTTCAGTTGAACAGAGTGACTCCTCATATAAACATAAAAATGCAATAGCTTAATCTTGTCGAACCTTTCCAAATGACATGCTAGCTACCATTTTAGAAAAGCAGCATGGAAATTAGAAATTGAACAAAATCAAATGTAGGATAGATCTACTAATAATCATATTACATCAAATTATTAGGAAAGTATATCCTAACCTTAATTATTTGGGCCCTTAGGGACGAACTCGATCATTAAATTTACATAATAAGACAAACAAAACTGATGTTTAAGCCTATGATGGGTACATGGAATCCAGGGACCCCCCCCCCAAAAAAAAAACAACAACAAAAAAAACAAAAAAACAACAACAACAAACAAAAAACAACAAAAAAAAACAAAACAAAACAAAAAACAAAAAACAACAACAAACAAACATTCACACACACACACACACACACTCTTTTTGAACTTTAGAGTACTTTGGCCTTTTGGGATACCATAACAAAAATAGGGTCTAACGCTAGATCTAGATTCTAATAATACAATTTTGGGCCATTCCCCCACCACCCCCCCCCCGGACCAAATAAAAAATAGATTTAACAGTTAGGCGAGGCGAGAGGAAATCTGTTATTTTGTTAGATCTCAGGAGTCAGGATCTTAATGTAAGATGTATCGAGTAGACCCTAGATCTAGTCCTAGGCCTAGATCTATTTCATTTTTGATCTAGAAGACTAACTTAGATAGGCATAGATCTAACGTTAGATCCAGATCTAACTAGGCCTAAGTTAGATAGATCTAACATGTTAGATAGATCTAACGTTAGATCTAACGTATAGATGTTAGATCTGCCAGAATCTAGATCTAACGTTAGGCCTAAAACAAACTGAACCGGATTCTGGAACACAAGACCAGGATTGAAAATATACCTATTATCCTTTGGTAATTTGGTCTACAGCTAGCTAAACAAAGCTTGTCGCGTGATGTAGACCTAACGTTAAATCTAAGTTAGCTCGGGACCAGGTCTTACGACGTTCGTGAGGTCGTTCTCAACAACAAAAGAGTTTTGTCTTGATTGAAGTTGGAAGAGTGATCAAAGAACTAGGCCTAGCCTTAGGTCTATCTTCGGTTTCTTAAGCTAGCTTATGAAATAAAAACACATCCAGTGGACACTATAGTTTCCAACATAAGAGTATATTGTTAATTTCGGTTAAAATTCAAGTTACAGTGCAAAATCCATAACAAATATTCTCCGGAAATCGGTGTAGTCGAGTCTTCACAACCTATGCGTAAATCTGAACAGGTGGACTATTGTTGCGATGGTTAAAAAATGTCACAATAATTGACGTTTTAAACACGGTCAGGTTGAATCTTACAGAATATAATTATTTCCATTGTAAAAATACGTGTCTCAATAGTTCCTGTAATGAATTTAAAATACATAAAATATCATACTCACCGAAAAAAGTGAATACCGCATCGGAATCAACGTCAGACGATAAGTTAAAACTACCCCTCTGAGCTGACTAAATATTGGGCGAATTTAGTGCATCGATGACGTATTTAGTAGGCCTACTAACTTTAATCACCTTCGTGAATAGCTAACTAACTTTAGTTAACGTATATTTCTACGTAGAGGGGATTAAGTTAGTACCCTACTAAAGTTAGTGAGCTGATGACGTATTTAATCACCCTCACTATCTCAACTTGAGTTAGTTACCCTTTGTGAATAGCAAGGGTAACTAAATACGTATTTAGTAGGCCTACTAACTTTAGTCACGCTTCGAGAATACGGCAATATTTTAATTTCAGAAAGATACAATTGGAACATGTTCCAATTAGACATAATAGAAACAATATTTAAGTAAAACATCCTGATACCCACATAACCATATAAAGAAATGCGCATTCATCAAATAAATTTATATACTACTAGCGGTAAATAAAAAAAAAAAAAAAAAAAAAAAAAAAAAAAAAAAAAAAAAGGGGGGGGGAGCAAGAGAGAGAGAGAGAGAGAAGAGAGAATGAGAATGAAGGAAAAAGAAAAGTGGAACAAACAGAAGAAAGTGTCAGCAAATCATATTGGTATAATCATGTTTAAAAAATTAAACTTATTAAATCTAAACTACCACAGGATTAGACAATAAATTGGACAGAATCTCGTAATACATTATACCACACCTCAAGGTAAAAAGTATCATATCATATTATATCGCTGTAGATTATAACACTTAACCAAACAAATTCATGTGATGTCCATAGCCATCAAAAGAGAAAGAATAAAAAAGGAAATGATGGAAAAACATCATAATTTGAAATCCAGTACCGTAACACATTGATATCAATTTAATTACCTTTTTACGGATAGTTAACTAGCGGGGGAACATTAAAAATATAATTTAAATCCGGCGCTGGTGGAGGTGACACCCAAGCGTTGCAAGCCAGCTCGATAGGGAAGTCTCGACCACCCCCGTGCGCAAGGACTCACGGAGTTCGTCCCAGTAACGGGGAAATGAGTTGATTGCCGAACCATGTAACCGCTGAGTCCGCGCACGGAGGCGGACGAACCTCACCTGATCAGTTCGGCGAGCATTTAACGAAATGGCACGCTCGACAGTACCGCATTCAATGACATGAAACAATGACTTAACAACATAAGAGATGAGACAATATTTACGACGAGATTGAAGACAGTGCCAATTTAGGAGTTGCAAACGATATTTGTTGGAGTCTTTGTTTGAGTGCAAATCTGGTAGCTCGACGCTGTATTGATTCAATTTTATTTATGAGAAGTTGTGTGTGTAGATGCCAAATATTCTAATATTGGAATTACAAGGGATTTATAGATAGAAAATATTGTGTGGGGTGCTAGTGATTTAGTTACCGAAAAAACAAAACCTAACATACGATTTGCTTTGCGATAAACATGTTCGACATGGTTATGCCACGTCAGCTTATTGTTTAAAACAACACCTAGATATTTGAATTCACACACAGGTTCAATTACAGTATTCTTGAGAATAGAAATTGCGTCTCCGCGACGGATAAATAGTATTAGAGACGTCTCGGAGACGTCTCCTGAATTTCGGAGACGGATTTTTTCATAAATTGTCGCGGAGACGTCTCGGAGACGTCTCTAATACTATTTATCCGTCGCGGAGACGAAATTTTATTCTGTCGCGGAGAAGTCTCGGCGAAGTGAGATAGCACCCTTACACTCCATATTTGCTGAGGATTGATGGAACATTAAAAAAATAGAGATTTGAGACATACTTCACACTGCAAATTAAGGATTTCATTATGCATTCTTATTCTGACCAACCAATGGATATTAATAGTGCAGTGTGATGGACGCGAAAAGAACGTGTCTGTAGTGCATCACCTTTATTAATCACCTCAGCACGTTATATACAGAAAGGCTGACTGAAAGTATATTTTCCGGTTTCTTTTTTTTAATAATAATATACTATTTATTGTAAGTTAACGTATTACTAATGCATTTACCCGGATGAATATGACATAACAAATGTAAGTAGCAGTTATTACCATTCATTTATGATATTTTTTATTTGTCGTAATGTCAAGTGCTAATTTCTTTCTTCGTTGTGCGATGAATAATCTAAAAATAATATAAATGATTGCCGTGCTGTTTACTGCAAATGGTATTATCATTAGGTCTGCCTCTCAATACAATCAGTAATCGTAATTCTCCTTGGTTACCATGGTAACGAGTCACTTAAAAATGCAAACTGCGACAGTGAAAGTCTAGCATAATCCATCTTAAAATCCGAATAAAACCACCATGGCATCTCGAATGCAAGAAAGATTAGACCACCCTTATTGTACAATCAAATATAAATTATGATTGTTACTTGAAGACTGGCAATAATCTAATCACAGCTTGCATCTCTTTCTCTTGCATAAAGATCCGTCTTCGTTTTTCACGCTGCGCAATCTGTTCAGTATTACCACTTGAAGAATATTGCAGACAATAATTTGTGACGTGGGATTTGTTGATTGCATTGCATTATCACTTATTGTTATGACGGTAACCTAGCTATTCAATTCGATCTTATTTCATTTATTTATTTATGTCTTTGTCATTATCTCATAGACAGAGGTGATTGAGTAATCTTTCTGTCGATAATTGTCATGCTGCTGTGCGGAGAGTAGCCCTTCGGAAAACAAAGCGGAGCAGTACAGAATCGGGCCCCAAATGACCAGTCACCAATACAAATGTGAGTCCATAGATACATATATATATATATATATATATATATATATATATATATTTTTATTTTTTTTCATGTTGAACAGAATTATGAATCTTGCTTGTAAGGTGTATTTTCTCTTCAATTTCATTCGATTCCTTGTGATTCGTAATGTCCTGGTACCTATTCATATATCAATAGTCAACCCACTGTTAATGACAGTGTAAAACAAATATGATAAAAGGAAAATGGAGAGATGTGCCAAAAAAAATTCCCAAAGAGCCCTGGAAAAAATAATAAAAGAACCTTTTAATTCCTTATAGAGTTTAGTGCAGAATACAAAGTCAAAGTAATATCAGCTGTTAGTCACAATGCATCCTTTTATGCGGTACATACAATATAATACACGTATACATCTAGACCGAACTACAGTTCCCCTCTAATGGCCCGGTCACAGCTACACGACGCACGGCCAGCGCACACAAAAAAGTAGCAGTTTTGGGCAATGCGTTGTCTTGCGCTGGCTTGTAGCTGACACTCGTCGCTCACTCGTCGAGTGCGCTAGATGAACGCTTTTTGATTCGTCGTTGTGCGCAGTTGTGCGTCTGAAAATTTTGAGCATGCTCAAATATCTGCGTCGAGCTCGACGCATGGATGTAAACGCCGGCAGAGCGCCAGATATGCGCAGAGGGCGCAGCACCAGCGCCAGATATTCGCAGAGCGCGCAGCGCCAGCGCCAGACACACGCAGACCACGCGTTAAGCATTCGTGACATGTGCGTAAGTCCAAGCGTTGCGAATGCATTGCAAACAATCGAACCGTCAATGTGAGGGGTAACCACTTATGTTCGCAGATTGTGCGCTGTGCCTGCACGGGTCATTCGTGTAGACAGCCAGAGCAAGCTGTGTATTAGTTGGATGCTTTAATATGTGCGCATTGGGAGCGCTGTGGGAGCGCCCTACGCACGCATTACCTTCTCCAAAATTATCAGAAAGTTCGACGCACAACAACGCAAAGAGTTTATTTTCTATTTTTTTTTTGTGCGCTGGCCGTGCGTCGTGTAGCTGTGACCGGGCCATTAAACATTGACTCATCATGGCAGATGACGTAGGAATTTTGTTGACGGGACCATGTACTTGACCGATCACAAACTTGTGTTATGCGGTGGTCACAATACGTAATAGTTGCACTAGAGACGTGTTGTGACCACCGCATTACTCATCGTGATTTGACAAATACTCTCTTTCCCTTCTCGACAACCACTCCACAAATCACTATAGTCTAACACAGAGCTTCCAAATTAAGCCATATACACTTACATAATAGGCCTACTACTAAAAAAATGTAACAAGGGTAATATGTTTTATTTGATCACGAAAGCGGCTAAGACTTGAAGAGATCTTATGTGGTTACAATAAATTTCATTTTTGGTCTCTTTTCATCGCACGAATCTGGGCAAGTCAGCTTCTCAGGAAGAACAGACTATTGCCATGGAAACTGTCGTCGAAAGTGACGCGCCCCAGCCGGAACCCACGGCCAATTTTGAGACGAGCAAAATCCTGTATCGGAATGATCGGAGAGAATTAAAGAGCGGTCTTAGAACGGGGAAGAGATGGTTGAAAACTAGGGTAAGCCAAGACATATACCTAAATCCATTTGAGGAAAGGGATAATAACTAAGAAGTAAGTGCAAGTTGTAAAAAAATACACACCATTAATTTCACCGTATACTATCAGCACTGACACTTCTCTCTGTCAAAACTATTGCATATAACGTTCGAGGACTTAAAGGGGACTGTAGTGTGGCTCAAGCTATAAATATATATAATCCCTAACTAACAATATAATTACCACTAATAAAGAGTATAAACAGTTTATGCCCTACCTTAAACTATGACTACAAACACTCTAAGGGCACCCGCTAAAGCTGGTGAAGTCTGCCGAAGCGAAGACTGCGATGCTGTAGCGGACGTTTGCGAGCGAGCGCGCGTCCCGTAGAGAGATATCCAAACCGGACTCAAGTTCGCCGAAGTGCTTTTGGCTTCAGTCCTATACTATGTATTGTCTACCGTCTGGCGTAGAATAGCGAGGCCTTTAATATAGCTAACCGATCGAATCCAAGGTCTAAAACATCGTCTGCCGTTTGTGCACCGATAGAACTCTTACGGAACGCAGACGACAACCTGAAACCCAGTGCCATACCCTACCTATTCTTATTACTCTACTACTAGCATACTTTAACCACAGTTTTAGTGTGTGACTAGATTTACATTACAGGGTATGAAAGCCGTCGGCGAATTGAGCCACTACTTAAAGCTACAGAGGCACTATTCACTACAATTACTCCAATTTATTGAGCCGGTAGCTACTCTCGATCTACTTATTAATACTACTATGCCATACTATATACATGCTTGTGTCCCTAAAGCTTTTATGGACAATAAACAAAGTAACTAATACATATTGCAAAATTTAAACATGACCTTAAGACATGCAGTGCTAATAACATTTCAGGTACACCTAAACATTTTAATATATACATAATCTTCCTATTAGACGCATGTTAGATCTTTCTCTGATGAATTATCTCAATCCTGTATTAAAAGTAGGTGTCAAGTAACAACAGACATTGTTGAAATTTCGCGTAAATATTGATGAAAAGTTTGCAAATCCAGAATGCCTAATTACAAACAGAACAGACGCTATCATTTCTACATTTAGTCACTCTGACCTCTATCTAAAATATTCCAACTCCAAAGGAGAGATCTTTTTATATTACAAGTCAGTTTCCTTTGACTAGACTTAGGTACTGAAGAATGCACAATATAATGTACATTCCTAATGGAGTTATAAAACCTGAAGAATATAAAGTTACATGTGTATGAGTTATTGCGCTATAGAACCTAGTCACAAATAAGACTAGTTACATAGTTCAGGACAATTTCTATAATGCAAAATATACTATATCCTTAAGATCCATTTAGACATGATTAATATCCATTGTTAGACAGTATCTTAAAAATGCTACCCTTAAACTAGAATTTATATTAAATATAAACATAATGATAATACTATGAAAAATCTCTCTCTT
>CALNVZ010000174.1:58375017-58409408 GCA_940671915.1 Paracentrotus lividus
TATTTATCAACAACTAGGCATACATGTTGCCACCCCACCCCCACCTTCAAAAAGAAGTATAAAAAAATAATAATAATAATTTAAAAAGACCCATGTTGTAAATTTTGCCCATAGTCTGATAAGGTTCTGATGAGAATTTTTAGTGAGATAATGAAACTTTGGGTCCCTCCCACCAACATATACACACAATTTATGCTGCCTCTAATGCCATAATAAAACCACACATTAAAAAAAAGGAATTTTAGAAGAATAAAAAGTGAAAATTGTTCTTAAGATTAAAAAGTCTTACATTGACTTTTGGGTGTAGGGAGAATTATGGCCAACTTGGAGGAGGTACTTAGGATGTTGCAAGGGGATAACACAAGAGAGAACAAGAAAGTTTTTTTCTTTGCGCACTAGATGTTTTTATTATGAAATATAAAATATACATTCTTTCAAGTAAATTTATTGAGTTAATTAATGCAAGGCTTTACAATTTATTCAGAAACAAAATTCCAGACTTCATAATGTCACACATCGGAAAGCATATAGGATTGTCAATATTTATCGATCTTAGCTTAACAATTTATCTATAATATGAAAGATTTTTACTATGTCAAATGAACTACTGCAATTTAATATAAAATATACATTCAAGTAATATTTAAAACACATTACAAATGAATTCATATTTATTGAGTTAATTAAGGCAAGGTTTTCATTAATGAAGCTTTACAATTATCTATTAGACTTCAGAACGAAATCCCAGACTTCATAATGTGACACATTGAATATAATAGGATTTTCAATATTTATCAAACTTAGGCTTAACAATTTATCTTTAAGAAATATTTTTAATATGTCTAATGAACTATTGTAATTTCATATTGAAAGTGTATTGTCTGTTTTATTCAAAGTGCCTTTTTAGTGTGCATACACTGATCCCATATTAATTTTGCTTTGATAAAATTCATGCTTGGTGTTATTTGTCAAATAAATGAATGGTTATGGGTAGGTTTGGTTTTAGGTATACAAAGATGGGTTCATGGTCCAGGTTAAAAATTGAAATAGATAAAATAACTTCAAGTAGATTGTTTCTTAAACATTTTTTTTTTTTTTTTTTGTATAGTCTTGTATATAAGTATATATAAGTGCCAAATTCAGAGTAGGATTTCGAGAATTTCCAAAAGGTGTAAATCCTTTTGAATTTTCTGACAAAAACAGGTTTGCTTCCAAAAAGTGAATTTAGTGCCATTTTGGCATTCAGCTGTTCAAATAATATGTGATTAATATTCAAAAGACTTTTACGAAATAGCAGTGTCATAACAACAAATGGCAATATAATTATTCATTTTTTTTTCTTTATCACTGGAGGTAGAGGATTAAAAAAACTTATGGTATCACATGGATTGACTTGTGTTTATTCATACGACACAAGACTCTTCGATATCACTTAAAAATTAGAAAGAACAAAATCTTTTTTTTTTTTGTGTGTGCTACAAAATAATGTTTCATGCAAATTAATGTGATGAATAACTGAAAGTCTTCCTAAGTATTTGTTATATCATGTTAATAAATACGTTCACATATTATGAAGATGGGGTTCTTTATGGTGCTCTATGTAAGTAGAGGTGGGCTATAGAGGGGTAAAAAAAGGGTCATGTTTCAGAACCAAGTTTGTGCCATCTTATTTGAAGCAGCTCGTTGTCCTGATCGATATGCCACCAATTTTAAGAAAATCGGGTGAAAATTGTGACAGTGCGGGCCAAGAAACGATTTTGAGGGGGCGTGGCCAAAATATGCTGAGTCATCGTTTTTCAAAAATTGAAAAAGTTGTAATTCTTTTATTAAAAGGGCTATAAAGATGATTCTGGTGTCTATTCATATGTTTATCAGCCTGATAAATCCAATGGCAGTGTCAAAATTGCAAATAGTGGTGAAGAAAATACTAAAAAAGGAGAATTATAGTTTTAACCCTTTAATTACCGGTAGGGTCTCTGAGGGTACCCCTAGACAAATTGCGTTGCCCAATC
Organism: Paracentrotus lividus; assembly: GCA_940671915.1. NCBI lineage: Eukaryota > Metazoa > Echinodermata > Echinoidea > Camarodonta > Echinidae > Paracentrotus > Paracentrotus lividus. The sequence continues at coordinate 58,377,030 of CALNVZ010000174.1, forward strand.
AAAACTGCCGCGTTTTCAGTAATGTCGTTTCATGTCTCTTTTCCGTCCAGTCTTACGGATCATTTGACACCAAGTTTATTGAAATCGGACATTCAATGAGAGAATTACTTGACCTTTCGTTGCTAAAGGTCAAACCAAAATTTGAGATTTTTGACATTTTGTGTACAAAACCAATGGCAAGGTCAGGTTTCTTATTTTACTCTATAAATCACAGGTAAATCATTCTTTAGACTGGTTCTAGTATTCATTGAGAATTAAGATTGATCCAGATAATGATTTGAAGTATCAGAAGGTCTACATCTAGATGTATTTCATTGTTTTATGAATTTCTTATGTATTCTATTGTTTTTATTCTTACATGTATATATCTATGTTTTTAATTGTTTTAGGAATTTTAATACTTCAGGCCTTCATTTTGATTTAGTTTCATTCTCAATGAACAATAAAAACAGTCTAAAGAATGATTCACCTGTGATTTATAGAGTAAAATAGGAAACCTGACTTTGCCATTGGTTTTGTACACAAAATGACAAAAATCTCAAATTTCGGTTTGACCTTTGACCACGAAAAGTCAAGTAACTCTCCCGTGGAAAGTCCGATTCCAATAAACTTGGTGTCAAAAGATTTGAAAGAACGTAACGAAAAGAGACATGAAAAAAACAATACAGAAAACGCAGCGGTTTTGATTGAGCAACACAATTTGTCTAGGGGTGCCCTCAGAGACCCTACCGGTAATTAAAGGGTTAAAACTATAATCTCCCTTTTTCAGTAATTTCTTCACAACCATTTGCAATTTTGACACTGCCATTGGATTTATCAGGCTGATAAACATATAAACAGACACCAGAATCATCTTTATAGCCTTTTTAATAAAAGAATTACAGCTTTTTCAATTTTTGAAAAACGATGACTCAGCATTTTTGGGCCACGCCCCCTCAAAATCGTTTTTTGGTCCGCACTGTCTCAATTTTCACCTGATTTTCTTAAAATTGGTGGCATATCGATCAGGACAACGAGCTGCTTCAAATAAGATAGCACAAACTTGGTTCTGAAACATGACCTATTTATAGCCCTCCTCTAATGTAAGATAAGAATTGAAAAAATAAAATTTATGAAAACATATCCATTCGATCAAGTGTGTATTTTGTAGTTTAATTTAAGTCTTAATTCATGAAAAAAGGGGTCCATTAGAAAATTAATGAAATCCAATCTATGTTACATGTATTGAAATAAATATTCAATGAGGTTCAAATCTTTCTTGAATATAGTTATGATTCCAACGAAGAAAGTTCCTTTTAAAACTGAGTAGATTTTTTTCTTACAGAGTTATTTATATTAACCATTGTTATTTACCATCCAAAATATATTTATATGCATCCATCTGATTAAAATAATGTCATTTAACAAAATTGCACCTACACTGTATATATGGCAAAAACAAAAAATATTAAAAAACGAAGTACCAATCAAAGTTAATATTAAAAGAATGTATAAACATGAAATATATGATATGCTAGCTTCACAGCTTCTGGTGATATTGCTAAAGTTCTAATTAATTTATTGTTGATCGACTGATCGACTTATAGACCTACAATGTATAATGATATAAAAAGTCTACAAAATAATATTTTTGGTGCAGAGGGTTGAATATGGAAATTAATGTCTTGCCAAAGGATGTCCATTGCCATGGCACTTTGGCAGTGATTCCTTGAAACCTTGTGCATGATAGCTTTAATAGTGACTTCTCAACTGAAAGCCAACTCCCCTACAATGTTTCCTGCACATTGAATTCTTAAGCTCTAAACACAATTTTCATTGAATGTTTTTTGTTGGAAGGAATCTTCTCAACTGAGCTTTAAGCTCCACATGACAGCAGTTTCTAAATTCATTTTGGACTCGGATTGATGCAAGATCACTATCATTCAAAACGCAATTTTCACTGAATGTTTCTTGTTGGAAGAAATCTTCCCAACTGAGCTTTAAGCTCCGCATGATGCTAGTTTCTAATTCACTCCCTGTCTCGGATCGATGAAGATCGATATAATTCTTAAGCTTCATAAGGAATTTTCTTTTAATGTTTCACATTGAAAAGAACCTTCCAAACTGAGCTTTAAGCTCCGCATGATGCTAGTTTCTGATTCACTCCCGGTCTCGGATCGATGCAAGATCAATGTCATCCATCCCAAGAATCGATTCTTCGTCATCTCCTGCATCCTCATCATCTTCTAACTGCTTTTCTTCCTCCTCTCTTGGTACCTCTTCCTCTATGTCTGCCTTGTCTTTATAGTCACTTGAAATGTCGCCAGAGGTTTGTTCAGCCTCTTCATCTTCTGTAGAATTGCTGGCAGTAGAAGACTTGGAAGGACTCCCTTGTATGGATTTTATTGCTGGCTCCACCCCTGAAACTGCCCTCAGCGTTTGACGCAGTAGCTCTTTCATCTCCTTCATCTGTCAGAGATTTAAGAGCACAGTTTTTATGATTTCATAATGCCCTGTAATTCAGCTGAAAATGACGCCAAACCAATGATTACTCTATTGTAAATATAATGATTGCGGTCAGTACAATAACCCTGACTCAAATGAACTGCTCACTCTAACTTATGGCTTTTATATGATAAGTGATGACTTTTTGATGCCCCCCCCCCCACCAAAAAAAAAGATCCCTACTACGTAAATCTGAAAATCCCATTTTAGCCCCTCCGTCTCAAGTGTAATCCTAGAACCTCGCCTGGTCATTTTGTGTCTTTGATAAAACTATCATTCAGCTCCTATTCAAATTCATTCTCTGTCATACATGATAAAAAGTAGTTTGTGTACGTAATCCCTAGTTCTAGAATTTCAAAGGAAAATTCCTAAATAGAGCCTGATATATAAAAAACGGGGAAAAAATAAATAAAAATGATCTACTGAGATTAAATCTTAGTACCTGGTGCTCAAGTTTGTCTAGTTGATCTCTCATTTGAGTTCCAATTTCAGGGTTGCTGAAAAATGCTGCTGATTTCCGTGTGAGACTTTCTAGCCTGTTCCAGAAAATAAAGTAAAAACATATGATTGTTTTATTAAAGTAAAAAGGACCAATATATTAGTTCAAAAATCAAATCAACCACATTGTATCCACCACAGCGCGAGGCCATTTCAATAGAATTTACAATTCTATTACAATTTTTTTAATTGATTTTACTTTCATGGTTAATCCATAAGTATCATTTTTTTTAATTAAATGTAATTATACAGCATTACCAAATGCAAAATATGTGACGTTCAACAATAAGTATGATGATTTCATTTTGATATTTATTTCCATATCCATCACAGTAATCACAGTATTTTAATCAATTAGAAAAGGACACCATCATAAGCAGGTCTTTAATTTGATGTCGAAATCATAAATAATTTGATCATATGAATAACATAATGCCAACAATGCATAGCGGAAATATTTATGATGTATTCCCAGCCTTCAGACTGATATCTCCAGAATTATAATGACAGGGGACATGATTAGGGGGTAGGGGTCATTTTGAAAAGGATTGTATTTTTGCTTACTTCGATTCCGTTGTAGCCATCCGATCAGGCATGTCCATTTTCCGCGTTTTGCGTATCTTGGTGACGTAATTTCCGCCTTGTATCTTCTCCCATATGGTGATTTCAGTGATTAGGTCCCCTCGCAACTTTCTTCCTATGATAAATGACATCCATATTAGTTTGCAAATATCTATTACTTCTATTGATTAGTAGCATAAAGAAAAGTCCCAAGGTGAAAGATTTAGCAGCCCCCCCCCCCAAAAAAAAAATAAATAATAATAATAAATAAATAAATAAATAAATAAATAAATAAATGAATATATATATATATATAAATATATTAATAATATTAATAATAATAAAATAAATCAAATAAATAAATGGCCTCTTTGTTAAATCATCAATATTTAGTTTAGGGCAACATTATGTCCATTTCTTTCAATAATCAACTGGATATTACTTACTGAGGCTTCTTGAGAGGGCGAACTTGTCACAGCATCCACACCAACAAAAACTGAACAAGATGAAGATATGACTGATGATGGTGAATGGTGGTGCTAGGATGGGACGGTTATAGTAATCCTCGATCAGGGAATAACGCTGATACTTCCATACCACATCAGTATTCTCCTGCACCAGGGTGAATGTATAGCTAGACAAAAAAAGAAACAGAAAAAGGGACACCTTTTTAAGCTTTATTCCCCCTCCCTATTCATAATGATGAAAATATCATTACTAATAATAGCTTGACTTACAAAGCAACTTGTTTCCTTAAATGAATGGATTTATGAAGTACTCTTTCCCTCTATTCTAGCACGAGATAAAACTGGCCAATAGGCCTATTCCTGATAAATTTATTATATCAGAATTATAAAAAGTATCATTATAGAAATACATTTTGGGGAAGTCTGGGGAACCCCAGAACTTGTTAAATAACACGATTTAAAGCCCTTCTTGCTTTCTTCAAGTGACATGATTATGATGTCATCTTACTTGAGCATTGCGATAAGGAGATTGAGTAGGAGTACATTGCTGATGAAGAGATAGACGGCGAGGATAGTCGTTCCAAACCACATGTTGGCAGGACAGGGTTCCATGTCAGGGTCCTCATTCGAACAGTCGTTTCGTCCTAAATTGGGGGGAAAAAATGATCAAATAAAATGTTGATAACTTAGCTGTACAAGTCATGTTAGTTAACAAAGGGGAATGTAATGTATAGAATAATCTTTTTGAAATGTGTTCTATACAAACTGATCAAACTTTAAAGACTCATAGTGGGGGAAATTTAAGTAAGCTTATGTCAAAATGGACAGCTTGTCAAGCTTTGTCTATATGATTTTGGTCTGAGGATTGAGCAGTTTGTTTGCTCGCAACTTATGCCTAGTTTAATTGTGTGCGTATCCATGATTTCACACTCCACTGCCGCCTATTTAGGATGTGCTCGCGTCCCATTTGATTTTTTTTTAAATTCATGTTTAGAAGTTACAATGTCATCTGGCGCCCCTCTGAATTTGTTTCTGCGACAAATGTACACAAATTTCGAGAAAGCAAGCATTAACCTCTCCACCTAGTGGTGTTTTGCAAAGTTACGAATGACTTTATGAGCAACGTACTTTTAACATGATCTGGGGTGCTATAGTAATCACATTCTCAATCATGTAGCACTGAATATCACCAGTCGATCGTAACGATGTTCTAACTTACGAATGACTGGATGAAACGCCAGGGCTGTGTAATTAGTTACGAATGACTTTGCAAACGACTTGTGATCAGTTGTTGCGCAGGATTATACAGCATGTTATTAGTATGGTTCTAGGACATCTCCCCCGGAGGACAACTCCCCCGGGGACTACTCCCGGAGGACAGTCCCCGCAGGACATCTCCCCCGGAGGACAGGTCCCCCCCAAGGACGAGTCGCCGCGAGGACCGGCTTCCCCAGGGACAACTCCCACGGAGGACAACTCCCCCTGGACAACTCCCCTGGAGGACAACTCCCCCGGAGGACAACACCCCCTGAGGACAGCTCCCCCGGAGGACAACTCCCCCGAAGGACAACTCCCCTGGAGGACAACTCCCCCGAGGACATCTCCCCCGGAGGATAGGTCCCCCAAGGACAACTCCCCGGATGAAACATCTCCCCTCACTTTAAATCCTTTATAACTATTTGATTTTATGCCAACCCCTTGGTTTTCTTTCTGTTACAATTATTACATTACTTTTCGCATGGAGTAACCCTTCTGTAATGACAAGCGAGGATGGGAACGGTTGTTTAATTGTTAATCATCCATTGAAACCACCCCCTTCCAATCTATGAATGGCTACTCCTTCCCTCAAAAGGTTGTTAGGTTTGGCAGATTCAGAGGTACATCAACCATGTCAACGAAATGTGACCCTCAGAAAAGGAAAATTAATGAAAATGCAAGAAATAAAAGAAATGTTGAAAAAAGGAAGGATGCTAAATGGGGAAATATGAAGCTACAGGAGTAGAAAAGAGCACGAAGGGCGAGTTGGCCTACATATCTCTAGTCGTCTTCAGCAAGGGGGGGGGGGGGGGGGGGGGGTGAGCCACGATAATTAAGCTAAAATTAATAATTAATCGCACCCTAAACAAATTAGAATGGGCGCAAAAGTTTAAACGAGAACAAAGAAATTCACAAAACTCAATTCCAACATCATCACTTGTTTTGTCATTTTTCAAGGAGTAATGTAATACAATCATTGTCATTGGGTTTAAGATTTTACAGACAATTGTCATGATTGTTATATTTGAATGGTGTGTGTTCATAAGTATGCACTTGCACAGCTTTGCAATCATGCCGTGTCATCGATTGCAATTAGTGTTGGTATGAAAATATCTCCATAAGTAGATGACAATTAAAACATCTCGGTATATCAACCAATTTTTCAGTATTTCCGTCAACATATCCGATGAAATCATTTATAATTCTAAAACATTTGCTGAAACAAGCCAAAACAAAACAAAACAAAACCCTTGTATCAAATTATGTACAACGGTATTTTTGTATAATTAAAGACGTGTGATATAAAATTTTCCACTTGACGATTCGCGCTTGAAAATCCTTTTTTTTTTTTTTTTTGGCTAAAAGAAAGATGATCGTCACCGTTTGTAAAAGAATAACAACAACAAAAATAGAAACTTAAAAGTAAAAATATACTGCTTCGGGTCATTTTTAGTCAAAATTTCGGCTCGCGCTTTGCGCTCGAGAATCATCCCTTCACAAGGTTCATTTTTTTTCAGATTTCGAACCCCCGCAAAAATCCTACATGTAGTTACGGGCCTGACCATTGACCTACATACTCTCAAATCTAATCAGATCATTTTCCTATATGGTGATTTAAGATTGAAGTTGATATCTCTCTCTCTCTCTCTCTTTTGACGATAAAATTAGGTTTTAATAGCAGTACGCCTCTACAGCTGCCAAACTTTAACACCCTTCGCCGGAAAAAAAAAGATTGCCAAAGATTTTGTATTTCCATGAATGGCTATTTCGGTTAAAAAATAAAAACACAAATCGCAAATGGAGCAAAAATTAACGAGTGCATGTGGATCTGTTCTCCGGAATGGTTGAGTTGTCCTCCGGAGGACTTGTCCTGCGGGGTAGTTGTGCTGCGGGGGAGTACGTCCTCCGGGGAGTCGTCCTCCGGGGGAGTTGTCCTCCGGGGGAGTTTTCATCGGGGGAGATGTCCTTCCGGTTAAGTTGTCCCTTGGGGGGACCTGTCCTCCGGAGGAGATGTCCTGCGGGGGAGTTGTTCCTGCGGGGTGCTGTCCTCCAGGGGAGTTTCTCCGGGGGAGTTGTCCTCCGGGGGAGCTGTCCTCCGGGAGTTGTCCCCGGGGGAGTTGTCCTCCGGGGGAGATGTCCTGATACGTATTAGTATACATGTTGCATTTATATGTTCCAGTTGTTCATAAAGTCGCTAGTAAAGTTGTTCTTAACTTTAAGAACTACTGGGTGAACCACCAGGACCCGCTTACCTTCAAGTTCTTCGAGGAAGAGTTCGCCGTATATCTGGAAGTAAGAGCGGTAGAAGATACCCTTCATCATCTGTCTGGTATCAGTTACATGAGGAAAGAGCACTGCTTGACATGCAATACCATAGGCGAGGAGAAACACCAGCAAGATACACATGAACACCACCAGATCATTCATCTGCGGGGATGATGGGAAATAACAAGGAACGTAAGAAGTTTAACAGAAGTGTATATTAGAAAGCATTTGTTCCATAAGTTGTAGTGTCTCAGTTAATATATCTAGTTGTCAGCGTTGTCAGCGTTCCTGTGTATACATTGTTTCTACGTCATGTCTCATAGTTATACGGAGTTTAAAAGTATAATCAAATAATATCAAATCACCTTAATTCAAAGAAATAAATCATAGCAGTTGATGAAACAATTCTAATATCTTATCTGAGACAGCATTACAAAATGCTTATTATCAAACAGCAGTTCAGATTTTATATCTTTGTTACAACAAAATAAACACCTAAACAATATTAATGATAAAAAAATTTAAATCCACCTTAAGATTTTTATTTTGGGCGTATACCTACAGTGGTTTGAGTTTGAGATTATATTGTCTTCACAGAAGTTTTTATTGGAAAATGCAGGAATATTTCAGTGCGTTCATCCGGGCGCCCTAAACTTCGTACCCATAAAAGACGTGCGTCCTAATTAAAAAAAAAAAAAGAAAGAAAAAAATGTTGGAATGGAGAAAAACCTTCTTTTTTTCGCAAATTAAAACGCCCAAATGGACAAAACTATATTTCCCTTATCTCAATTTTTTTTTTCTTTTCATTCGATTGATAATGGAGGACCTACCATCTTGACGATCATGATGAGTTTAGGTCCGATGTGTTTGTTGAGGGAGAAGATGTGAAGTAGGCGTATGTAGAAGGTGACGAGCGTCAAGGAATGTACGATGCGCGCTGCGTCAAGCATACCGGGGTAATGACGTATCACCGTACCAGCGGCGAACATGATGATGCACCCCGCGTCTACCAGATAGTAGTAATTGAGCAACCAGGAGCGGATGAACTTGCGGCAGTCGAAAAATCCACCGATTGAAATCATCTAAATTGCGTTCAAAATGAGTAATTGTATTTTAAGCATTTCACAACGAATATCAATTGCAACGGATAACCGTTTATTATCAAATCAGTAAGCTATTGGAGTTGGCATCTTGTGATGTACCTGGTGTTTTAGGAGTCCGAAATCGATATAAACTCCAGAGTCAGTGAAAATTAAGGTGAGGAGGATGGCAGTATTGATATTAACGACGAGTTACAAAAGGCGCCAGGTCCTCGAAAATAGGCTTTGTCATGACATCGGGGTATGGCATCACGGTAGGGGTAATAGGACACTCAAAATTTTAATATATTACTTATGAAAGCGGGGAGGGGGGGGGGAATAACACAGGCCCTTATTACTTAATATCAGATTAAACCACTTCTCTTTATAAAACAAACAAACAAAACGATAGTTAATTGGGTCATGTGGGTTGGCGTTCTCCACAGGAAACTAAATGATACACGACTCGTCAATTCAAATGATAAGTGCACTACATCCATCAACTTGTATTCAATAGAAATGATTGATACTATTAATAGCAAAAATAGCATTATAAATCTATAATGTGTTTCCATTTTTCTGGAAAAAAAAAAGTTTAGAATTAATGTGAGCTCTCGCCTGTCTAATAGTCTCGATTGCCAGTGTACCAACCCAGCCAATGAGAGCATATTCGGTGATCGTCACCTCGGGTTTGAAGTCAATCAGCAACACGTAACTGTACAGGGCCAGGAAAATGATATTTGACATCTGTTCAAGGAACAGAAACGTGTGTTAAATGTGTTAAATTCGATCTACAAATAAATTAATACATCAATTACTTATATAATCAATTAACAAATCGACCAATCAATCATAAAACCAAGCAAATCAAATCAATCAACCAACTAAATCAATTAACCCAAGCAATCAACCCACCAATGAAATCAGTCAACCAATCAACCAACTCACCAATCAATCGCTCAGTCAACTAGCTAATCAATCAATGCATTGATCAATCAACCAATCAACCATTATTCAATTAGCAAATCAATCAATGAAACCACTTATCAGCCAATCAATAATTCATCAACCGACCAATCAAACCAATCAACCCATCAATCAAATAAACAAACAGCCAACCATCAACCAGCTTACCAACCAATCAGTCAATCGATCAATCATAAGTCAACCAGCTGACTAATAGTTTAATCGATCAATCAACTAACCAGCCAACCAAACATCCAGTCAACGAGCTAACCATTCAGTACTTCAGTCTACCAACAAATCAACCAAGCATTAGTCAACTAGCCAATCGATAAATTAATCAATTAATCAATCAACCAACCATTTAAACCGATCGACCAGTTAATCAGTCAATCAATCAATCAATATCTCCCCAATCAAACCAGCCACCAATTAATCGATCAATTAATGGGCAAGTCCACGCTATTTTGCAATGTAAAAAACGGGACATTCAGAGACAAAAATAGGCTTTTTTGATAAATCTTAAATGAAAATCCCAATCCTTAGGTATATTTTTAAAGGTACTAAGAACCTTCAACAAAATAATAAACAATAATTGAAATAACTCACTTCATTTTTAATTTATGATGATTTATTCGTTCGTAACACATGGGACCAGAAAAAAAAATTGTGTTTTTAAATTTTGAATTTGTTCACCTAATACTAAGAATTTAAAGAGCAGATAAAAACTTGCATAGTCACATCCTCTTAACCATGTAATAAACTTTGTAAATACATATTTTAATGTCAATGTAGCCTCCCGTTTTATGGCAAGGTCAAGTTTTATAAAATATGACACCGTAACACATGGGACAGTAACACACGGGACAATTATTCCATGAAATATTTTCCATTAAATATTTGGTGTAGCCAAGGCGTAGCAACATGTTGTGTAAAAAAATCCCTCTGATAAAACAAAAGAACCATAATACAACACATTACAGTAAAAAAGGAAATATTTTGTTTCATTACTTGAGGTGGGAGGGCGAGTAAGAAGACTATATTATTTTACATCAGCGCAGTAACTTTTAAGAGACTGCTCCTGAGACATGAATACTTTAAGAATGAAAATATGGAAAGTTATGTGCTAGGTTTGTGAAATTTTCACCAGAGGAAGCCAAGATGATATTGAAACAGAAACTATGTACTTTTTTGTTGTATTACTATAAAAAAAAACCTTTAGAAATATTGGTTGAAAATAGCATTTTTAATGCATTTTATCATCTTTTCATGAAATTAATGAGCCTTGTGACGTCATTTGACCTTGAAACAGACTTTTTGACCTCATTTTAAAGTTTATTTCATACACTTCAGTTCTCAGCACACGTGTACAAAATTGCAAAAATTACCATGCATAAATTTGTCATTTTTAGTCTCTTCAGCCCCCCCCCCCTTCGGCTCAGCTCCTCTACTTTCAAAAACGCTCCACGGCCCCTGCTTTGTGATTGCATAAAAAAGCAGTACAAAAGAAAACATGCCAATATCATACAATATAACCCACCTGTACTTGCCTAACAAGGCAGTAGGCCTACAAAAGAAAACATGCCATGATCATTCAGTACAACCCCTTTGTGCTTGCCTAACAAGGCAGTACAAAAGAAAACATGCAATTCTTAAACAACGAGCTAACCCCTTTGAGCTTGGCTTACAAAGCATCGCTAAAGAAAACATGCCATTCTGATACAACGAGATAACCCCTTTATGCTTGTCTAACAAAGCAGCACAAAAGAACGTTGGTAGATCCTCTTTATATATAACACTCTGTAAATTCGCCTGGGTTCGCAACCAATGAGATACCAGGGGGTATCTCACTGGTTGCGAACCCAGGCGAATAATTATCTCGTTGTATAAGAATTGCATATTTTCTTTTGTGCTGCCTAGTTAGGCAAGCTCAATAGGGTTATCTAACTGTATCAACATGGCATGTTTTCTTTTGTACTGGCTTGTTAGGCAAGCACAGAGGGGTTGTACTGAATGATCATGGCATGTTTTCTTTTGTAGGCCTACTGCCTTGTTAGGCCAAGTAACAGTGGGTTATATGTATGATATGGCATGTTTTCTTTTGTACTGCTTTTTTTATGCAATCACAAAGCAGGGGCCGTGGAGCGTTTTGAAAGTAGAGGAGCTGAGCCGAAGGGGGGGGGGGCTGAAGAGACTAAAAATGACAAATGCATGGTCATTTTTGCAATTTTGTACACGTGTGCTGAGAAACTGAAGTGGCTGAAGCCCCCCCCCCCCACCAGCACCCGGCTCCACAGCCCTCGAAGGGGTAATTTCACTGAATTGTGAACACATATCAATGAAACAAGTCATTTTTTGCTTCGTTTGGTTCGTGTAGTCGTAGTCGTGGGTGCGTGTGTGTGCGTTTGTGTCTGATGTTGATGCCAATAAAGTGATTGATGTCATATGCAGTCATGGGTGCAGAGATGAAAAAACAAAATGATAACAATAATATGGAAATGATAATAGTAATGATAATTGAAAAAGAAATGACTACCAGCTCAATTACCCCCAACGCCCAGCCACGCCCGAAGTGAAATCTGAATGTTTATTTGCGTTTATTGTTAATGACAATACCAATCAACATGATCAAAGACACTATATACGCTGGATTATTATTATTATTTTCAAACATATTTTGTTAGAAATTATTTTTTTTTCATCGAGTAATTCTTATCCGATTCAAATTTATGTTGACCCTTTCCATATATATTTTAGTAATATCAGTAAACCTATTTACATTGCAATCTGACATAAATAAATTCGCCTAGAAATTTTGAACATGTTCAAAACTTTTTGGCGAATTATTTTCAATGGAAAATCCCGGCTTATCGAAAGGAATGTGGTTTAAACCAAAAACAATCGATTCATGCGCCAATGCAGGATGAAAAGAATTCGTGTATTTCGACTCCATTCATTTCAGAAGTTCCCTGCATTCCAATATATGCCCTTTGTCCGGAAGACACATAACAAAAGAAAACGCCTCACGTCGAAAGGCTGGTCTACTGAATCAAATTTGATTACAATCTCTCTATATACGATAATCTCTAAATTCGCCTCGTTCGCAAACGTTCGCAACTCAGTGAGATACCTTAAGGGGGTATCTCACTGGTTGCGAACCCAGGCGAATTTACAGAGTGTTATATAGAGAGAGGATCTACCAACTTTCTTTTGTGCTGCTTTGTTAGTCAAGCATAAAGGGGTTATCTCGTTGTACCAGAATGGCATGTTTTCTTTTGTGAAGCTTTGTAAGCCAAGCTCAAAAGGGTTATCTTGTTGTATCAGAATTGCATATTTTCTTTTGTGCTGCTTAGCTCAATAGGGTTATCTAACTGTATCAACATGGCATGTTTTCTTTTGTACTGCCTTGTTAGGCAAACACAAAGGGGTTGTACTGAATGATTATGGCATGTTTTCTTTTGTAGGACTACTGCCTTGTTAGGCAAGTACAGGTGGGTATATTGTATGATATTGGCATGTTTTCTTTTGTACTGTTTTTTATGCAATCACAAAGCAGGGGCCGTGGAGCGTTTTGGAAAGTAGATCGAGGAGCTGAGCCGAAACGGGGGGGGGGGGGGGGCTGAAGGAGACTAAAATGGACAATGGCATTGTAATTTTCCCCCAGCACCCCGGCTCCACAGCCCCCTCGAAGGGGGTAATTTCACTGAATTGGGAACACATATCAATGAAACAAGTCTTCTTTTTTTTTTTGCTTCGTTTTGGTTCGTGTAGGTACGTGGGTGCGTGTGTGTATGTGTGACTGCTCATTATTATTGCCAAAAGTGAGATATTGTTTGTCAGTTATGCAGTCATAGGTGCAGAAATGATAACAATAATATGGAAATGATAATAGTAATGATAATTGAAAAAGAAAATGACTACCAGCTCAATTACCCCCAACGCCCAGCCACGCCCGAAGTGAAATCTGTTTTAAAAATGTTTTATTTGCGTTTATTGTTAATGACAATACCAATCAACATGATCAAAGACACTATATACGCTGGATTATTATTATTATTTTCAAACATATTTTTAGAAATTATATTTTTTTCATCGAGTAATTCTTATCCGATTCAAATTTATGTTGACCCTTTCCATATATATTTTAGTAATATCAGTAAACCTATTTATATGTATATTCAACCATTTTTACACACAGAATTATGCACTTCCAATCGGTCATAAATAAATTCGCCTGGAAATTTTGAACATGCCCAAAACTTTTTGGCGAATTATTTTCAAAAGAATTATTCAGGCCTATCGAAAGGAATGTGGTTGAAACCAATATCGATCACTTCATGCCCCAATGCAGGACAAAAAGAATTCCTGTATTTCGACTCCATTCATTTTAGAAGTTCGCTACATTCCAAAATACTCATTGTCCGGAAAACACATAACAAAAGAAAATGCCTCACATCAAAAAGCCTACCTACTGAATCGAGGTGGATTAGGCATTCTATGTATACAAAAATCTCTAAATTCGCCTCGTTCGCAAACGTTCGCAACTCAGTGAGATACCCTCTTTAATATAAACCAACCAGTCAATCGATCAATATCAATAATACCAATAAATCCTCACCACATAGTATCTGAAGTTGATAGCAGGGGCACTAAAGAAGAGAGGCAATCGTTTAGTCCAAGGTACTCTCGTACTCTCATCCTTCTTCATCATCGATTCAAGATTCACCGTCTTGTGTTTGAACATTTCATCATTCGGTAGAAGACTGTTTCAGAAAACAAATAATTAACAACAAACATAATATTTTGACTTTAATAGTACTGTATTTGATTCAGTTCAGGGAAGGCATAAGGGTCACGTGTACATGTACGGCAAAAAACCCAAAACAAACAAACAAACAAACAAGACAAAACCAGGGGATGAAACAAAAGACTTTTCAAACCTCAGTTATTTCACATTGTTCTTATGTATTATTTGTAGAATATATTTTACAGGCTTGGTTTGTACTTTTTTTTAAAATAAAAACTTGCGAATTATGTTGCAATATAGTTAATATAAACCTTTCTCACTTAGGAAAGATGAATTAGGGAGTTTGTTTCATAAAAACGTTTAGGTATACTAGAAATACCCAGTTGCTATAAAAGGATTTCGAAGGTTTAGATTTGCTAAGCATGCACTTGTACGCAGTGGGTTTTTGAAAGTGGAGGGGCTGAACCCTACTCAGCATTCTATCTTTCATTCTTTTTTTTGAACTTACGTGAAATTTTGAGCGGGGGCATGTGCTCGGTAAGACGAGGAATTGAAGTTAATACTACCATCACTTAGTCCGTCTTCCTCATCGTCCGAGTCAAGGTTGAATCGACCACAGGCTCGCGTCTTCGATGCCCGAGTCTTTGTTTTGATACGGTGAATTTGGAGAAAAATTATTAATTAATTTCAATTTTTACAATATAATATCTAAACTCCAACTGATGACGATCATTATGCCAAGGGTGCAGATGGTATAATATTATAGCATTAACACACGCCCGAGCGTGCGTTAGCGGTGAATGCAGTGCACCGCGAGATAGCTTTGGATAGGGGTCGTGCTGTAACGAGCCGCAGGCGAGTGTGCAGCAGCGCCCCATCCGAAGCATCGAGCGATCACTGCATTTACGTTTAATCGCACAATACAGGGAAGTGTGTTAACGCTTTTATAAAATTGCGACATTCTTCTAGCTCTAGTAGATCTTGAGTTACTTACCAAAAAAGTTCCAAGGGATTATCCCTTGGAATTTTTGGTAAGTAGCTCATACACGATCGTCATCCAAGAAAGTAAACAGGACACGGAAAAGACCCGGATGTATGTGTTATCACTTTTTTTGCTCTACAAAATGCACACGGGTGCTTTGCATCGAAAATTCAGCATGCACACGTGACGCGTTTTGACCAACCACGATGCGTAAAATCACAGAGCTATTTTATATTAGTAATTTATATGCTAATGAAGATACATAAATACACGGTTGGAATATTGGAAACTTGGAAATCTTCTTACAATCTAAATTATCATAATTATAATAATCCGAGACGAAGTATGAATATACTTCAATACTTGGAATTTTTATGATTGTTTAATTTTTGCTTTTATGACATGAAAATTTTTTTTTTTTTTTTTTTCCTTTTAGATATTCCAGTCCGTCAACCAGACACAAACCATTTTTTGACATCTGAAGAGCCAAATGTTCGCTATCAAACATTTTTTATTAATGAGTTAATTCCTTTTAAATACTTGATTCATATAGTTACCTGTAAGGTCACTGTGTATTTCCTATCTTGCTCTTCATCCACGAACTTGATACCCCAAAGAGCGTAGAGTGGAAAAAATGTTGCAAAGAACGACTGGAACCAAAAGTGAAACGATGAAATAGGTTAAGAGTAAGGAGTACATGAAGGCAGGATTATATTGTTTTTTTTTTTTTTTTTTTTCTCTTCAAAGGACTGCGGTGGTCAAAATGATATGATGCCTACACCCATCCCACTTCTGCCGCTTATCTTTTCGAGAGACAAGATCATCACCCAGGAAGTAAAATATAAGATGACTTTTTCGTGTGACCATACTAGATCCGCCCCTCTATTCATTTTTGTGTAATGTTTCCAAAGGAAAATATAATTTCATTTCATTCAGAACAATACATGATTTGCGATGCTAACATCAATTTAACTTGGGAAGAGGGTACATTCTCATGGGAGAAATGATAATATTTAGATATTTCAGTATTCATATGTATTCTTTTTAATGGGTCTAAATATTTTGAAACATTCATGTTGGTTAAAGAGGTAATTTTTGCACATCTCTAGTGGCTTTCTTTTTTTCTTCAATGACAGATTTTTTTTCATGATTTCCGCTTTTAAAAGCACTTTAATTTTGGAACAGAGTTATTATTTGATACAAAACCTAAGGCATATTGTTTATATGAATCATTTTTTGTCTATACCTGCCAATGACTATTGTGTCGTGATAATCTTCCAGACCATAAATCATTCAAGACATTCTGGACGGCAGGATGGGCAATGAAATACTTGTCATGCGCTGCTGTTCCAAGACACAGACAAGACACGTTACCCCACTCCGGCATCTCGCGGATGAGGAGCAGCGAAGTCCGTCTGCTGTCCTCTCTATAGCAATGGTCGAGGACATCCACTGCCAGCTTTTCATATTCCCTTTAATACGAAAGCGATAATATGAACAATACACATGATTAATTAAACATTCAGAGAAATACTTTTTTTTCGAAGATAGATAGTAAACTACTTAGAGATTTTGTCCAGGGCCCCGTCTCTGCTGGAAGGAACACAGTGTCCCACAGTGTGCTCACAGTGTGTTCACATGGTCGTTTCTGTGAACACAGCGTGTTTACACTGTTGTTTACCACAGAGTGCTCACATAATAAGTCTCGATCTCATAGTGCGAATTTACTCGATCACAGTGTGGCAACCGTGTGGAAAATATTCCACAATGTGAACAATAAAATCCCACAATGTGGTAATTCCGTTGATACTTATTTCACAGTGTGACGATAGAATTTCACATTGTCGTCACACTGTTGGGAATATTTCACAGTGTGAACAACATAATTTCACAGTGACCACACTGTGGAAAATGATTCACAGTGTGAACATCTGAATTTCACAATGTGACAATAGAATTTAGTTTTCTTAGACACGTTTTCAAATGGTTTCAAAGTCATTGTGCACAGTGGAATATCATACTTCAATTTTGCATTTTATCTTTTTATTTTATTTTATTTGTTTTTATTCATGTATGATTATTTATTCATTAAGTAATTTAATTATTGTTTTTATTCAATCATTATTATTATTATTATTATTATTATTATTATTATTATTATTATTATTATTATTATTATTATTATTATCATTATTATTTCATCATTATTTTATTATTAATTTATTTATTTATATATTTATTATTTGTTTGTTTGTTTTGATTCTCACTTTCCGCAGACGTCTCAGTGACTCGGACAACTAGACGTGTCCGATAATTTCTTTCCGTTGCAGAGGCGTCTCCGAGACGTCGGAGACGAAGGAAAAAATCATAGATTTAAGCACGCTCGATTTTCCTGCGACTCATGAGACGTCGTGATGATAAAAATCTCTATTTGCGCTTTAATTCACTTTTATGAAGACATTATAGGAGGACGTCGGGGATACTCGGGAGACGTCTCCGAGACGTTTCCGCGACTAGTCTCAAAACCGTCTCAAATCCGTCTCATGGCAAGTCAGATACCACCAATAATCGTACATCATGTAAAGAAAATTACTTACTTCTGGTGTTGCTCTAGGTCGGCCAGTCTCTGTGGCTCCGTTTCCATCTGCTGCAGAGCTCGCATGATTCGACTGGCCACCAGGGCTCCACCGATCCATGCCTTGCCCTCCTCCCAGAACAACCGGGCCGTTTCCTGTCGATCCTGCAGCACAGCCCACAAGAACAGCTCACGGCAAGGGTTCAGAATGGTTTGTGAATCTGTATGGTTGAAATTTGAGATTTTTAAAGTAAGTAAGGTTGGCATGCCACAAATATTTCCTAGGTTATTCGAACCGAAGAAATTAAACTCAGGTATGGATGTGGAATTAAATGCAAGCTCGTAACATTATGTATGTTGATAACGAGGTGAATTATATTTTATATTATACAGTTTTGACGGGATCGGGAATCTTTTCGACGTTCTAAATGAATTTTAAAAGTGTTTTACCTCGATTCGAAAAAAAAACTACTTTAACTTGTCTTATCCGTTCACACTCAATATACCTGTTAGGTCTGTACTATTAAAAAGGGTTCAAGATACACTCGACTGTTTTCAAGAGACTTGTCAATTAAAAAAAAATGAAAGTTATTGCACATTTTCTTAATTCGTTCTTGTACAGGATAATACCGCTTCCTGATTGGTCTATTATACAAGATCACGTGTTACCTGTTTTCGCGGTTCGCGGTTCGTAAGAATGTGTGGTTAGACTTTTAATAACGCGACCAACATCTGATAGATCAACATGTACTTTATTCTGCAATAAATCGAAAAGAAAATTCATATAAGTGAAGAAAATGAAAAGATGAAAGACGTTTAATGTGAAAATTGTAAAATACCTTATACATGTTCTGATGACTTTTCGAATAAAGATCATCTTATTTGTCAAACTTTCATCGCACATCTCTCTTTCATGTGATGTGATGTTTTATGTAGCTATTTTATAACTGAACCGACTAAACGCCAGTTTGCCAGTGTACAATAAAGAAAGACATTGATAATTCCATTTGTGGGGGAAAGTTTTTAGACTGGAGAAAAGAAAACGAGAACAATTCAACATAAATATAAATTTGCAAGGTAACCTATTTTCTTTGCTTTCTTATTATTCCTTCAACAAAACAAATAGTTTGGAAAAATACAAACAGACTTTCATTCATTGAAGTAGATTAAACAGCAGAAATATTAGAAATCAAATTGTTTTTGTTCAAAAGTATTCTTGATTGTATTGGACAGTATTTTAAGCATATATTCGTAGCATTCTGAAAGTAAACCAAAATTATCTTGAAAAAAAAACTTACCCGACCTCTTTGCTTTAAGAGCAATTTGTACAGCAATGTATCCTCATTGACCTATGATAATGGATTTATAATAATAATAATAAATTTAAAACGCTGTGAAATGACATGTTTTCTTTATAAAAAACGAACATAAATATAACAAATAAAAGCAACCATTTCTACATAATGTATTACGTGTATCACTATTTCTAAAAGGTACAAACTCTGTAATGTTATTGAGATATGAAAGACAAAAACAAATAAACTTTAAAACATACTATTCCCATGGCTTTTTGCAGACACTCTCTATTTTTGATTGAGCATATTTTTTCTGCGATCAGATTTCTTGCAATAAATATTCCCAGAACATTATTTGGGATATTATTATAAGATATATATATTAATAAAATAACGGAATTCAAAGTTTCAAGTCATTCGTTTATCACTACTTTATCCATTTCCATATCCTATTTTCATCTCAATGAAACGGTAACTTAATCCCTGATAACCTCATTGTAAAGTATTTGGAGTTCACTGGTGCGAAGGTAGCCTTCCAGTTTGACGTTGATGTCGAGGAAAAGGCGGATAAAATCTGTCTGATCATTGACTAGGGCCATACGGAGGGCGTCGAAGTATTCCGGCGACTATAAACGAACAAAATGAAAAAGTCTAAACATACATAAATACATACATACAGTCATATATACAGTACATACACTGTAAACAATATTTGTATTTTTACAACAAATCTGCTGTCAGCAGAGTCGCCATAAAAAAATGTAATTGAAAAAACAGTTTGGTTGTAAATTTCTCCTGCAAATAATTACATGAGAAATACAAAATATTCATCAGGAGTAACACATTTGTTCTGTTTTAACCAAATATGTACGCTATAGAACTCTAATGTATTTTTTCCCCCTTCTCTTTCATAAATTCTTAAAGGAGAAATTTACAACAAAGCTGTTTTTTTTTTTTTAATTACATTTTTTATGGCGACTCTGCTGACAGCAGATTTGCTGTAAAAATACAAATATTTTTTTACAGTGTACATTTTGGCATTTATATGACGCTTTTCTGTTAGAAAACGCCCAAAGCGCTTCACAATACATATTTACATAATGAACGAGTAAAATAATTCTTCTCTCCAACTGCTTACAATATAAGGTCAGAAACAAAATTAATAGGTTTTCAAACATGAAGAAAGAGAGTTAGAATATCATACACATTACTCTAAAACTAAATAGTCCTATTAACCATTTACCTTTTAATACAGCTAGGGAACCAATCATTATTAGACCAAACCGTATGGGAGCTTCGTAGGGGAATTCCAAGCACAATAATGTTGCCGTATAGAGAAACTAGGCAGGTACATAAATAATATTAATCGCTAGAGGGTATTCATTTGTCTCGCAATCTACTATGGTCAACAAGAAAATTCATGATCAGTGTCGCAAAAAGTGTTCAATAGCTTCCTTGTTGACCATCAACGGTGTCGATTTGTTTTGGCGATTGGGGGGATGATCGTCGATATTACCTCTTTTCCTCAATGTAACACATACCACGATGGTATATGATCGAAATGGTTCTAGGACATCTCCCCCGGAGGACAACTCCCCCGGGGACAACTCCCGGAGACAGTCCCCGGAGGACAACTCCCCGGAGGACAACTCACCCCGGAGGACAAGCTCCCCGTAGGACAGGTCCCCCGACAGCAGGACATCTCCCTGGAAGACAGGTCCCCCCAAGGACGAGTCCCCCGGAGGACAGCTTCCCCCAGGGACATCTCCCACGAGGACAACCTCCCCTGGACAAACTCCCCTGGAGGGCAACTCCTCCGGAGGACAAAACCCTGAGGAACTCCCCCGCGAGGACAACACCCGGAGGACATCTACCCGGAGGACAACTCCCCCGCAGGGCAACTCCCCTGGAGGACAACTCCCCCGGAGGACATCTCCCCCGGAGGATAGGTCCCCCAAGGACAACTCCCCGGATGACATCTCCCCTCACTTTAAATGCTTTATAACTATTGATTTTATGCCAACCCTTGGCTTTTCTTCTGTTACAATTATTACATTACTTCTTTCGCATGGAGTAACCCTGTCTGTAATGACAAAGTGAGAGATGGGAATGGTTGTTTAATTGCTAATCATCCATTGGAAACACCACCCCTTCCAATCTATGAATGGCTACTCCTTCCCTCAAAAGGTTGTTAGTTGCAGATCAGAGGTAACCCAACGAAATGTGACCATCAGAAAGGAAAATTAATGAAAGTGCAAGATATAACATGGGAACTTAAATACCGAGCTACAGGAGTACAACAAGAGCACGAAGGGCGAGTTGGTCCTACATATCTCTAGTCGTCTTCAGCAAGGGGGGGGGGGGTGAGCCACGATAATTAAGCTTTAATCAATAATTAATCACACCCTAAACAAATAAGAATGAGCGCAAAATGTGAAATATGTAAAATAAGTCAAATCAAAAAATCAAATCAAAAGTTCAACAGTAACGAGAACACAATTTTTATTATCAAAAGGAATTCACAAAACTCAATTTCAACATCATCACTTGTTTTTGTCATTTTTCAAGGAATAATATAATACAATCATTTGTCATTGGTTTAAGATTTTACAGACTATTGTTATATCTGAATGGTGTTCATAAGTATGCACTTGCACAGCTTGCATTCATGCCGTGTCATCGTTATTCAAAAGAGGTGTTATTGCAACTAGTGTTGTATTGAAAATATCTCCAGAATAGATGAAAACTAAAACATCTCGTATATCAACCCACTTTTCAGTATTCCTCAACATATCCGATAAAAACATTTTTATATTGTTAAAACATTTACTAAATCAAGCCAAAACAAAAACAAAACAAAACAAACCCTTGTATCAATTATGTACTGTATTTTTGTCGGTATAATTGAAGAGGTGTGATTATAAAATTTTCCATTGACGATTCACGCTTGAAAATCCTTCCTTTTTTTTTTCTTCTTCTTTTTTTTTCCTTTTTTTTTTTTTTAAAAGAAAGATGATCGTCACCGTTGTAAAAGAACAACAACAACAAAAATAAACAATAAAAGTACAAATATACTGCTTCGGTCATTTTTAGTTCAAACATTTTGGCTCGCGCTTTTCGCTCAAGAATCATCCTTTCAAAAGGTTAATTTTTTTCAGATTTCGAACCCCCGCAAAAATCCTAGTTACGGGCTTGACCATTGACCTCAATGCTCTAAAATCTAATCAGATCATTTTCCTATGGTGATTTAAGATTGAAGTTGATATCTCTCTCTCTCTCTCTTTTGACAGGGTAAAATTCGGTTCCAATGCAGGCACGCCTCTACAGCTGCCAAACTTAACACCCTTTCGCCGGAAAAAAAAGAAAAAAAATAATGCCAAAGATTTTGTATTCCATGAATGGCTATTTCGTGTTTTTTTTTTTAATTAAAAAATAAAAAAAAAAAAAAAAATTAAAAAAATGGAGCAAAAATAAACGACTGCATGTGGATCTGTTCTCCTGGAAATTGTTGAGTTGCTCCTCCGCGGACTTGTCCTGAGGGTGTGTTGTGCTGCGGGGAGTTGTCCTCCGGGGGATTCTTCCCGGGGAGTTGTCCTCCGCGGGAGTCGTCCTCCGGGGGAGTTGTTCCTCCGGGGGAGTTGTCCTCAGAGGAGTTGTCCTCCAGGGGAGTTTGTCCTCCGGGGACTTTCTCCATGGGGAGTTTTCATCGGGGAGGATGTCCTCGGGGGACTTGTCCTCCGGGTTTCATCGGGGGAGATGTCCTCCGGAGGGTTGTCCTTGGGGGACTGTCCTCCGGGGGAGATGTCCTGCGGGGGAGCTGTCCTCCGGGTGGTTTGTCCTCGAGGGGATTGTCCTCCGGGGAGTTGTCTCCGGGGGAGCTGTCCTCCGGGAGTTATCCCGGGGGAGTTGTCTCCGGGGGAATGTCCTGATACGGATCGAAATGTCCATTGTTGTGGTGGGTAATGCTTGAATATCACAACATGTATATAAATATGAAACAATGTATTGTATGAATGCGAGCGCGAGCGCGGAGCTGAAAAATTTTTCTTAATATAGTTGACATAAAATGGGTTTTTTAGTCATAATGCGAGCATGACAGAGGAAAGGGGGAACCATTGATGATGTTATGGCTACAGATAATACACACATGCTGCATGTGAGTATCTACCAAAAAACATTTTTTCAAGTTGATTATGCGAGCGCGAGTGGAGCTGAAAATTTTCTACAATAATAGTGACATGAAATGAGACACATATTGTAGAATATGCGAACGGGATGGGGGCTTTATCTGGTTTATCAAAGGGCCATCTTGATGTAATGTTCAATAGATATTACACACATGCACTATTATTATGCATATAAGTACTAATGTGTATGTGGGTGTTGAATTCATTAGGCATGTTAATGCGAGCGGGAAGCGCAGAGCTTAAAATTTTCTCCATAATATTGAACTGAAACATGGTAGGGCCTATTTGTAGCGTTACATGACTATAAGCGCGAAGTTGAAGAAGGGCTAGGAGGCTTTAACTCGTAATTAGAAGCGGAACATCATGACTTAATTCCAACAAACGCAAATCTATATGAATATGGACGAATTCCAGTTAGGGCAATATTGTGCGTGCGCGAAGCGCGAGCTGAAAATTTTCTCATTAATAGTGACCTGATGAAACGAGATACTTGTAGCCTCATGGGAGCACGAACGGGGAGGGAGTTGGTGTTTTAAACGTACCATCATGACGTTAATACATGCATAAAAGATGAACAAAGTCAAGTGCAGTTTGCACTATTTTATATTATGCGAGCGCGAAGCGCGCGCTGAAAATTTCAGGCCTTTTTAACGTTCTTGAAATTTGAGCAAGTATTTTCGATAATTTGAGAGCGGGATTAGCCCCGGGATGTGGTTGTGTATTTTATTAATTTTTAATGGTCCAAGTCGAAAGTTACGCCCCCCCCCCCCCTATCGCATGAGAGCCAAGACAGTGTTTACAATCTTCGATATTCATTTATTTATTTATTTTTTAACCATGTTGGATTTTTGAGGGGATTACTTTGCTTTAGTTTACTTTCGAGCCATGTCCTATGCGCATGGGGATCGATGCCTGTTATCTCGATTGATGGTTTTTTTGGTTTTTAATTAGTGAATAATGAAACATTCTTCGTGATTTGCGTTCTCATTAATTCCGGTGTATTGTGTTTCTGTTACTAAATTATAGGCCACATGGGGAAGTTTAACGATTAGAGTGAAGAATTTTGGATTTTTGAAAGTAGTATGTGTTTGACTTGCAATGATATACTGTTATAAAGTGTTTTATATGCTTTAACAATTGTCTGGGTGATTTTATTGCATATTATGTAATATTTTTTATTTTCTTTGACCTCAAAATATTGGGGGGGATGATTGTACACACCATCCCCCCCCACCAAAATTATTGGGGGGAATGCATCCCCCCCCATCCCCCCCACAATCGACACCCATGTTGACCATGGTAGATTATGAGACAAATGAATGCCCTCTAACGATTATTTTTAATCCGCAATAATGAACTTATTTAGTCTTATAAATAATTTTATTATCTAATTAATTAAGGCTTACCTCCCATTTGAAATGTGTTAGAAGACTCTTTGCAAGTGTAACTCGCCTCCCAACTACAGCCATATGAAGCTGGTCTTTCTTTCCCGATCCTTGCGAACCTGATCAAGAGAATGGAACATTAAAGCAGTGCAGAGATTGCAGTATCGAAACAGCGGGGAGTTAGAGGGAACGGTGGGGTGATCATATAGCTTCCTCTTAATTCATTATCAATTTTCTTATTGTAATACTTTCTGTGTTGAATTATGAACACGTACGTCTATGGTCGATTTCAAGTCTGGAAACCGTTTAACCCAGGGGAGGGGGGGGGGTTGCAAAATTTTCCCGCAGTTAGAGACCTTCAATAAAGCGATAATGATTTTTAAGATGATGCTTAAGAGGGGGAGGGGTGTTGTCTGATCCATTTTATGAGTACCCAAAATATATATAACGCTGCAATGATTACAAAACTACGGTTTCGGGCACCCACCCCACCACTTTTTAAAAATGCCAAACGACCCCCTTATCCTACCTGTGAGGAGGGCCTCGAGGAAAGCCTCGTCGATGTCGATTCTAGGCACGCCTTCGACACCGTCGAGGTCGAAGATGGTGATCAAATGTCTTCTCTTCACGATTTCGTTCACTTTCGTCAACAGTTCGTCCATCTCGTGCGGGGGCACGGTGTTCCCAAATTCTTGACGCATTATATTGGCGAGCGAGCTTGAGGCCTCATCGCTATGGGACACAACAATGAATAAGCATAAGATAATGGTTAATACTTCGAAAGCAAATCTTATCACCTACCTGTATAATTTAAAAGAGCTACATTGAAACGTGTTGAAAGTTTTGCTACAGCTTTTAATGCAATTTCCTTTTGCTCTTTTTTTCTTTATTATTTTCATGTATTCACTTTATACATATTCAGATTTTAAGGATTGTTTTTAAATCTAATCAACATTAACTATAGCTTCATAAATAGATCAAGACATCATTTAGCAGTATGGGTTATACAATTTTATCATGATCAAATTTAATAATAACATCCCCTCTGCCGACGGAACAGCGTAAAAAATATATTGGGCCCCCACACAAAGTTTTGCAATCAAACAAAAATTATGAAAGTACACTTCTAATTGGATACTTGTGACTCTTTAGAACAAACGGGGCATGTAACAGTTGTCTTGATTGGCAAAGGCCATTTTTGCAACAAATTGCCAATCATGAGTAAAGGAGCCCAAGTCTGAAATCTCTGACTTGTTTAGGTTATTAGGCCATGAGGGAAGTATTATTTTTATTATCAAGCAATCGTTAAGATATGACCGAATGACTTCCATAAGAAATCGAACAAAATCTATCTGACTAACTTTTGCCTATAAGCTTTAGCGATGACGTTTGCACAGCCTTTGCTCCCAGCTAGGACCAGTACCGGAGTTTTGTTCTCAATGGCACTGTGAATTGCATGAATTTGATGATGTCCGCCAGCCACCAAGAAACACACCACTGGTACATTAGCTGTCATGGAAGAACGATTGAGAAATACAAAACATATTTATTTATAATGTCTTAAAGTCGGTCCGGAACGACACAAATTGTTCATGTTTTACTCTCACAAGTTGAAAATTTCCTTTTGCAAATTTGTCTGCCTTTCATTTCGACATTCATATCACAGAATGTATTATACTAGGTTACAAACAAAATTATTACTTTGGTAATTTATATTATCATTATTGAAAGTAGTACACATGCTTTCATGTAAATTACAATCTGAGATTGCTGCTCGGCCTGACAGATTTGTTTGTCTTAGAAATACTCTATACTTCTATTTTGGAAATTCTATTTTTGTCTTTACATTGGAGAACATATCCATTATGAATGGAATTTTACCTTCAAGGTAACAAACATATTTCTACGTGACATAGGCCCATTGACTATAAAGGGTATTAGCCGAAATATATCGAGTAGGCCTAACAGATAAATCCCTAAATGGTATTATTTCTCAGTCGAAAGTACAGAGATTTTAGAAATATCCCTTCCCGATAAAGATGAAACTAAACTCACTGCTGCTGTGTGTGATATTTCGTGTTGAGATCTCGTGTTCGATCAGACCTCTTATTTTGATCTCATTGCCCTGCTCATGGTGTTTGGTCATCGCATCGATGTCGACCCCGTCGTAATTTGAAGTAGACGACGAGGTTGATGCATCCGTCTTCGAATCGGTGACAAGGAGAGCGTAGGAGTAATTGGGGTCGAGCATGGCTCGCTGTGCCATGCGCTCAAAACCTTGACCGTAAATAACAGGTCGATCGTGCTGAAAACCAAGAAGAAAACATAACTAAACGAATACAGGTAACTGTCTAATTCAATTTTTTGGGGACCGTAAAAACTATAAAACACAAACAAGTTTAATATTACTCATAATTAGTGTTTCACAGGCCGCCAAACCTTGAAAATTTGGAAAATATCCATATGGCAAAATGGAAAATGGCAAAAACTTTTCTTTTTAATACAATCAAAATATTATTTTGCAAAAGAAAAGTTGAAAGGTTGTTTTTATTATGCACATGATACATATATATATAGTAAATAGTGGTAGTATTTTAAGAGTTGTGATTGGTTGAAATGATGTCACGTGTCATTCACGTTTTTGTTATAGTAAATAGTGGTAGTATTTTAAGAGTTGTGATTGGTTGAAATGATGTCACGTGTCATTCATGACAAATAATAGTGAACGGTTTTTGTTATATTGAACGGTTTTTTTGTTATATTGAACGGTTTTTACCTGTGTGAAAAGAATGTAAACGACTCCTTGTTCGCTCGCGTTAATAACAGTAAATGGTCACCACAACAATAGATACGCGGAGCAACAATATAACGTCACAATGCTAATTACACCAAATAGTTTGCAAATATTGACAAAATAAACCAGATTAGCAATGCCATAAGATTTAGGGATCTATTACTAAATACATAGTGCTATGCTCTATTATATGCAACATTACTGACCTATGGACTCCATATACAATATCCCTCGTGCACATCTGTTCAACTCGGCCTACTGCCTCTGAAATAAATGTCCCTCGGGAAAATTATTGTCGTGCACATAATCTAGTATGTTGCATTGCTAGATCATCACTATTATATAATAGTGAACGTTTTTATATTGAACGTTTTTGGTATAATGAACGGTTTTATCTGTGTAAAATAATGTAAATGGATTGCCTTGTGCGCAGCGCTAAAATCAGAAATAATGTGCGCCACAAAATAAGATACGCTCGGAGCACAATATACGTCACAATAGCTAATAGCACCAAAATTTGGCAAAACATTGCAAATAAACCAGTTAGGCAAGATCAAAGATCTAGGGGCTCTATTTACTTATAATAAATAGTGCTCACTCATATCATGCCAACATACTGACTATGTGTAACTCCAAATACTACAATTACCCTCGGCACATCTTTTACCTCGGCCTACGGGCCCGGTGAGAATAAATGTGCCCTCGGATATTTTAGTATTTTCGCTGCCATAATCTATATCGTTGCATTGTAGAGGCACTGCACTAAAAAGACTATAATATATATATATATAAATTATATATATATATAGTGGTAGTATTTTAAGAGTTGTGATTGGTTGAAATGATGTCACGTGTCATCACGTTTTTGTTATAGTGAACGGTTTTTGTTATATTGAATGGTTTTTTTGTTATATTGAACGGTTTTTACCTGTGTTAAAATGAATGATGAAATGGATTGCCTTGTTGCGCAAGCGCGTAATAACAGTAAAATGGTACGCACAACAATAGATACGCGGAGCGACAATATACGCTACAATAGCTTAATTAGCACCAAACGTTTGGCAAACACTTGTAAAGATAAAACCAGATTAGGCAAGGTCAAAGATCTAGGGGTCTATTTACTATAATAAATAGTGCATGCATCTATTAATGCAACATTACTGGCTATGTGAACTCCAAATACTAAATTATCCCTCGGGCACATCTGTTTCACCTCGGCCTACGGCATCGGTGAAATAAATGTGCCCTCGGGATAATTAAGTATTTGTCGTGCACGTAATCTAGTATGTTGCATGGTAGAGCATGCAGTATTTATATAATAGGGTACATGCAGGTAATATGGGCCAGCAGGTAATATGGGCCACATGAAGCAAATCATGTCATGACCGTCGACCGGTGACCGGTGACCGGTGTGAGCACCATAATGTTGTTCATATGTACTGTATACAAAAATATATCGTCGTGAGAGCATCTGATGCCGAAATTTCTCTGAGAAAATTGCTGAAAACCAACAAGGTACGTAAAACATACGGCATTTTTTTACCCTGATGTAAAATTTGATATTTCACAGAATGTGATGGTGAAAGAGTGTTTGAGGGGGTAACCTCAATTGTTTTGTATATTTAGTAAGCTTATAGTTTCATTTTGATCATACTAGAGTGTACAGGTCAATTTGTTGTAGTGAAGGGGTGCAATGTGGCATTGAATGCTTGCCTGATAGAGCAACATTACTGCAGGTAATATGGGCCATCCAAAATGGCGGAAATGATTCTGGTACTTAGTATTGGGATGAGGCATCAATCTCTTTGCTACAATTTTTTTTGGGTATATTCACAGTATATAATTAATATAAATAACTTATTGTAGGCCTATATTGACTTCATAATGAAAATAATATTTAGATAATATTTAAAAAAAAAGAAAAAAGAAATACGAAACAATGAAATATATAGTCAAAGTATTTACTGAAGGGTCTTATAATTTCAAATGATATCTTAAAGTTAATTATTTTCAACATTTTAAGCAAATTCCAGACATGGTAGAGTCATTGTAGTTTTTAAAACATACATTAAATACATGTGCCCATATTACCTGCACATGCAGGTAATACGGGCACTTTGGTAATGACGTCAACATTTGAATATTGCAGACAGGAGGGTTGGTGATTATTGTTTTTCTTCACAATAAAAGTTAGAGCAGTAGTTATTGATTCATATAAACAAAGATTTGTAATTTTATGCAAATTAGGCAAAGGAGCTTAGGGGTCCATATTACCTGCATGTACCATATATGTATATATATATATATATATCTTACTAAAACGGGCCTTAAGGGGAACTGAGAAGAATAGCTTTATTCAGTCACGATTCCCCTTAGCGATCTTTCTATAGGCGAAGAATTCCCCTTAGCGCCAATTCTATAGAGAGAGTTATATATATATGATATGTGTATCGAATTCGGCGAACATCTGAACAAACTCTAAATATTTGTATTGGATAAAGACCAAAAACGTAAGGGGGCCGTCACACTGAGGTCGTTCTATAACGTTCTATAACGTTCTTGCCCGTTCTTAAAAAAATTGCTGAACGGGCTTTGGTCGGGTTGGAACTTATAACTTTGAAAATTAACTTCTTGAATACGATACTAGGCAGTTCATAAATAGTTCTCGTTACGTCAATTCCGTCTTTATCGCGTCCGCAATACGTTGTTATCCAGTTCAGACCGAGTAAACAGCTCGTTCATTCTATACCGTTCGTAGCACGTCCAAAACGTCACTAAAGTGCCTATGCGCAGCATGATAAAAGTTAGGTACCATGTTCGTAGTACGTCCTTCTCGTTCAGAGTAAGTCCCACCCGTTTAAGGAACGTTGTCACTACGTTTAATTTTAGAACTGGAAGCCAGTACGATTTTTTTTTTTTACATGTTCAAAAAAATCGGAATGCCTTTCCGTTCTCTCCGTTCGGGCCCGTTCGCCAAGTTCGTAAACAGATTGTAAACGGTCTGTACTAGATTCTAAAAGGTCTGTACTACGTTCAGTCCGTTTGTAAACAGATTGAGCCCGTTCAACAAGAACTACCAAGAACGCAGTTAGAACTAGCTCAGTGTGACGGGAATTATGAAATGCCGTTCTGTTTAAAAATTGAAACGTATTGCTATCCAAGCCCGTGCTATAAAGTCCTGAGCAGATTGAAATAGGTCTCAAGTACGTCCACTCCGTGTGTACATAGATTAAGCCCATTCTGCAATAATTTCAATAACATGATAAGAAATTGTTCAGTGTGATAGTAGTATAAGCGAATAGATCAGCTATTTGATTGCCACACATTAATTGTTAGAATTACAGAAATCTCACAACTTTTAGAATAAATACGAAAAACGGCCATTGGTCCGAAAAGAACGCGTACATTTGACCTAATTATTTCGGGATTAAGATGAACAACGTTCGTATACAGTCCTCAATACGTCCATCACGTCTTTGCCTCGTCTGCAGTCCGTTTGTATCTAGTTAAAATCGGGTGAAAATGACCGTTTCCACGAAACAGAGCCCGTCTGAAACAATCCAAACCCGTCCCCAATTGGTTTCAACCCGTTCTTAATCAGTTCCAACTCGTTTCCAATGCGTTTCGTCCCGACCTAACTAGTTCTGGGTCGTTTTTAATCCATCAAAATCCGTTCTTACGTCGACCAAACGGCCTTATGGCAAGCCGTATTGATATATATTATGATTTTGTGATATCATCAATTCGAATTAGTGATATCACTAAATCCATTTAGTGATATAACCAATTCCATTTAGTGAAATCATTAATTTGAATTTGTGATATCACAAAATCGAATTAGTGATATCACTAATTCCCATATGTTTTTCACACAAATCCCTTTTTTGATATCAAGAAATAGAATTCGTGATATCACTAATTCGATTTCGTGATATCACTAAATCGAATTAGTGATATCACAAATTCGAATTTGTGATATCACTAAATGAATTTGTGATATCACAAATTGTATTTTATGATATCATTAAATCTATTTCGTGATATCACTAATTCGAATTAGTGATATCACAAAAAGACAAAAGAAATTTAGCACTCATGTTGTGAAAGATATCGCTTTGATTTCGAACTTTACTTCAGTGCTAGAATTCACGTGGTATTTTGAGCTTTACTTTAGTGCTAGAATTCACGTGGTATTTTGAGCTTTACTTTAGTGCTCAAATTCAGCTGTGTTTTCAGCGCTAGTTTAGCGTTTTAATTCACTTGGTATTTATTACATTGATGCAAAAAATATATAACCTGTGATCTAAACCTTTACATTATTGCAATAATTCAGTTCTGATTTTATTTAGCACTTTATTCGTTTAAATAGATTGGCAACATATCAAGAATGAAATTAAGGATCTGTTGCCAATTTCTATGTAATCCTTCAGTATTCTCTTTTGACGTATGAAATTTTGGGTTTTTTTTTTTTTTTGTTACAAAAAATAAACAACTTATGCTTTATTTGCATTTTTATGGTTAAAATTTAGTTTTTAGTGGCACATTAGACAAAAAAATGAACGCTAATTGTGCAAAAATTGGCAACATATCAGTAATTTATTTCGTGATATGTTGCCAATTTGTGTGGGTTTTTTTTTTTATTATTATTATTATTTCGACATCGCGTCTACTCACGTTGCCACAATCTTCATGTGCCAATCCATCATTAATTATACTATCTCTTCATGTTTGGTCCATTTGGTCTAATTGACATTTCGTCCAATGGCCACTTGGTCCAATTGCCAATTGGTCCAATTGCCACTTGGTCCAAAAACCATTTGGTCCAATGCCATTTAGTCCA
>CALNVZ010000174.1:58420774-58436593 GCA_940671915.1 Paracentrotus lividus
AAAAAGAGAGAGATTAGGCCTATGACCTGACTTGATGTAGAAAGTAATGATGAATAAAAATAAAAATTACAGAGACAAATAGGATTATAAAAAACGAATTCTTTCCAATCTTAAGCTGTTACCCTGTATGTGGCGGTGATTACTACTGGTGATCGCAGGGAACCTCGATGAAATATTTTTGTCTGCCCCTTGCTGCCCTATTGAAAGAATGCATTAACCACATGGTTAGGTGGACTCAATTTATTGGCGTTGTAACCAAATAGTTTGTGGACTCACTAGCAAGGTTGGATGAAAGACACAATGGCTAGTGAGAACACCTAATTGGAAGTGCTAGACGGGGATCTGGCTTAGTGGATCCATTTCTGGATGTGATTCAAGCTGGCTATGTTGGCACCAATTGGACTGCCTAGACACCTGCGTTCTAGATGGATCCAACTGGAATTCCAATGCGTTGGTGTAGAACCAAGATGGTTAGGGACGATTGGATGTAGACACTGGTTCAGTGGTCGGCAAATTGATCTAGAACCAACTGGCTGTGGACAATTGGATGTTAGACCACTGAGTTAGTGGACCTAATTGGATGTAGATCCAAGATGGTTAGTGGAAATTGGCATGTAGAAACCGAAAATGAGTGTAGGTAGACCGAATTGGGATGTAGACGGATCGGGTAGTGGCACCAATTGGCCTGCATGTAGACTAAATGGTTAGTAGGACGATTAGGTCTTGTAGACTTGCGAGATGGATTGTAGATGTTATTGGCTAGTAGAATCAGGTTGCGTAGACCAATAGGTGTTTTACCGATATAACATAATGTGTTTTCAGATTAATTCTGATTTATGGCACCCAATATCAGTCTGACTAAAAATTAAAGTGCTATGTCGGGCAAAAGAAGTAAAGTAAAAAATGATGACGGCAAAGTGAATCTCGAATGCGCTAAAATATAAGGCACATTACAAAATGAATTTGAGCACAATACTAAATGTCGAAAGAACAAAAGGTGAATTCTTCGTTAAATCATGTTTGAATGGTTTGTAACATTCTTGTAGATATCAGCCATAATTTCGATTTGCTGATATCAATTGCGAGATTCGAAGAATTAGTGAATATTCACTAAATCGAATTATATGAGTAATTCCACGAAAATTCGTTATTAGGTGATAATCACTAATGAAATTTGTGAATATCCACCGCAAATCTGTGACATCTAGTGAGGATCAACATATTCGATTTTAGTTGATATCCTAATTTTCGATTGTGTGATATCACTAATTCGAATTTTTGATATCAATTCATGTTAGCTGATTATCCAACAAATTCGAATTTAGTGGAATATCACGAATTCGACTTTAGTGAATATACACTAAATTCGCATTTAGTGATAATCACGAATTCCTATTTCTTGAGTATCTAAAAAAGGTTTTGTGTGAAAAACATATAGGAATTGAGATGATATCACTGAATTCGGATTTGGTGATATCACTAACATGGAATTTACGTGATATCGACTAAAATGCGAACTTAGTGATATGTAATCAAGTAATTCGAAATTAGTGATGATCAAGTAATGCGAATATCCGTGATATCACAAAATCACAATACTATGTATCAATTACGGCTTGCCATAACTGCCGTCCAGGAAAGTTTCATCTCGTTCTTAGCTCACGTGCACTTGATCCGTGTGAATAGAACGTGGTTGAAGACGCAATACGTGCCCCCTATTCCCATACTAAAAACCCTAGCGCCGTTTTTTGTGCCAGAACCTCATCGGCGTCTTCGTAACTTCAAGCTGATAAATCGGGAAGATATAGATTTTAGTATTATGCTCATTTGTTACAGAGACGTCCTACGCAAGTCTTTAGTGAACGATATTTAAAGTACGGGCAATTTAGTTTGTAGTACGGTCCATCTCGTTTTCAGGTTACGTTGCCATTACTGCGTCGATGGCTCGCTGATTCTACGGTCTTTGGAGGCATCGGTCCTCCGTTAAATTTAGGACTGAGACTGGGCGCACGATATTTTTTGAACACTCTTTGTTGAAATGCCGACTTGAGCTAATCATGAAAGTTTCGTAAACGAGATCGTAAGAAGTTATTTACTACGTCCACTCAGGTTAACAGCACAGACTACTGCCCCGTTCGGCAAAAATTTGGCAAGACGTAAGTAGGAACGAGCTTAGTGTGACGAGGGGTTTAAATTTCATTACCTGGTGCGCAATCTAGTAGGGTTTGGGCGCCGTGTAGGATCTCGGCTAGCGACGTCAATGCGATGGCAGCAAAACGCTTCTTGCGAAAATTACGACTAGCACCAGCAGCGACGGCAACGTCCCTTGATAGCTAGGCCTACCGTCATTGATGATACCGGCAGTTGAGCCCGCTGGAGATGATCCAGCGCGGCCTGGAGAATCGAGAGAGCAAGAGAGGGATGATGACAACTAGAAGACGGTGTGGATGGGAACAGAAAATAATGAGTAATGAGGAGGAAAATAAAGAAAGGAAGTGGAGAATGACGAATATGAAATATTTTGACTGAAAAATGCATTGGGGATTGACTGACGGAAATGAACGACGAAATGATCATCATCAATCACGCTTGCACTCTCCGGACTCGTCTGAGGAATTGAATAATAATTAATGCGAATAATCCTTGGAATCCCAAATATCAATTCCAAATTCATGTCATGGGATAGGAGTAGATGAATACCGGGCGTGAATATAAATTGATTGATTAGAGTATTTCACCTGATGAAAAAGAATGCATCTTTAAAGGGAACTACCTACCAAAGGGTGGGTGCGAAGAGAGAGAGAGAAGAGAGATCAACTGACATTCATAAAGATCGTAATAGCCCAAGGCATTGCAATGGAAAGGAAACTAAACTAATGAAATGAACCAGATGGATACTGAACCCCTGGAAAGTCCAAGCAAAGGCAGGGTAAGGACTATTTAGTATTTATTTTTTTAGACTAATAATTATTTTTAGAAAAAAGGATAGGGGAAATTCAGGTTTAAGTTGAGCACCCCCACTCTAGGTCATGAACACATATTTTAAAAGTTTGTAATCGGGCTATCAGCTTCTTGATATATAAATACTTGCAGGCACCATTGGCATTGCATAATTTGATACAGTGGATGCAAGAACTATATGAAGCTTGTGTAAAAAATTCTGAAACAAAAGGACTGTTGAATGTTTATGCTGGATCTAAGTGTACTTCCGCGTGAAAAGTGACACTGTGCGGTTCATAGGTTTTGACACCGTTATAGAGTTTTAAACGGACTGCTTATGTCTTTGCCGAGATGAAAGGAGTAATGCATTTTATATAGAATCCATGGATCGGGTATAACTAGGTCCCATGATAAATGTTAACCATAGTCATTGATGATTTGTGTCTATCTTATATGAGAGTATCTGTCTCACACTTGTTTCAAGCGCGCTATATTGAAAAATAAAATGCAGGTGTGTTTGGGTTTTAGTTGTCGTTGGGTGATAAATTGAGCCTATATTGTCAGTGAGAATAGGTCCATATAAGGTCCGATGTCAGATGACCCGGAAAAAGTAATGTTAAGTACAAGGTTTTTTTGGTTGATTGGTGTTCAACAGTCTGTGTCAAATAAATGTAGTCAAAGTGGGAAAACATTTTTTATATAGTATGAAGATTTATGCACAACTGGTATTGTTTTGTATTTTCATAAAGCTGGAAAACTCACTTTCTTCTGCAATTTTTTTCAATCACATTTGGTGCTGTAATTTTTGAGATAGGACCAGTTATCTACAATCAAGAAAAATCGATTTTTCGCACGACGTCCCATACTTTGTGTACGGATTTCGCATATGGCCATGAAATTTTAGCGCTCCAGAACAATGAATGGCGGAATTTCGATTTGTTCCTCCTCGCAATACAGATATCATAATTCACCATAACTTTTGTTTTTACGAAAGAATTAAAATACAGAACAAATGCATCAGCAAGAAAAATCTCCTTAGCTTTAATTTGGTACCAAACACACATTATTTGAAAAGATTTCACACTGACTGTTACTAAATTAAGGTTTTCTCCCGACTGTAACCATTTTTTTTAACACAGACTGTATATGGGTATTTCAGAAAATTTCAGCTTTGGTTGCCGCTTGCAACCTTGGGACAACTTTAATTTTATTTAGCATCAATTAAAATAAATGGACCTAATTAACATATGTTGGTGTATAGTGAATTATGACAGCTAATCGTAATTCAAAGAAACACATCCACAAATATAATGAACAGACATTTTTAAGGGCCGTATTTTACGACGAGATAATTCATTTATGTATATTACTTATTTATTTCTAAGTAGTAGCTTTTCTTAAATGGCCCTATGATTAAGCATAATGAAGCTATATGCATATTAGCCTTAGCTGCATTAATATAGCCTGAAGGATTAATTTCCTTTTAGTTATGGTAGAAAACCTGAATATGTGTGTAATAAAACATTGTAAATCACTTTTATTCGAAGACATCCCGCATGATTATGAGATTTTAAACATTATGTAGGATATGGATTATAAAGACATAAATGAACAATGGCACTAAATTAGCATACATTTGTAATATTGGGAATAATGGGGTACTATGCTTAGATTAAAGAACCCTGGAAACTATGACTATAATGACTATCTAAAGTATGTTACGACGAGGATTCATATATGATATATATTTTTGTATTTTAAAAGTAATGATTGTTTGACTTAAATAGCCTATATAGACCTATTGAGACTAAATTTGCACATTAGCCGTGCACTAATATTCAGCCTACTGGAATTAAATTTTTCATTTTTTGTAATCTAGAAAGCACTGAAATTGAGCAATACAACATTGCGAAAATCAGCTTTTATTGAAGACATCCTCGTTATATTATGAGATGACATGTTATGTAAGGGGAGAGGTGGGGTTAGTTGGAACACAGGGGTTTATGTTTGAAACATTGTAATTTTTTTAACGGGCTTATAATATATTTATGCAAATCTACCGCTCTAGATTGCTTTGCTGTTAGCACATGCCAATTCCACCACATCGTTAGCACAGCCGCATCACTTCAAGGCCTCATGAAGTTAGAAAACAATGTTTGTTTTGGTTTTCGACCTTCTGAGGTAAATTTTGTCCACTTGCATTTAGCGAATGATTTTTTATTAGCTCAGATGTACGATCATAAATTAAGGTTGGGCCAAGTTGTTTGACTATAACAAAGTAGTGTATATCACCAAGGCTACAAAAACAAGGTTTAAATATATGGCATAGATCGTGTGTCCTGCTTATTGTGCTGTAGCTTAACAAATGTCAAATGGGATACTGCTGAGGGTTAGTTGAACGATGTACGTAAGGTAAATATGGATATTCACTGAATAAAAATAATAAAAATTCATAGGTGAATTTCCGTGAAGTGTTCCGAAATATATCCTATATATGTAGATATTAAGTGCACATTGGAACAATTGTATTTGGGGTTTATAAACAAAATATATGCAGAATGCTATTTTCACTGGAGCTTCAGAATCATCTGTATGTGAGATGGATGCTATCAAGTGTAATAAAAACGTGAAAGTTGTGAAAAAAATGAACACCAAAATCTTTAAATATTTTAATTGAAATCAATAAAAAGCAAGTAATTTGAACCCATTGCAATAATTGTTAGGTAAGTTTAGAATATAAATTGCTAAAGATAACCATGCACAATGTTTACCAACTTACCTCCATATCCATGTTCCAACTAACCCCGTGTGTGGGGTTTAGTTATAACACTTGACATGGTCTTGTGTGAAGAATGAATGTTTTTCCGGAACCCATCAGTAACTTTCAGATTTTAATGGGTACATTTGATAGGCATACACCGATATACACTCAAGCTATTGTTTATAGTTTCTTGAAATAAATCCGCTTTTGTTTTACGGCCCAGTTTTTGTGAAAAAATGTTCCAACTAACTTCTCGCCTCTCCCATACATATAAATAATAGCAATAAAAGACGATGACCTAATTAGCCATCATTTTGGTAATATGGAAATATGAGGTTAATCTCAATTAAAGAATCCGGGAAATGTGAAATAAAAAGGCCATTGTTAATGGTACGGCTATTAATCCACAATGAATTAAGTATTATGCAATATATTTTATATTGTACAGGTAAGATTTGCGCTTTAGGGCGTTTTTAATTAGTATATTTTTCATCACAATGAGGCTAATTTGTCATATGGTCTAACAAAAACAAATAAAGCAAGGACACAAAACAAAAAATTAATAATATGTACAAACAGGAAGATTGCAATTACACTTTTTCAATATGGTGACGCTTATTTTTACTTTTTAGTTTATTTTTGTCAGATTGTTTAAAATTTTAAACAACTGCGTGTTAACCGGTTGAATTGCGGCACAGGCGTTGTATTAAGAAATTAAATGCAAACCTGTAGTTGTTTTAAAGAACTTTAACAACTCTTGTTGTGTTAGAGAATTATAAAACAAGCCTGTTGTTTAAAATACCATAACAGTGTATTTGTAGTTAGCCTTCTCTCACCAAAAAATAAAAACGCTCCAACTTTGTTTAACGCGGCGCGGTATTGAACCTCACGACTCATTTCGATTATAAAGGCAGACGCTCTATCTCTGAGAGGCGCAACATCATCATGTTATCATTATTTATTCATAATGTGGTGAGGCAAAGTCCTTCGCCATGGAATTGAAAATGATGACGCCAGTTTACCTATGCATGTAACGATGATGCATTAGCTCATGAAAACTAATGACGTGAACTTGCCAATCGGCCTGCTTCAAACAAAACTGTTTAATATCTAAACT
This sequence comes from Paracentrotus lividus, assembly GCA_940671915.1. Taxonomy (NCBI): domain Eukaryota; kingdom Metazoa; phylum Echinodermata; class Echinoidea; order Camarodonta; family Echinidae; genus Paracentrotus; species Paracentrotus lividus. Next base: position 58,427,593 of record CALNVZ010000174.1, read on the forward strand.
CTAATCTCTAATACAGGTTCTTATATTAAGGCCTATAAAACATCACTTTTCTGTTTTAAACAACAATGTTATGATAATATTAAACAAGAGTTGTTTAACTTTTAAACCAACATTTGCTTTAACTTCAGCGAAATTTTTAAAACGCGTTTAACAGTACATGTTATTGCATTTGATCCTCAATAGCGTGCCATAGGCCTAGGTGGTAAATGTCACGAGGCGAAATTCCTGCGTAGCCTTTTTAGTGTCCTTCACAAAGATTGGGGTCATTGCTGCATATGAAGCATGCATACATTTTCTAACTTTTTTGTGTGCAATATAACATATTTAGGATTATGAGCTTTCATCTACATATAAAATCTCCCCCCGCCCCAACAACAAAAATTTCTTAATTTGGTAGCACGTTTAAAAGTGTATAGGGGAGACCGGGGATGGAAGTTACACGGGTCAGTTGTTACAGTTCTCAGTGTGCTAAGTTGGAACAAGAGAGTTCGCACTAACTGGCATCTATATACATCCTACATATAGCTGTGATGAACTGCCGGTCGTGAGGTTTCTCCGTTGTTTTATTAAAAAGTAAATTAACAAAAAACATTTTTTACAGTTCCAGTGTCCAAGTGAATTTTTGATAAAAATTAAAATTTGTAATAGTTCTTACAACTGAAGGCACATGATGATAGTCTGGTATTGTGAATATAGTACATGTATGTCTCTAATATACCCCTGAGCCATGCCCTGTAATTCTGCCTAATGGCTTTGCTACACTTGATTTTATGTGTAAAATCACCCATGAGGTAGGTTGTTACAACAACCTACCCCATGTCGATGTAACAACCTACCCCAATTACATTACACATGTAAAGTAATTTTGTGTCAATTTTCTGGTGTTAATATTTTGATATTTCTACTTGATCTACTGTTAACGATACCAAGAAACTGGAAAGTTGAAACAAAAGTGTGGTATAAGAAATTTACACGTTGTAACAAATTACCCCGTATGTGTCCGATATAGTAACAATTTACCCCGTATGGTGTAATAACTTACCCCGTATACGGGGTAGGTTGTTACAAAAAAAAATGTCTTCATTAATTAAGCTGTAGTTAATTAGTGTTTGCATGTTTTTAAGTTTTATGTGCCTCAGGTTTTAGCCAACATAATAGGCTAACTACAGACCCAAAATGGAGTGTGTAAGTACTGTCATTAGAATTATCTGGCCCAAAATGTGAATTTTGCAACGTCCATCCCCGGTCTCCCCTAGTTCTTTCTCAGCCTGATAATGCATTGAAGTGGCTTACAATGTTGCATTACATAGTGTTCGAGCTCTGTAGATAAACGATGAAACTGAATCACATATAGCATTAAGCAATAATGCATAATTATCTCATTGTGATGAATTTGCTAATTAAAAACAAAACAATTCTTACAAATGAAAAACAAATCTCATTAATCTATTCCTTGTAGAGACCCATTAAAAAGCCGTTTTATTCACGTTTCCGGGATTCTTTAATTACGATTAGCCCCGTATTCCATATACCTAATGATATTGCTAATTAGGTCACTGTTCGTATTATGCTAATTATATTATATCTACATAACATATCATCTCATAAATCAATGGGATGTCTTTAAAGGGGAAGTTCACCCTGGGTGTAAATTTGTTTTAAAAAATGCAGAAAAGTAAAAGAAAAATATGAATGAAGGTTTGTAGATAATCGACCAAAAAATGATGAAGTTATGAATATTCAAAGTTTTGATTCTGTGACGTCACATGCGAGCAGATCTCCCATGTGTTATGTAGTGTAAATTCCATAAAATGTCTTTTTTTTTTCCAATGAAATTAATTATGTCACCTGTGCGGTCGATATACCATCAAACATATGTTCATATACATGACTATATCAAATGGACCCATTCTTTTATCAAGAACCATGACAAAAAGACAAATTTATGGAATTTACATACACAACCAATGGGAGAGCTGCTCGCACGTGACGTCACAGAATCAAAACTTTAAATATTTATAACTTCGCTATTTTTTGGTCGATTTTCTTCAATATTTCACTAATATTTTTCTATTATTTTTCTTCATTTTTTAAGACCAACAAAATTCCAGGGTGAGCTTCCCCTTTAATAAAAGTGATTTACAAATGTTTTATTACAATCAATATTAGGTTTTCTACATAAACAAAAGAAAATTAAATCCTATATGCTAAAATTAATGCACACTGAGGCTAATAATGCATATTAGCTCATTATGCTAATAAGGCTATTTAAAGACAAAACATTTCTTTAAAGATAAAATATATTATTCATATATTGAATTCCTCGTCGTAAATACCCCTTAAAAGTCGTTTTAATTTCACGTTACCAGGGTTCTTTAAATTAAGGTTAGTCCCCATAATTCCATATTACAAATGATATGCTAATTAGGTCATTGTTCGTATTATGCTAATTATTATTATATCTACATAACATATCATCTCATAAATCAATGGGATCTCTTTAATAAAAGTGATTTATTACACAATATTAAGGTTTTCTACATTAAAAAAAAAAATAATCCTATAGGCTAATATTAATGCATTAGCTAATATGCATATTAGCTCATTATGCTAATTAGGCCATCTAAAACAAAAGCACTACAAGGTAAAAATAATATCAAAAATGAATTATTCGTCGTAAAATACCCTTAAAAAGTCGCATCATTCATGTTTCAGGGTTCCTGAACTACGATAAGCCACATTTTCCAAATTTTGAAATATGCTAATTAGGTCATTATTCTAATTATGCAAATAAAAAAGTTGCCCGAGGTAGCCAAGCTGGCAACCAAGTTTAATTTACTTATGTACCCATCTAGAACACAAATCAACCAAAAAACCTTGTACACTGTTCGTCATAAAGGTGGAATATTTTTTTTCTGGCTCAAGCGACATTATGTTGCTCCGTTATTAATTTCTTGAATGTGTTTGTCACCGATTTCACTTTCTTGGATCCTGGGTATATCTTGGACGTTCCCTCAACCCTTCCCGGGGATTTTTCTTCAAAAAAGTTTGTCACCCCCAGAAGATAGCCATTTTCGTCATTTTTTCTTATTTGGGGGCCTTTTTTTTGTTCACGCGACCCACCAAGGCCCCCTCAGTCTTACCCCAAGGAAACACGTAATTTAAATTAAATCTAGATTTATGGTTACAGGCTCGACTCTTTTGTCTAGGGGAGGGGTCAAAATTTATTTTGATTGGGGTTCAACATTGATTTAATTCATTTTTACACCATGGAAATTTCTATCTTCCCTAAATTGTATTGTAAAATCTCAACCAAACATAAATCAAAATAAAAAATTATCAATAATGACTATTTACAGCCTTGTCATCAAGGCTAAACAAAATTTAAGGGGAAAATGGTGATATTTAAGGGTTAAAGGTGGTTTTTCATTTCTTTTGTTTTCAGCATAAAGATGGAATAAAATATTCCGAATTTTCATCAATCTCGTGTTTCACTTCAACCCCTCCCCTAGACAAGAGACCTAAGCCTGTCCCCAGAAATATAGATTTAACTTAAAGAACAATATAAAACAGTACACATCGGTCGCGTTTCCTGGGGGTGGGACTGAGGGGGGCTTGATCGGCCGGGAAAACAAAAAGGGGCCCCAACATGAGAAAAAAATGACAAAAATAGGCATCACGGGGGTTGACAAAACTTTTTTGGAAAAAGGTCCACGTGAAGGGTTGGGAGAATGTCAAAGATATAGCCAGGGTGCCAAAAAGTAAAAGCAGGGACAAACATATTCAAGAAATTAAAGTCAGAGCAAAATCATGTCGCTATAGCGGCAAAAAAATATTCCACCTTTATGACGGACAGTGTATTTAAAAACTTTTCCGGGTCCCCAAAATTTCTACTGGACTACTATGCCTGCATGGGTTAAAAATTATGCAAAGAATATTTTCGGGTTTTGTATAGCGTTTGACATGAATTAACTATTTTGTATCATTATAAACAGGGAATTAATCTGTCATACCCTAAGGCTATTTATGGAGGACGTATGTGCGAAAATAGAAAATTGAAAAAAATAAAAAATAATGCAACAAAAAGTAACCATTATGTGTCAAGTGTGCATGCGTTTGAGTTGGTGTGTGTGAGGGTGTGGGTGTGTGTTTATGTGTGTCTGTCGGGATGTGAGGAGTCTACCTGGCTCAACTAACCTGCGTGTTGGTATTAATTGAGCCACTTGACAGTTTTTTTTTAATTGCCCATGGTTCCAAAAACAAAAGTGCCTTTTTTATGACATGGGCCTACCTTTTATAATTTGCCTAACATACTACTCTTTCAATCCCAAACCCAACAGCCTACAAAAAAAAACTTTACCCATGGGCACCAGGTGACGTTGAGTAAAAAGTGGCTCAACTAACCTGAGTCTAGATATTCACGCCTACAGACAAAAATGAGAACCATAGACTAGAGCTACACGCGGAGCAGGGGTGCGTTCAATTTCCAGTATAACAGAGAGCAACCTATCTCAAGTATTACGGACAGTATTATGTTTCTGAAATCTAACAGCAGTGGCGGATCCAAGCGGGGCCGCAGGGGTCGCCCCCCCCCCCACTAGAATTGAAAACCACTCTCTGACTGTACATGTTAAAAAGCGGAAATTTCGGCGGCGCCCCCCTCCCCTCCTGAAATTCTGGATCCGCCACTGTAACACTCAAATGTTACCTGCCGAAAAGAAGAAGAAAAAAAACAAAAACAAAAACAGAGCATGGATGCAGCAACACTTTGACTATTTAGCCTTTAGTTAAAAATCGGTGAGCCATGATTCTGAAGAGTGGGTTATATATACCGTAGGAAAATGTATAACGAGAGATCAGATTCATATGCATGCAATGCCAATATCAGTCATGTCAGTAGGGTATCTTTTTTTTTTTACAGAGTTAATATACAAATCTATAATAACATTCTTTAATGTGTCTAACCATTACGATTGATGGTCTAACATACCTGTGGTAGCAGCCGCTTTAGCGATGCCTATCCGAAAAACCTCTCGGCGCTGGGTGTTCATGTGGAAGTTGCTCGTACCCCCAACGATCGAAATCACGAGGTTAGGTTTAGGAAGGCGCCATTTTTCCAACAAGAAATTCACCACATCCTTCGGGCAGGAGTTATCTGGAATCAAGGCGTACTGTTTGGAAGAGTTTGGGCGTGGTGTTTGTTGATAAGGTGGAGATGGTGATAATGGTGTAGATGATTGTGATGATGGTGGTGATGATGATGATGATGATGGTGGTGGTGGTGGTGATGACGATGATGATGATGATTTTTTTTTTTTTTTTATAATGGTGCAGATAATGTTGGTGGTGATGATGATGATGATGATGATGTTGATGATGACGACGATGATGATTGTAATAATGTTGGTGATTATAATAGTAGTGATGGTGGTGATGATGTTGATGATAATGTTGATGTTGGTGGTGTTAGTGTTGGTGGTGATGAGGAAGATAATGATAATAATGATGAGGATGATAATTATGATTATGGTGCAGATGGTGGTGATGATGATGATTATAATGGTGATGTTGGTAATGATGATAGTAGTGATGGTGGTGGTGATAACGATGAGAATAATAATGATAATGGTGAAGATGGTGGTGGTGATGATGATGATGATGGTAGTGATGATAGTAGTGATGGTGGTGGTGATAGTGATGATGGTGATGATGATAATGATGAGAATAATAATGATAATGGTGAAGATGGTGGTGGTGATGATGATGATGATGGTAATGATGATAGTAGTGATGGTGGTGGTGATAGTGATGATGGTGATGATGATAATGATGAGGATAATAATGATAATGGTGAAGATGGTGGTGGTGGTGGTGGTGATGATTATGATGACAATGATGAGGATGTTGATGATAATGGTGCAGATGATGGTGATGATGATGATGACGACGACGACGACGATAATTATAATTATGATGTTGGTGATGATGATGTAGTGATGATGGCGTTGATTGTGGTGATGATGATGTTGTTGGTAGTGATGATGAAGATAAATCATGATGACGATGGTGGTGGTGGTGACGTTGTTTTAAGGGTGTTGTTGTTCGTTTCAATGGGGTTGGTGGTAGCGGTGATGATTGTGGGGTGATATTGGTAGTAGATGTTGTCATGAGGGTGTGGTTGTGATGATAATAGTGATATTAGTTAATGTTGTGTTGGTCGTTATCATCGTCGTTGTGTTTTTGTAATCATTGGTGGTGGCAGTGGTTGTAGCAAAAGTGGCCATGTAAAAAGGGGGTGATAGCGGTGGAATTTGAAAAGGAAATATATATAAAATATTTATACAGGTAAAGTGAATGGAAGGAAACTTTAAGAAACAATCCATCATTATAAATTAAAACGCAAACGAGCCAGAAAGATACTAAAAGTACTGAAATGATGCAAGCACTCTTTTAAAAATAGTTCTGCAAATTATATACCTGTACGTGCATGACATGTTCTGGGCTTCATACTTATCCGTCAACCAACGTGTATCCAGGTATATTTGGAATACGGATATAAAGGGTATTTCATAAAGTTCAAAGGATAGTACTAGGTACATGCATATCATTTTAGAAACAGAATGCGAACTGGAACATCGCGAGGCTACAGCATATACAGTCTGTGTCAAATAAAATGGTACAAGTGGAAAACATTTTTTTATAGTATGAATATTAATCACAGCCTGGTATTGTTTGGTATTTCCATAAAGCAGGAAGATCAGACTTTCACCTGCAATTTTTTTCATCACATTTGGTGTTGTAATTTTTTAAAATGACTAGTTTTCTACAATCAAGAAAAATCCATTTTTTGCACGCCGTCCCATGCCTTTGTGTATAGGTTTCGCATAATGGCCATAAAGTGCTCAATTTCGATTTGTTCCTCGTCGCACAAAATATAGCATAACTTTTGTTTAACGAAAGCCAATTATACAGAACAAAGCGCATCAGCAAGGAAAAAACTTTTGGCTTTATTTTGGTACCACATACACACATTATTTGAAAATATTTCACACCTAAATAATTTTTTTCCGACTGTACCATTTTTTTTTACACAGACTGTATTTCTAATTCTGTGGACTCCATCGATGGACAAATGTTTGATTATATTGCAAACTGAAAAAGAAGAGTAGGAAAGAATAATTCATATCCTAACATTATGCTCTGTATAATGTCAATTCATAAGATGACGAAAATGCTGTATTTCCTATGTCATTGTTCTTTGTGTGTATGTGTGTGTGTGTGTGTATGTGTGCGTTTTATTTCAACTTAGTTATAGTTACGTGTATAATTTGATAACTACCACTATACCACTACTACTACTACTACTACTACTGATAATAATAATAATAATAATAATGATAATAATAATAATAATAATAATAATAATAATAATAATAATAATAATAAACTGCCAAAAACATGTTCACCAAATTTAAAGGAATAACTAACTTTCTTGCTCAGGACAATGTTCTCTAATTTTGCACATCCTCATCTATCAAACGTGTTTGAGAGACAAAGTCTGATTTGACTCTGTAAGGGAAACCAATACCCAAGGATATAATCACTTTTATAGGAAAGAGCACAATGAGAGGAGCAATTAAAAAAAAAGTTTCATCAAAATCGGTTATCAAAATAAGAGAGTTATGGAAGTTTGAAAAGTCGTGTTGTACGTTCTATGGGGATCCTCAAATTAGCAACATCAGCTTCGAAATGGCCAATTTTATGGACAACTCTACATTTGTTTTGTACACAGATTTTCAGATTTTCCCCATTTTCTTTCAAAATATGTCTTACCTCCTTCTGAGCTCAACATATGTTGTGTGAAATAAATTTTTCCATGACATATTTTGAGCTCAGAAGTACAGTGGTGGCCAAAATTATTAGAACACCTGAACCTACACAAAAGTCTATGGGATTATCAATGCCCTAGTTCATTTGCCGAAATAAGGTTAAAGATATCATTTGTGTGCCATGAGCTTTCATGACTTTTTAGCATAGGGTCTTACGTATATTTTGATACCAAATTTATATAGTTTCGACCATCTGGTAATTGACAGTATTAAAAATGGTTGCGCTCTGCGCTTTTGGTTTCCCTATAGACTTGTGTACTAAACATGTAGTCCAAATGCAAAAAAAGTAAAATGCCAATTACCGTACATATGCCGATTGCTTAAAAAGTATTTAAAGTAGAAGTATTAAACTTAGCAGGCTTATTTATTCTAATATACCTCAAATACCTGCCAAGTTTCAGAAAATTTGGTCAAATGGGAGGGGTGGATTTGCCCCCTCCCTTGGTGGTGAGATGACCAAAATAACCATGCCCATTGAAGGTTAAGACTATTTTTCATTAAATGAAGACACTCCTTGTAAATGTAAATTTTTTAGAGGGAAATTTCATGAGCAATTCAAATATGTTGAAATATTAAGGGTCAGAGGAAAAGGGGACTTAAATGGGGGTTCTAAATTAAAAATTTGCGGCCCCTCACAAATAATTTTAAAAATTCCCACAGAACATGTTACTACTTCACCCTATCGTATTGTGAATGACATTTTTGACATTCTCATGAAATTTCCTTACAGAAAATGTATACTTTTGTAGGGAGAGACTTGATATTTTTAACGTTATGACACTTTGATCCTGATATGGGCAAGATTTTCTTAGATTTTACAATTGGTAGCGTAACACACAAAAAAGGCGATTTGGGGGCGAGTTGGGGGCGAGTTCCAAACGCATGAATAGGTTATTTAGTTTTTAAAGGGGAATCCAACCCACAGATAGAATCAACCTTACAGGAAAGAGGAAAATGAGAGGAGCAATCTAAAAAAAGTTTCATCAAAATCAATTATAAAATAAGAGAGTTATGGAAGTTTTAAAAGTCTAGTTATTCCTTCTATGGGGATCCTCAAATTGGCATCATCGGCTTCAAAATGGCCGATCTCATGGACAACTCTCCATTCATTT
>CALNVZ010000174.1:58457065-58470885 GCA_940671915.1 Paracentrotus lividus
TTGCAAGATTATTGTATCTAATCAAAATTAAATTAACTTCCCATTATTTCCAATCGGCTGATGAATTTAAGACCTCAGTTAATCGGATTTCCCCCTTAAAATAAACAAATGAATACATATAAAAGGGATCAAATCCCAATTAATAGGCAAGTCATCAATAATCTAGCATACAACTAAGTATGAAAAAGAATTAAAAAAAAAACAACAACAACATAGAACAGAGTATTACCCGATGTTTTATATACAGAGATATCATGCACACTATTATACATGGAGCACATCGCTCCCGATGCATGCGCAGTATGGGGAGGGGGTCTTTGAAGCTGTGAGTTCTGCACTTCCCCCACTATTTTTTGTCAGCTAATATATTTTTGCGATGTACATTCATACTACTTCCCACTGACAAAATTTGGTCCATGGGGAAGATGGGGTAAATAAATGTCCCAAAACGGGTTTTTTGAGTGGGTCTGGGGGCCGAGTCCCCCACTGTCGCAGCAGCTGACATCGATTTCCTCGATCCTTGTACTGAACTACATCACTTTTACTGGTCAAACCTTTTAGGGAAAATGGGGTAAATAAATTTGTAGCTGGTTCCTAGGCTATTATGTCAGTTCATGAAATAATATATCCTTCACTTCCATTAAGTCATTCTTCAATCTGCTCATTGTTTTATCCTTGCAATTGATCTATATCACATATTGTTTTCGAATACTGATGTCGCACTGCATTCCTTTACACTACTAGTACTTTATTATTGTTTGGATATCAATATGTATTGTAAATCAACCATTGGAATTGGGACAGGAGGCTTTATGCCACAGTAATTTAGTTAACTCTTTCTGTCCCTGGCGTTCCAATGGTTGATATTTCTTATTTTGTGTTGTTTATACTAAAATGTATTGTTCTTTGTAATTTTCTTTGCCGAATAAATAATAATAATAATAATAATAATAATTATGTCGCGGAGACGTCTCCGCGAAGTGAGATAACATCCTAAGAAGGCCTATGTATGTGATAGCAAACAAAGCAACGTCCCAAATTAAGAATATAAATGAAATCACATTCAAGTTGTTGAACTGCAGTGCACAGAATAGTTCCAATCAAATTTATTCCCATTGGCCATAAAACATTCTGACGAAAACATTCGTTACCTGGTTCATGAAATCATTGTAGTTTTAATTTTCCCGTTGATACAGATGCAACCTAAAAAAATGCCAACATAGTCCAGTAGATGGTCCCGGTCCCATAGGCCATGTACAAGACCCGGAAAAGTATTTAGTACAAGGTTTTTTGGTTGATTGGTGTTCTATATGGGTATTTCAGAAAATTCAGCTTGGTTGCCAGCTTGGCAACCTTGGGCAACTCTTTTTATTTGCATAATTAGAATAATTACATAATTAGCACATTTTGTGTATGGAATATGTGGCTAATCGTAATTCAAGAAACCCAAAAATATAAATGAAACAACTTTTTAAGGGTATTTTACGACGAGAAATTCATTTATGATATTACTTTTATCTTTTGAGTAGAGCTTTTGTTTTAAATGGCCTAATTAGCATAATGAGCTAACATGCATATTAGCCTATGCATTAAAATTAGCCTATAGGATTAATTTTCCTTTTAGTTAATGTAGAAAACCTGAATATTGTGTAATACAACATTGCAAATCACTTTTATTGAAGACACCGCATTAATTCATGAGATGACATGTTATGTACATATAAATAATTAGCATAAAAGAACATTGACCTAATTAGCATATCATTTGTAATATGGAATATGAGGTTAATCTCAATCAAAGAATCCGGGAAATGTGAATAAAAAGGCTTTTTTAATGGTACGCTATAACAAGGAATTAATTTATGACAATATATTTTATTTGTACAGGTAAGATTTGCTTTGGTTTTTAATTAGTATATTCATCACAATGAGCTAATTATGCATAGGCTAACAAAAACAAAATAAAGCAAGGACACAAAACAAACATTAATAATATGAAAACAGGAAGATTGTCAATTACATTTTTCATAATATTGATGCTTATTTCTTACTTTTAGTTTATTTTGTCTTTGTTAGCCGATTCATTTTTGCATAATATTGATGCTTATTTCTTACTTTTAGTTTATTTTTGTCTTTGTTAGCCGATTCACGCCACACTGTAAGAAAAAATTAAACAAGATGTTTAAAATCTTAAACATCTGCGTGTTAACCGTTGAATCGCACCGCGTTGTTTAGAAATTAAACAAACTGTAGTTATTTAAAACTTTAACATTCTTGTTGTTTAAAAGTTTAAAACAATCTGTTGTTTAAAATAACAACAGTATTGTTTAGCTCTTCTCTCCAAAAAATAAAAACGCTCCAACTTTTGGTTAACGCGGCCGGGTATTGAACTCACGACCTTTCGATTATAAGGCAGACGCTCTATCCACTGAGCCAACACATCTGTACATACACATTATCTAATGTGTGAGGCATAAGTCCTTCGCCATGATTGAAATGATGCGCCGATTTACCTTGCATGTAACGAATGATGCCATTAGCTCATGACTATAACGTAACATTTGCCTCGGCCTGTTCAAACAAAACTGTTTAATAGCTAAACTCTAATATCTAAACAGGTCTTTTTTAAGGCTATAAACCTCACTTTTCTGGTTTTAAACAACAATGTTTAAATATTAAACAAGATTGTTTAACTTTTATACCAAAAGTTCTTTAAACAGCGAAATTTTTAAACCGCGTTGTAACAGTGCGTTATTGCATTTGATCCCTCATAGCGTGCCATATAGGCTAGTGGTAAATGCAGAGCGAATTCCTGCGTAGCCTTTTTGTGTCCTTCGCAAAAATGGGCATTGCTCATTGAAGCATGCATCATTTTCTAACTTTTTTGTGTCCAATAACAGTTGAGGATATAAGCTTTCACTACATATAAATCTTCCCCCCCCCCCCAACAATAACCAAATATTTCTTATTTGGTTGCCGTTTCAAAAGTGTATAGGGGAGACCGGGGATGGAAGTTACACGGGTCAGTTGTTATACAGTTCTCAGTGTGCTAAGTTGGAACAAGAGAGTTCGCGCTAATATACAGCCTACACATAGCTGTGATGAACTGCCGGTCGTGAGGTTTCTCCGTTGTTTTATTAAAAAGTAAATCAACAAAAAACATTTTTTTACAGTTCCAAGTGAATTTTTGACAAAAATTAAAATTTGTAATAGTTCTTACAACTGAAGGCACATGATGATAGTCTGGTATTGTGGATATAGTACATGTATGTCACTAATATACCCCTGAGCCATACACTTGATTTTATGTGTAAAATCACCCATGGGGTAGGTTGTTACAACAACCTACCCCATGTCGATGTAACAACCTACCCCAATTACATTACACATGTAAAGTAATTTTGTGTCGATTTTCTGGTGTTAATATTTAGATATTTCTATTATTACTTTAGTCTATTCTAGAGCTCTACTTGATCTACTGTTAACGATACCAAGAAACTGGAAAGTTAAAACAAAAGTATGGTATAGGTAAGAGATTTACACATTGTAACAAATCACCCCGTATGTTTACATATAGTAACAATTTACCCCGTATGGTGTAACAACTTACCCGTATACGGGGTAGGTTGTTACAAAAAAATGTCTTCATTAATTAAGCTGTAGTTAATTAGTCTTTGCATGTTTTCAAGTTTTATGTGCCTCAAGTTTTAGCCAACATAATAGGCTAACTACAGACCCAAAATGGAGTGTGTGAGTACTGTCATTAGAATTATCTGGCCCAAAATGTGAATTTTGCAACGTCCATCCCCGGTCTCCCCTAGTTCTTTCTCAGCCTGATAATGCATTGAAGTGGCTTACGATGTTGCATTACACAGTGTTCAAGCTCTGTAGATAAACGATGAAACTGAATCACATATAGCATTAAGCAATAATGCATAATTATCTCGTTGTGATGAATTTGCTAATCAAAAACAAAACAATTCTTACAAATGAAAAAAAAAATCTCATTAATCTATTTCTCGTAGAGACCAATTAAAAAGCTGTTTTATTCACGTTTCCGGGATTCTTTAATTGCGATTAGCCCCATATTCCATATACCTAATGATATTGCTAATTAGGTTATTGTTCTTTTATGCTAATTATATTATATCTACATAACATGTCATCTCATGAATTAATGGGATGTCTTCAATAAAATGATTTACAATATTGTATTACACAATATTCAGGCTTTCTAGATAAAAAAAAGAAGAAAATTAATCCCATATGCTAATATTAATGCACACTGAGGCTAATATGCATATTAGCTCATTATGCTAATTAGGCTATTAAGTCCGATCAGTCGATCAACAATAAATTAATTTAGAACGTTTGTAGCAAATCACCAGAAGACTGTGAAGCTAAGCATACTCAAATATTTCATGTTATACATTCTTTTAATATTAACTTTGATGGTACTTCGTTTTTTAAGATCTTTGTTTTTGCCATATATACAGTGTAGGTCGCGTCAATTTTTGTCAAATGACTATTTTAATCAGCAGATGGATGCATATAAATATTATTTTGGATGTAAATAAACAATGTTAATAGTGAAATCTATTCCATTCTTTTAACAGGAGCTTTCTTTGCTGTATAAATAATACCATATTCAGAAAGATTTGAACATCAGTTGAATATTTATATCAATACAGTAGCATAGCATTGTCTCATTAATTTTCTAATTGAAAGACTATTTTTTCAGATATTAAGAACTGTAACTGAACTAAATACCCCCTTGATCAAAGGGATTATGTTTTCATAAATTTTTATTTTTTTTCAAATTTCGTATCAAATACATAGAGCACCAAGAAACCCATCCTCATAATCTGTTCAAGATATTTATCACATGCATATAACAAAATTTCAGGAAGACCTCAGTTATTCATCACATTAATGCATGAAAACCATTATTTGTAGGCACAAAAAATAAAATTTTGTTCTTTTCATAATTTTGAATTGATATTCGAGGAGCTCTTTGCGTAGTTATGAATAAACACAAGTTAAATCAATGAGATACGAATAAGTTTTAGAATCCTCTAATCCAGTGACGTATAGAAAAAAAATGAAATTATTAAATTGCCATTTTTGTTATGACACTGCCTATTTGGTAAAAAGCTAGTTGAATATTAATACACATTATTGAACAGGCATGAATGCCTTAAAAGGCACTAATTATTCACTTTTAGGAACCAAACCCTGTATGTCAGAAATTCAAAAGTGGCGTTAAAGCCTTTTGCGAAATTCATGAAATCCTACTCTGAATTTGGCACTTACATACACGATTTTTAAAAAAAAAAAATGTTATGAGGCAATCTACTTAGAGGTTATTTTATCTATTCAATTTTTAACCTGGACCATAAGAACCTGTCTTTGTATACCTAAACACCAAACCTACCCATAACCATTCATTTAATTTTACAAAATAACACCCAGCAATAGAATTTTACCTAAGCAAAATTAATATTGAGATCAGCATATTGCACATTAAAAAAGGCACTTTTGAAATATAAACAGACAATACATTTTTCCATGTGAAAATTGAAATAAGTTCAATTAAAATATTATATTAAATATCTTTGCTAAAGTTAGCTAAGCTAGATAGAATATATTGACAATCCATCCCCTACTTGATGTGTCAAATTATGCGAGTCTGGAATTTTTGTTTCTGAGAAGTCTAATAAAATGTAATTGTAAAGCCGTTTGCAATTAATTAACTACAATAAATACTTGAAAGAATGTATATTTTTATTTCATTAATAAAAACATATAGAGACCCGATGCAAAGAAAAAAAACTTTCCTTGTTCTCTCTTTGTTATCCCCTTTTTAACATTGTAATTCCCTAATCCTCCAAGTTGGCATACCCTTAAAAATAAATCGTTAGTGGTTACCACACAACTGGTATCACATTACAAACATACACAGTGGACAGTTTCCTATGCGTTATTATTTTGTGGCCACAAAACTACCACACCAAAATACCATACAGCTAGTATCATTACAGCCAAAAACCATAGGAATTTCCTTATGCGTTTTTTGCACAAATACCACAAACAACAATACCATTACAGCCAAAAATACCATAGGATTTCCTATGTTTTTTAGCACACAAATACCACACAAAATTACCATACAGCCAAAATACCAGTAGGATTTCCTAATTGGTTTTTTGGCACCAATAATTACCACACAAAATACCATACAGCCAAAATACCAATAGGATTTTCCTTATGGTTTTTATGGCACAAATACACACAAAAGATACCATACAGCCAAAAAGTACCATAGATTTTCCTATGGTTTTTTTGGCACAATACCCACCACAAAATACCATAACAGCCAAAATACCATAGGATTTCTATGGTATTTTTTGGCACAAACTTACCCACACAAAAATACCATACAGCCAAAAATACCATAGGATTTCCTAATGGTTTTTGGCACAAAATACCACACAAAATACCATACAGCCAAAATACCATAGGGATTTTCCTATTGGTTTTTTTTGGCACAAATAGCAACAAAATACATTACAGCCAACAACTAACCAATAGGACTTTCCTATGGTTTTTGGCCACAAATACCACACAAATACCACTTACAGAAGTACCAGTACAAGCCAAAAATACACCAATAGAGATTTCTTATTGTTTTTTGGCACAAATACCACAGGATCCTATAGGTTTTTTGGCACAAATACCCAGGATTTCCTATGGTATTTTAGCACAAGTACCCACCAAAAAAATACGCATACAGGTGTACCATACAGCAAAAATACTTAAAGAAACCAAATACCCAAGGAAATAATCATTTCATTAGAGAAGCATAATGAGAGGAGCAGTTCGAAAAAAAGTTTCATCAAAAGCGTTATAAAATTAAGAGAGCTATGGAAGCTTTGAAAAGTCTCGTTTATTCTTTACTATGGGATCTTCAAATTGGCAACAACAGCTTCAAAATGGCCGATTTTATGGACACTCTCCTGCGTTTTGTACACAAAATTTCAAGATTGTCTCCATTTTCTTTGCAAAGTATTTCTTCTTTACTTCTGCAGCTCAAAATATGTCATGGAAAATATGATCACACAACATATGTTGAGCTCCAGAAGTGAGGCAAGAATTTTTGAAAGAAAATGGAAAAAATCTGAAAATTTAGTGTACAAGCAATGAAGAAGTTGTCCATAAATCGGCCATTTTGAAGCCGACTGTTGGCCCAGTTGAGAAATCCCCATAGAGGTAAAACAACACTTTTCAAACTCCATTAACTTTCTTATTTTATAACGATTTTGATGAAACTTTTTTTAAAAATTGCCTCCTCTGATTGTGCTCTTTCTTATAAAAAAGAAATTTCCTTGGCGATTGTCCCCTTAAAGCATTATCCCAAAACTAGTACCCACGCGATCAATACCGCACACACTTACCAAGATGTATGACATAAGCCGTGGGACCGGAACACCACACGCCGTTAATTCAGAGATTGCACACGCCAGGTTAACCACATGGACCTGCCGCTAAGACACCCCATAAGGATCCATACACGCATGGAATGTATATGTATCACCACTAGTTAGCAAAATTTTGGGTTCAACAGTTTAGTTTATTTCTATATTTCTTGAATAATTAATGCAAATGTCCAAAACTTATCGCTCTGATGCTTACTTTTGTGTTGTAGAATATATTTCCCTAAAGAAAAAAATTAGTATGCAGGCAATTACTAGTTAATGAGGTAAGGCTTCACAAAATACGCATTTGTGCCATACAAAAACATTGTATGGCAAATGCTAATTACCATAATACCACACATATCACCACAGGCAATAACCCACTACGTGCACTACCGAAGCCTTCAGCAGTACAAACTGCCATAAATCCACTATTGACTAATGCCGTTGGTTTAATCCTGTTGGAATTGTTTGTTCTCAATCGGTTCGTCATAATTACCATTTTGTCTAATTAATTCCCATTCGTCTAATCAAGTTGACTAGGATCAAACACCACTTATCAATCCCTGTAAGAAACTTCCTTAGAAAAAAATATCCTGATGACAACACTACACAAACGGTACGTAGGTATTGGTCGGAGGGGATTCCGGTGACGGGGACGCATCGAAGTACCCCCCCCCGGCGACCCCCCCCCCATCCCGATTTTGTGTTCTTGGGACGGGAATCTCCACCCTCCCGATTTTTGAAAGCTTAAAGAAAAATATATGTACATATAATAGACGAGAAGAGCGCCAGTGTCGCGTAAAATGTACACAGTTCAGTTTCATTAAAAAGCAAAATACGGGCTATCCGCTTCGCTTGCAAACAAAAACACCAGACAATTTAATAAACTAATAAATCTTTCTTCAGTCTCCCTATTTTCATTTTTCTTTTATTTGTTACAATCGACCTTTATTTGTAACTTTGGCAAATAATGTGTGGGATAGGTCATTCTATTGTGAATTTGGATATTAGCCATATTATATGTCTCTCTGGGGTGCATTATTTATTCACGATCTAGTGATATAATTAATTCTCGCCAAATTTCGCAGAGGCCAATCAGGGGGACATGTCCCCTTGATTTTCAAAGTTCACATTTGTTTTATTTTCTAGATAATTTGGATAATTTTGTATTTGCCCACTTCCCAAATGTGATGAAATTAAACTTTTAGCTTTTCTTTAAATTCTGTCTGTTTTCAGGTCTGTATCGTAATAAAAAGTGACCATATTTCAGAAAGGGGATTACAACATATATATATATAACATTTGTAAAAAACGATTGATTTATGAGACTTTCACTCGCTCATTCGTAATTGAATTTTTCTTTGAAGTATTATTATCAGCTAGTGAATACAATGTATTGAATGTTATAACAGAGCAAAAATTATAGCTCGCGCTTCGGCGCTCAGCAAACAAAATAACAAATACAATGCATTTGTTAAATACATATATTTGGATATACTAGGAAATGTGTATTTGTGTGCAAGAAGAAAATTATACAGCACTCCCATTATATATGGTATTTGGCCCAAAAACCCATACAGTAAATACAATACAATGGTGATTTGCTGCCAAAAAACCATACAGATAATACCTACATTGGTCTATTTGTGCCAAAAAACCATACAGCAAAACCCATACAATGTATTATGTGCCAAAAAACAACAGAAATACCATACATTATGCGTATTTGTTGCCAAAAAACCATTACAGCAAAAACCATAGGGGAGACTGAAGAAGGTAATTATGGCCTGGGTTAATTATGGGCCCCTGTCTGTGACGGACTTATAATTCCTTTCATGCATTAACAAATAATACTTTTAATTTTTACACAATGCAGCCATAGCATAAACTCTACGTCATACTATTATATAGAGATAAAATAAGCATTTACAATGAAATTGTCTGTGCTCTAGAAGAGCCTAAAATGTACGGCAATTACAATTCTGCTTCGTTAGGAAAGTGGCCAAGTCTGCTATTTTATGTGGGGATGTGATCATTCATTAATTAAAATCATTTAAAAAGATGAAATTTTGAATTGAAACTGTAAACAGGTAAGTAAAAGACACAACAAGAAAAAAATCCACAACTGATATCTTCAAATAGTAAGAGCTGTAAGGAGGGATCAAAATTTGAAAATGTCATTTGGGTAATTATGGCCCCCAATGCAAAACAGTGTATAAGAGCGCAGATAAGCGTAGATGCGGACATGTAACTTGTACGATTTTGCTACATAAAATATATGTATTGCTTTGCATTGCAAGATAGGTTCAACATTTTGTCTGAATCATTATTGACGTAATCAATTGTTTGTCGTGTCTTTGATAAGTGATTAGAGTATACCCAAAAACATTTATTATACATTCACAACATCAATTAATAGCATAAATATCTTTGAATTCATTTTACAGTCATTACAATAGGGGCCATTAAAATACCCAACCAGTGGGTAATATATGGCCCCCCCTGAAGTTGTTAACTAATGTAATTAATATGCAAATTGAGAACAGAGTAGCAGGTTATATACTTCTTTGGTATATTCATGGTATATAGATTGACTGTATTTTACATTAATTTAGAATATTCATTGGACTTTTTCATTTAATGTAGTAATAGGAAAAGTGAAATACAATCAGGGGGGCCATATTATCCCAGTCTCCCCTATATATATGTATCTGCGCCAAAAAACCATTACAGAAAATACCATACATATGGTATTTGCTGACAAAAAAAAACATACAGAAATTACCATACATATGGCATTTGTGCCAGAAAAACCATTACAGGCAATACCAACTTATCGTAGGTTTGAGCCAAAAACCATACAGGCAAACCATACATTATGGTTATTATGTGCCAAAAAAACATAACAGAAATACACATACATATGGTATTTGTGCCCAAAAAAACATACAGAAAAATACCATACATATGGTATTTGCTGCCAAAAACCATTTACAGACCAAAACCATTACATATGCGTATTTGTGCCAAAAAACCAACAGAAATACCGTACATATAGGTATTGTGCCAAATGAAACTACAGATCAATACCATACATATGCGTTAATTTGTGGCCAAGAAAACATACAGAAATACCAGTACATATGGTATTTGTGCCACCAAAAGCATACAGAAATACCAATACAGTATGGTATTTGGCCAAAAAAACCATACAGCAAAAACCATACATATGGTATTTTGCCAAAAACCATATCCAGAAATACCACTTACATATGTATTTGTGCCAAAAAACCATACAGCAAAACCATACATTATGGTATTTGTGCCAAAAAACCATTACACAAAACCATACATATATGATTGTGCCAAAAAAAAACCAATACAGAAATACCATACATATGGTATTTGTGCCATATAATCTCTTTGGGAGTCGCCAACTTATATATTCCGATCTAGTGTATAATTTAATTCCTCTCCAAATTTGCGGCAATCAGGAGGACATGTCCCCTGATTATTCAAAGCTTCCACATTTTTGTTATTTTCTAGATGATTTGGATAATATTTTATGTATTTTGCCCCACTTCTCAAATTGTTGATGGAAAATAAACTTTTAGCTTTCTTTAAATTCTTTGTTTTGCAAGAGTCCGATATCGTAATAAAAAAGTGACATATTCAGAAAAGGATTATACAAACATTAATATAGTATACATGCTAAAATCGTTGATTTATGAGACTATTCCACTCGCTCTTTCGTAATCGTATTTTCTTTGAGAGTAGTTATTATCAGCTAAAGTGAATACAAATTTATAATGTTTATACAGAGCAAAAGATTTTTAGCTCTGTCGCTTCCGCTCACAAACAAAATAACAATACAATGATTTAAATATCAAATCAATTTTGTATATTAACTAGAAAAATGTGGATTGTGTCCAAAAAACATACAGAAATACCAATACATACGTATTGAAAAAAACATTACAGCAAAAACCATACATACTTGGAATAATTTGTGCCAAAAAAACCATTACAGAAATACCTATACATTGGTATTTGAGCCAAAAAACCATTACAGGCAAAACCAGTACATATTGTTATTTGTGCCTGAAAAAAAATCCATACAGAAATACCATACAGTATGGTATTTGTGCCAAAAAACCATACAGAAAATACCATACATATGGTATTTGCTGCCCAAAAAAAAACATACAGCAAAACCATAATATCGTATTTGGCCAAAAACCATACAGGACAATACCGTATACATATGGTATATCTGTGGCCAAAAAAACCATACAGCGAACCATTACATATGGTTATTATGTGCCAAAAAAACATACAGAAATACCATACATTATGGTAATTTGTGCCAAAAAAACATACAGAGAAACCATAACATATGGTATTTGGTCCAAAAAACCATACAGCAAAACACATACACTATGGTATTTGTGCCAAAAACCATACAGAAATAACCATACATATGGTATTTGTGTCCAAAAAAACCATACAGCAAAACCATAAGTATAGGTATTTGTTGCCAAAAAAAACATACGAAATAACATAGCATAGGTTTGTGCCAAAAAAAACCATAACGAAAATACCATACATATGGCGTAATTTTGTGCCATATTAGGCCTATACTTATATGTCTCTTTGGGAGGCTTATATTTTAATTCCATTCTAGTGTTATAACTATTCCCTCCAAAATTTGGCGGCAATCAGGGGGACATGTCCCCTTGATTCTTCAAACTTCACATTTTGCTTTTTTATTTTCTAGATAATTTGGAATAAAAATTTTTGTATTTGCCACTTCTCCAAATGTGATGTAAATAAATTAGCCTTTCTTCTAAATCTTTGTTTTTCAGGTCCGTATTCGTAATAAAATAGTGACCATATTCAGAAGGATACAAACTATATAAGAAATCATTGAAACGTAATTAATTTATGAAGGACTTTCACTCACTCTTCGTAATTGTATTTCTTTGAAGCAGCTAGTTATTATCAAGGCTAGTGGAATACAATGATTAATGTTTACACAGAGCAAAATGTTTTTAGCCGCGCCTTCGCGCTCACAAACAAATAACAATACACTGATTTAAATACCATACAATATTGGTATACTAGGAAATGTGTATTTGTCGCAGAGAAAACCAGTAACAAGCACTACCATACATAATGGTATTTGTGCCAAAAAAGAAAACATACAGCAAAACCATACGTTGGTAATTGTGCCAAAAAAACCATACAGAAATACAATACATATGGATAATTTGTGCCAAAAAAAACCATACAGAAATACCATACATATCGGTGTATTTGTGCCAAAAAACCATACAGCCAAAACCACTGTATATGTATTTGTGCCAAAGAAAAAACCATACAGAAAATACCATACATATGGATTTTGTGACAAAAAAACCATACAGAAAATACCATACACTGCATTGTGCCAGAATACCATTACAGCAATACCATAAACAATATGGTACTTTTGAGCCAAAAAACCATAAGTAGGCCAAAAACCAAATAGCATTATGTGCCCAGAAAACCATACAGACCGAAACCATACAATATGGTATTTGAGCCAAAAAAACCATACAGCCAAAACCAACATATGGTATTGCTGAGCAAAAAACCATACAGAAATACAATACACTAGGTATTTGTTGCCAAAAAAATTTGGGGACCCCGGAAAAGTTTTAAAGTACAAGGTTTTGGTTGATTTGTGTTCTAGATTGGGTATATAAGGTAAATTCTACTTGGTTGCCAAGCTTGGCCAACCGTTGGTAACTTTTTTATTGCATAATTAGAAAATGACCTAATTAGCCATATTTCAAAATTTGAAAGAAAAATGTGGCTTATAGATTCAGGAACCTGAAACATGAATGAAGCGACTTTTTTAAGGGTATTTACGAACGAAAAATTCATTTTTTATATATTTTTTACCTTTAAGTAGTGCTTTTGTTTTGATGGAATAATTAGCATAATGCAGCTAATATGCCAATTAGGCCCAATGCATATAATATTAGCCCTATAGCGATTAATTTTTTTTTTTTTTTTTTAAGTTTTATGTAGAAAACCTTAATATTGTGTAATAAATCACTTTTATTAAAGAGATCCCATTGATTTATGAGATGATATGTTATGTAGAGATAATATAATTAGCATAATACGAACAATGACCTAATTAACATATCATCTGTAATATGGATATGGGCTAATCATTAAATTTAAGAACCTGGAAAACGTGAATAAAACGACCCTTTTTAAGGGGTATTTTTTACGACGAGGAATTCATATATGATAATATTTTTATCTTTTAAGAAAGTGTTTTTTGTCTTA
>CALNVZ010000174.1:58480954-58503428 GCA_940671915.1 Paracentrotus lividus
ATAGAGATAAAACGAGACTTTCAAACTTCCATAGCTCTCTTTTTATAAACCGCTTTTGATGAAACTTTTTTTCAATTGCTCCTCTCATTATGCTCTTTCCTATGAAAGTGATTATTTCCTTGGGTATTGGTTTCCTTTAAGTATATTTTGCTGTATGGTACACCTGTATGGTATTTTTGTGGTACTTGTGCTAAAATCCATAGGAAATCCTGTGGTATTTGTGCAAAACCATAGGAATCCTGTGGTATTTGTGCCAAAAAACACATAGAAATCCTATGGTATTTTGGCTGTATGGTACTTCTGTATGGATTTTGTTGGTATTTGTGCCAAAAAACCATAGGAAATCCTATGGTATTTTGGCTGTATGGTATTTTGTGTGGTATTTTGCGCAAAAAACATAGCGAAATCCTATGGTATTTGGCTGGTATGGTATTTTGTCGAGTATTTGTGCCAAAAAACCATAGAAATCCTATGGTATTTGCTGTATGGTATATTTGTGTGGTATTGTGCCAAAAACCATAGAAATCCTTGGTCTTTTGTTGCTGTATGGTATTTGTGTGTGTATTGTGCCAAAACCATAGGAAATCCTATGGTATTTTGGCTGATATGGTATTTTGGTGGTATTGTTGCAAAAAACCATAGGAAATCTATGGTTTTGGCTGTATGGTATTTTGTGTGGTATTTGTGCAAAAACCATAGGAATCCTATGGTATTTGGCTGTATGGTATTTTGTGTGGTATTTGTGCCAAAAACCATAGGAAAATCCTATGGTATTTTGGCTGATATGGTATTTTGTGTGGTATTCTGCTGCCAAACTAGGAATCCTATGCCTATGGTATTTTGGCTGTATGATACTGCTGTATGGTATTTTGTGTGGTATTTGTGCCAAAAAAAAAACCATAGGAAAATCCTGTGGTATGTTTGTATGGTACCGTTGTGTGGTACCACACGATATTTTTTTAAGGGTATGGCCAACTTGGAGGAGGGAATTACAATGTTACAAGGGGATAACAAAAGAGAGAACAAGGAAGTTTTTTCTTTGCACTCTATATGTTTTTATTATGAAATATAAAATATACATTCTTTCAAGTAAATTTATTGAGTTAATTAATGCAAGGCTTTACAATTATTTATTAGACTTCAGAAACAAAATTCCAGACTCCATAATTTGACACATCAAGTAGGGGAGGATTGTCAATATATTTATCTTAGCTTTACAATTAATCTTTAGCAAAGATATTTAATATATTTAATGAACTATTTCAATTTCATATTGAAAATGTATTGTCTGTTATATTCAAAGTGCCTTTTTAATGTGCATATGCTGATCTCATATTAATTTTGCTTAGGTAAAATTCATGCTGGGTGTTATTTGTAAAATAAATGAATGGTTATGGGTAGGTTTGGTTTTAGGTATACAAAGACAGGTTCATGGTCCAGGTTAAAAATTGAAATAGATAAAATAACCTCAAGTAGATTGCTCAAACATTTTTTTTTTAAATCGTGTATGTAAGTGCCAAATTCAGAGTAGGATTTCAAGAATTTCCAAAAGGCTTTAACCCACTTTTGAATTTTCTGACAAATACAGGTTTGTTCCTAAAAGTGAATTTAGTGCCTTTTTGGCATTCAGCTGTTCAAATAATGTGTCATTAATATTCAAAAGACTTTTACCAAATAGCAGTGTCATAACAAAAAATGGCAATTTAATAATTCATTTTTTTTCTATATCACTGGAGTTAGAGGATTCTAAAAACTTATTGTATCTCATTGATTAACTTGTGTTTATTCATACTACGCAAGACTCTTCGATATCATTCAAAAATTAGAAAAGAACAAAATTTTATTTTTTGTGCTACAAAATAATGTTTCATGCAAATTAATGTGATGAATAACTGAGAGTCTTCCTGAATATTTGTTATATCATGTTGATAAATACTTGCACAGATTATGAGGATGGGTTTCTTGGTGCTCTATGTAAGATACGAATTGAAAAAATAAAATTTATGAAAACATATCCATTTGATCAAGTGGGTATTTTGTAGTTCAGTTTACAGTCTTAATTCATGAAAAAATAGTCCATTAGAAAATTAATGAAATCCAATCTATGCTACATGTATTAGAATAAATATTCAATGAGGTTCAAATCTTTCTGGAATATAGTTATTATTTATACAGCAAAGAAAGCTCCTGTTAAAAATGAATAGATTTTCATATTAACCATTGTTATTTACCATCCAAAATATATTTATATGCATCCATCTGATTAAAATAATGTCATTTGACAAAATTGCCCCTACACTGTATATATGGCAAAAACAAAAGATATTAAAAAACGAAGTACCAATCAAAGTTAATATTAAAAGAATGTATAAACATGAAATATATGATATGCTAGCTTCACAGCTTCTGGTGATATTGCTAAAGTTCTAATTAATTTATTGTTGATCGACTGATCGACTTATAGACCTACAATGTATAATGATATAAAAAGTCTACAAAATAATATTTTTAATATTTTTGGTGCAGAGGGTTGAATATGGAAATTAATGTCTTGCCAAAGGATGTCCATTGCCATGGCACTTTGGCAGTGATTCCTTGAAACCTTGTGCATGATAGCTTAGTGACTTCTCAACTGAAAGCCAACTCCCCTACAATGTTTCCTGCACATTGAATTCTTAAGCTCTAAACACAATTTTCATTGAACGTTTTTTGTTGGAAGGAATCTTCTCAACTGAGCTTTAAGCTCCACATGACAGCAGTTTCTAAATTCATTCTGGACTCGGATTGATGCAAGATCAATATCATTCAAAACACAATTTTCACTGAATGTTTTTTGTTGGAAGGAATCTTCCCGTCTGAGCTTTAAGCTCCGCATGATGCTAGTTTCGATTCACTCCGGGTCTTGGATCGATGCAGGATCAATTTATTCAAAACGCAATTTTCACTGAATGTTTCTTGTTGGAAGAAATCTTCCCAACTGAGCTTTAAGCTCCGCATGATGCTAGTTTCTGAGTCACTCCCTGTCTCGGATCGATGCAAGATCAATGTCATCCATCCCAAGAATTGATTCTTCGTCATCTCCTGCATCCTCATCATCTTCTAACTGCTTTTCTTCCTCCTCTCTTGGTACCTCTTCCTCTACATGTATGTCGGCCTTGTGTTTATAGTCACTTGAAATGTTGCCAGAGGTTTGTTCAGCCTCTTCATCTTCTGTAGAATTGCTGGCAGTAGAAGACTTGGAAGGACTCCCTTGTATGGATTTTATTGCTGGCTCCACCCCTGAAACTGCCCTCAGCGTTTGACGCAGTAGCTCTTTCATCTCCTTCATCTGTCAGAGATTTAAGAGCACAGTTTTTACGATTTCATAATGCCCTGTAATTCAGCTGAAAATGACACCAAACCAATGATTACTCTATTGTAAATATAATGATTGCGGTCATTTTGTGTCTTTGATAAAACTATCATTCAGCTCCTATTCAAATTCATTCTCTGTCATACATGAAAAAAAGTAGTTTGTGTACGTAATCCCTAGTTCTAGAATTTCAAAGGAAAATTCGTAAATAGAGCCTGATATATTGAAAAAAAAGAAAATTTTTTATAAAAATTATCTACTGAGATTAAATCTTAGTACCTGGTGCTCAAGTTTGTCGAGTCGATCTCTCATTTGAGTTCCGATGTCAGGGTTGTTGAAAAATGCATTTGATTTCCGTGTGAGACTTTCTAGCCTGTTCCAGAAAATAAATTAAAAACATGAGATTGTTTTAATAAAGTAAAAAGGACCAATATATTAGTTCAAAAATCAAATCAACCACATTGTATCCACCACAGCGCGAGGCCATTTGAATAGAATTTACAATTCTATTACAATTTTATTAATTGACTTCACTTTCATTGTTAATCCATTAATATCTTCTTTTTTTTTATTAAATGTAATTATACAGCATTACCAAATGCAAAATATGTGACGTTCAACAGTAAGTATGATCATTTCATTTTTATTTTTATTTCCATATCCATCATAGTCATCTCAGTATTTTAATCAATTAGATCTAGGTCTTTAATTTGACGTCTTAATCATAAATACTTTGATCATATGAATAACATTATGCCAACAATACATAGTGGGAATATTAATGATGTGTTCCCAGCCTTCAGACGAATATCTCCAAAATTATGATAGGGGACATGATTAGGGGGTAGGGGTCATTTTGAAAAGGATTGTATTTTTGCTCACTTCGATTCCGTTGTAGCCAACCGATCGGGCAAATCCATATTTCTCGTTTTGTGCATCTTGGTGACATAATCTTCACCTTGTATCTTCTCCCATGTGGTGATTTCAGCGATTAGGTCCCCTGGCAAAATTCTTCCTGTGATAAATGACATCCATATTAGTATGCAAATGTTTATTACTTCTATTGATTAGTAGGATAAAGAAAAGTCATTCCCGAGGTGAAAGATTTAGCAGCCCCCCCCCCCCTCCAAAAAAAAATAAATAATAATAATAATAAAAATAAATAAATAAATAAATATATAAATAATAATAATTAAATAAATTGAATAAATATATAGCCCGTCGGTCAAAACATCAATATTTAATTTAGGGCAACATTATGTCCATTTCTTTCAATAATCAACCGAATATTACTTACTGAGGCTTCTTGAGAGGGCGAACTTGTCACAGCATCCGCACCAACATCGGAAGATGAAACTGAACAAGATGAAGATATGACTGATGATGATGAATGGTGGTGCTAGGATGGGTCGGTTGTAGTAATCCTTGATTAGGGAATAACGCTGATACTTCCATACCACGTCAGTATTCTCCTGCACCAGGGCGAATGTATAGCTAGACAGAAAAATACAGGGGAAAAAAAAGGGACTCTTTTTTTTAAAGCTTTTTCCCCCTCTTCATAATGATGAAAATATCATTAATAATAATGGCTGGACTTACAAACCACCTTTTTTCCTTAAATAAATGGATTTATGAAGTAATTTTTTCCTTTATGATACAAAGCTTTGCTCTTTTACCTGACTTTTATAGCCGAGCTACACTGAAGAGCTCAAGCACTTCTAGTTAACATCACCAGTGTCTAGTATATGATGTTTATCCATGTCTTGCAAAAGGACAGGAGTTACTGTGATCAGGATTCAACATTTGGACATTGTGATCTGCTTTAAGAGGTTTGGTGGTGTTATTGCTAAGGTAGGGGACTGCGGATTGTTATAGTTACAGAGTTCGTCACACTAACGAATTCAAATAATTGTTTGTCTAAACAATACTTATGGACATTCTCTATTTCGTTCTAGCACAATATACAAGTAACCAATATTCCTGATAAATTCATTATATCACAATTATAAAAAGTATCATTATAGAAATACATTTGAGGGGGGGAGTCTGGGGGACCTTACAACTCGTTAATTAATATGATTTAGAGGCCTCCTGGCTTTCTGCAAGTGAGCAGAGCCATCTATAAACAGAGTTTGGCCAGCCCGGTTTCAGTAGGTTACAACATGGTGCATATTGCTTTGTGAGGCAAGCCCATTACAAACGAAAATGCGCCATGTTGATACTCAACTGTAACTGGGCAGGCCAAATTTTGTTTATTGCTGGCTTTTTTCAAGTGAGATGATTATGATGTCATCTTACTTGAGCATTGCGATAAGGAGATTGAGTAGGAGTACATTGCTGATGAAGAGATAGACGGCTAGGATAGTCGTTCCAAACCACATGTTAGCAGGACAGGGTTCCATGTCAGGGTCCTCATTCGAACAATCGTTTCGTCCTAAATTGAAAAAAAATGAAATAGTGATCGAAAGATGTTGGTAGTTTAACTGTACAAATCATGTTAGTCAACAAAGGGGAATGTAATGTCTCAAATAATATTTTTGAAATGTGTTCTACACAAACTGATCAAACCATAATGACTCATAGTGGGGGGGGGGGGGGGGGGGGAAATGTAAGTAGGCTTATGTCAAAACGGACAGCTTGTCAAGTGTTGTCTATACTTTTATGGTATAAGGGTTGAGTAGTTTCTTCACTTACAACTTTCATGCCTAACAGTTAGTTTTTGTGCGTATCCATGATTTCACACTCCACTGCCTTTCTGCTCCCCTCTCATTCGAATTTTTAAAATTCATGTTTAGAAGTTACTTTGTCATCTGGCGCCCCTCTGTTTGTTTCTGCGACAAATGTACACAAATTTCGGAGGAGCAGGCATTACCCTCACACCCAGGGTAGTCTTTACCAAGTCGTTTGTAAAGTTATGAATGACTTTACAAACTCCTAGAACATGTTCTTGGGCACTATAGTAATCACATTCTTAATCATTTAGCACAAGAACGGATCACTAGTCGTTCATAAAGTTTATTCGTAGGTTACCTTATTCGTACACTTACGTATGACTGGGTGAAACACCAGGGTTTTTTTTTTTTTACAAAGAGTTGAGTAGACTTAAAAATCGTACTTAAATCCCTAGTTGCTATAATAAAGGATGCGCATAGAAGTTAAGAGCGACTCTAGGTCTGAACTCTTTGTGAAAAACCCCCAGGACCCACTAACCTTCGAGTTCTTCCTGGAAGAGTTCGCCGTAGATCTGGAAGTAAGAACGGTAGAAGATACCCTTCATCACCTGTCTGGTATCAGTTACATGAGGAAAGAGCACTGCTTGACATGCTATACCATAGGCCAGGAGAAACACCAGCAAGATACACATGAAAACCACCAGATCGTTCATCTGCGGGGATGATGGGAAATTACAAAAAGGGATAGGCCCAAGGGATGTAAGATGTTACAGAAGTTTTTATTAGAAAGCATTTGTTCCATGTGTTGTAGTGTCTCAGTTGATATATTTCGTTGTCAGCGTTGTCAGCGGTCCTGTGTATACATTCTGTTTCCGAGTCATGTCTCATAGTTATACGGAGCTTAAAAATATAATCCAATAATATCAAACCACCTACTTAATTAAATCACCTCAATTCAAAGAAATAAAGCATAGGAGTTGATGAAACAATTCTGATATCTTATCTAAGACAGCATTACAAAAAGCTTATCAAACAGCAGTTCAGATTTTATATCTCTGTTACAACAAAATAAACACCTAAACAATATTAAAGATAAAAAATCTAAATCCACCTTAAGAATTTTATTTTTGGCGTATGCCTAAAGTGGTTTGAGTTTGAGTTTATATTGTCTTCGCAAAAGTTTTTATTAGAAACTGTAGAAATGTACTTCGTACCCATGAAAGACGTGCGCCCTAATTTAAAAAAAGAAAGAAAAAACTGTTGGAAAGGAGAAAATCCTTCTTTTTTTGCAAATTAAATCGCCCAAACTGACAAAACTATATTCCCCTTTTCTCCATTTTTTTTTAATTCGATTGATAATGGAGGACCTACCATCTTGACGATCATGATGAGTTTAGGTCCGATGTGTTTGTTGACGGAGAAGATGTGAAGTAGGCGTATGTAGAAGGTGATGAGCGTCAAGGAATGTACGATGCGCGATGCGTCGAGCATACCGGGGTAATGACGTATCACCGTACCAGCGGCGAACATGATGACGCACCCCGCGTCTACCAGGTGATAGTAATTGAGCAACCAGGAGCGGATGAACTTGCGGCAGTCGAAAAATCCACCGATTGAAATCATCTGAATTGCGTTCAAAATGAGTAACATTGTATATTAAGTATTTCACAAGGAACATCAATTGCAACGGATAACCGTTTATTCTTAAATCAGTGAGCTATTGGAGTTGGCATCTTGTAATGTACATGGTGCTTTAGGAGTCCGAAATCGGTATAAACTCAGAGTCAGTGAAAATTCAGGTGAGGAGGATGGCAGTATTGATATTAACGACGAGTTACAAAAGTCGCCAGGTCCTTGAAAATAGGCTTTGTCATGACATCGGAGTATAGCATCACGGCAGGGGTAGGACATTAAAAATTCTGATATGTTACTTATGAAAGTGGCGGAGGCAATAACAGAGGCCCTTATTACTGAATATCAGATTAAACCACTTCTCTTTATAAAAAAAAAACAAACAAACAGAACGATAATTAATTTGGTTGGCGTTGTTCACATGACTTGTCAATTCAAAATGATAAGTACATTACATATATCGACTTGTATTCAATATAAATCATTGATACTATTAATAGCAAAAAAAGCAATATAAATCTATAATTTTTCTCCCTTTTTCTGAAAAAAAAATTATGTTTAGAATTAATGTGAGCTCTCACCTGTCTAATAGTCTCGATTGCCAGTGTACCAACCCAGCCAATGAGAGCATATTCAGTGATCGTCACCTCAGGTTTGAAGTCAATCAGCAACACGTAGCTGTACAGGGCCAGGAAAATGATGTGTGACATCTGTTCAAGGGATAGAAATATGTGTTTAATTCGATCTACAAATAAATTAATATATATCACTTATATATCAATCAACAAATCAATCAACAACAAACTAATCAATAACCCAATCAATTAACCGACCAACCATTCAATCTAATCAGTCAGTCAGTCAAGCAACCAACTCACCATTAAATCGAAACTAGCCAATCAATCAATAAATCGATCGACCTGCCAACCAACAATTAATTAGCCGATCAATCGATTAACCAACTTACCAACCAACCAATTATTTAACCAACCGTTTAGTCAAACCAATCAAATAACCAACCAACCAAATAAAACAACAATTAATCAAGAAGCCAACCAACCAATCAATCCATCAATCCATCAACAATTAGTCAACTAACCAATTATTAGTAATCAACCAACCAACTGAACATTCAATCAATCAAATTAATGAACCAGCAGCTAACCATTCAGTTCTTCAGTCAATTAACTAACCAATCAACCAACTCAAGTCAGCTAGCTAATCAATAAATTAATTGATCAATTAAAAAAAAAAACCAAGTAATCAACCAACCAACCAACCAACTACCGATACAATTAGTCAACTAAACAACCAACCATTCAAGCCAATCAACCAATCAACAAGCAACCATTCAATCTTTCAGTCAACTAACCAACAATCGACCATTAGTACAGTCACTAGCCAATCAATTAATCAATTAATTGATCAATCAATCAATTAACAGAATAACGAATAAATTACCAAAATAACCAATCAACCAACCATTTAACCAAATATTCGGTTAACTAACAGATCAAGCAATCTATTAACCAAACATTTATCAACTAGCCAATCAATCATTCCCCAATCAAACCAACCAACCAACCAGTCAATCGATCAATCAATATCAACCAACCAGTCAATCGATCAGTATCAATACCAATAAATCCTCACCACATAGTATCTGAAGTTGATAGCAGGGGCACTGAAGAAGAGAGGCAATCGTTTAGTCCAAGGTACTCTCGTACTCTCATCCTTCTTCATCATCGATTCAAGATTCACCGTCTTGTGTTTGAACATTTCATCAATCGGTAGAAGACTGTTTCAGAATAGAAATAATTAACAACAAACATAATATATTTTGACTTTAATAGTGCTGTACTTTATTCAGTACAGGGAAGACATAAGAGTCACGTGTACGTGTACGGCAATAAAACAAAAACAAACAAAACCAGGGTATGAAACAAAACACTTTTCACACCTTTAGTAATTTCACATTGTTCTTGTGTATTATTTGTAGAATATATTTTACAGGCTTGATATGTACTTTTCTTTTAAGGTAGTGTCATCCTTTTGCAGGCAAAAATATTACATTTCTATTTTTTGAGAGGATATAGCAGTATATCAATGACTGTATCTTCCCACAAATTGATTAAAGGGGAATCCAACTCAGGGAGAGAATCAACCTTACAGGAAAGAGGAAAATGAGAGGAGCAATCTAAAAAAAAGTTTCATCAAAATCGGTTATAAAATAAGAAAGTTATGGAAGTTTGAAAAGTCTAGTTGTTTTTTCTATGGGGATCCTCAAATTGGCATCATTGGCTTCAAAATGGCCGAACTTATGGACAACTCTCCATTCGTTTTGTACACAAATTTTCAGATTTTCCCCATTTTCTTTCAAAATATGTCTTCTTTACTTCTGAGCTCAAGATATGTCATGGGAAAATATATTTCACATAACATATGTTGAGCTCAGAAGGAGGTAAGATATATTTCGAAAGAAAATGGAGAAAATCTGAAAATTTGTGTACAAACCGAATGGAGAGTTGTCCATAAGATCGGCCATTTTGAAGCCGATGATGCCAATTTGAGGATCCCCATAGAAGGAACAACTAGACTTTTCAAACTTCCATAACTTTCTTATTTTATAACCGATTTTGATGAAACTTTTTTTAGATTGCTCCTCTCATTTTCCTCTTTCCTGTAAGGTTGATTCTATCCTTGGGTTGGATTCCCCTTTAAGCTCAAATGTATATGTTTGTCATTATATTGCGATTATCAAAATTCATTCCCATTTTTTCGAACCTCGAAAAATATACCGTACGGTGCCGTTAGCGCAGAGAACAATGCACGCTGATGCGCCGTGTGTATATTGCTGTGTGTGGTCCGTGCTGCTCGCGCTGTAATATCAAGGATGTTGATGGAGAGCTGGTCTAGATTGGTAGGAAGATTTCGTTTCATATTACTTATCTAGGCTACATATGACAGTAAGATTGAATAGACAGTATAGGTTGATCATATTCTAAAGTTATGCCAAGTTGCATTAATTTTCGCAATTTGTGAAAAAGGATGACACTACCTTTAAATAGAAACTTCCGAATTATGTTGCAATATAGTTAATATAAACTTTTCTCATTTCGTAACGATGAATTAGGAAGTTTGTTTCATAAAAATGTTTAGGTATGCTAGAAATAACCAGTTGCCATAAAAGGATTTCAGCTAAGCATGCACTTGTCCGCGGTGGGTTTCTGACATTGAGGGGCTGAGTCAAAGGTGGCGGGGTGGCGGCGGCTGGAAAAGAAAACACACAGCTATATGGTCATTTTCGTGTTTTCTTGCGGTTTGCTGAAAAAGTCGGGGCTGAAGCCAGTCCCCAGCTCCGTGAACCCTGCTCAGCATTCTACCTTTTAAAAAAAGTTTGAACTTACGTGAAATTTTGAGCGGGGGCATGTGCTCGGTAAGACGGGGAATTGAAGTTAATACTACCATCACCGAGGATCGAATCCCTTCTCGTTCTGTCGAACGGTCCATCTTCCTCGTCGTCTGAGTCAAGGTTGAATCGACCACAGGCTCGCGTCTTCGATGCCCGAGTCTTTGTTTTGATACGGTGATTTTGGAGAAAAATTATTGATTAATTTCAATTTTGATAATATCTAAACAAGGGTGCAGATGGTGTAATATTAGTAATTTATATGATAATGAAGTGATAATGAAGATACATAAATACACGGTTGGAAGATTGGAAACTTGGAAATCTTCTTACAATCTAAATTATCATGATTATAATAATCCGAGACGAAGTATGAATAAACTTCAATACTTGGAATTTTTATGATTGTTTAATTTTTGCTTCTATGACATGAAAAGTTTTTTTTTTTTTTTTTTTTCCTTTTAAATATTCCAGTCCATCAACCAGACACAAACCATTTTTTTAAATCTGATGAGCCAAATGTTCGCTATCAAATATTTTTATTAATGAGTTAATAATTTCCTTTTAAATACTTGAGTGAAATATTTACCTGTAAGGTTACTGTGTAATTCCTATCTTGCTCTTCATCCACGAACTTGATACCCCAAAGAGCGTAGAGAGGAAAGAACGTAGCAAAGAACGACTGGAACCAAAAGTGAAAAAATGAAATAGGTTAAGAGTAAGGAGTACATGAAAGGCCAAGGTTGATATTGTTTTTGTTTTTGTTTTGTTTTTATCAAAAGACTGTATGGTCAAAATGATATGATGCCTACACCCATACCACTCCTGCCGCTCATCTTTTCGAGAGACAAGATCATCACCGAGGAAGTAAAATATCAGATGACTTTTTCCTCTGCCCATACTGGATCCGCCTCTCTATTCATTATTTATTAATGTTTCCAAAGGAAATATAATATCATTTCATACAGAACAATACATGATTTGCGATGCTAACATCAATATAACTTCTCATGGGGGAAATAGAAATGGGTATATATTTCAATTTTACAGTTATTGTATCTTCTTTTTAATGGGTCTAAATATTTTGAAACATTCGTGTCAGTTCAATAGATAATTTTTAGATATCTCTAGTGATTTTTTTCTCTCTTCATTGACAGATTTTTCCCCCCCATGATTTCCACTTTTAAAAGCGCTTTGATTTGTCCAGAGTTATTCTTTGATAACAAAACTTTCAGAAATATTGTTTATGAGAATCATTTTTTAAATATATATGTACCTGCCAGTGACTGTTATGCCGTGATATTCTGCCCGACCACAGATCATTCAAGACATTCTGGACGGCAGGATGGGCAATGAAATACTTGTCATGCGCTGCTGCTCCAAGACACAGACAAGACACGTTACCCCACTCCGGCATCTCGCGAATGAGGAGCAGCGAAGTCCGTCTCCTGTCCTCTCTATAGCAATGGTCAAGCACATCCACTGCCAGCTTTTCATATTCCCTTGAATACGAAAGCGATAATGTGAACAATACACATGATTAATTAAACAGTCAGAGAAATACTTGTTTTCGAAGATAAATGATAAAACACTTAGATATTTTGACTGTATACTCATCGATATTCTTCCAGGGGCCCCGCTATACATATTAGGCTCCCTACTTCTTTACATAACGTTGCTCAACAGACAATCAAAATTCATCTGGGAAATATAATGATCTAGGCAACTCGGACAGATCATGCATCGTGGCGCTACTGATGCCGAACTTGTCGCTAACGAAGGATACAATTTGCCGTTCCTCCAATAAAGCAATTCTTAATGAAAATGAATCCTAGTGCAAATGGAGATTGATCAAATGATATCAAGAACTCAAATGTGGACTTCCCTAAAATTATTATATTGATCATCTTGCTTTATCACCTAACGTGATGTCCATTGAAAACGGCAACATAAGGTGGTATCTCAGTGCACTTTGCGGAGACGTCTCTGTGACTCGGGCAATCAGAGACATCTCCGATCATTATTTTTCCGTCGCAGAGACGACTCGAAGATTTCTCTAAGACATCTCGACGACAGAAAACAAAAATTTCCCGCGACTAATGAGACGTCGCGGATACTCGGTAAACGTCTCCGCGACTAGTCTCAAAACCATCCCAAATCCGTCTCAAATCCGTCACAAACTTGTCTCAAATCCGTTTGATGGCAAGTGAGATACCACCAAAAATCATTAGAACAGCATTGAAAGAAAATCATTTACTTCTGGTGTTGCTCTAAATCGGCCAGTCTCTGTGGCTCCGTTTCCATCCGCTGCAGAGCTCGCATGATTCGACTTGCCACCAGGGCTCCACCGATCCATGCCTTGCCCTCCTCCCAGAACAATCGGGCCGTTTCCTGACGATCCTGCAGCACAGCCCACAAGAACAGCTCACGGCAAGGGTTCAGAATGGGGTTTGGATCTGTATGGTTGAAATTTAAGATGTTTAAAGTAAGTCGGGTTCGAATGTCACTAATATTTCCCGGATTATCTTAAGCAATTTGCCCCCAAGAAGATTGCTTAAAACGGCCCTTGTGAAATCAGAATAAAATGCAAAAGTCATAGCCTTATAATCATGTCAACAACAACAACAAAAACTCTTATTTATGTAATTCTGACCAGGGTTATTGATCATTCCTATGTTCTATTTCGTCTAGATTAAATATTTCTAAGGGGGGGGGGGGGTGGATACCTTCTCCTTATCTTTTCAAACTCGATATACATTTTATAATTTATTCAAAAGTGGTAAATGATATACTCGATTAATTTTAAAAAGACCTTTGTCTATCAAAGGAAAAAATGAAAGATAGCGCATATCTTCATAAACCATAATCATGTACAGAATAATGCGGCTTCCTGATTGGTCTATTAACATCACATGTTACCTGTTAAGTATAGCGGTTCGTAAGAATGTGTGGTAAGACTTTTGATCACGCGACCGACATCTGAAAGAGCAACTGGAACTTTATTCTGCAATACCAGAAGAAAATACATATAAGTGACAGGAAATGAAAATGTGAAAAAAAGTTTAATTTAAACATGATAAAATACCTTATCCATGTTATGATGGGTTGGTGATAAAACAACTCTCGTTTATGTCATGTTTAAATGTCAGGCCCGTAACTAGGATTTTTACGGGGGGGGGGGGTTCGAAATTTGAAAAAGTGGACCTTTTTCAAAAAAAAAATTTCGAGCGCGAAGCGCGAGCCGAAAATTTTGAGTTAAACTTGGAGTAAACTATGCATTATTATGATTACAGACTCTATTTAGTATCCGCGAGCACGAAGCTCAAAACTGGGGTTAATTGTGTATTATAGACTCTACTTGTAGTATCCGCGAGCGCGAAGCGCGAGCTAAAAATTTTAGGAATATTAATGACTTTTATTTTTTATTGTTCATTTAGTAATGAATATAAAGGAATGCGAGCGCGAAGCGCGAGCCCAAAATTTTGAGGTAAAAATTGGGGTTAATTGTGCAATATAATGCCTATTTAGTATCCGTGAGCTGAAAGTTTTGAGCTAAAAATTGTGCCTTATAGACTCTTTTTAGGATCCATGTTGAAGATACATAATAATCTTGGCTCATTAATAATCTTTGCTATGAATATTTTGTGGGCTGCAGGCCCCTAGCCCAACCCCATTCTAGCCCAAACACAATTACACCAACTTCTTTTGACAAGGTTTGTCTCCAGCAGAAGGCACTGGGTCCAATCCTTTTTTTATACTTATTGTTTGTTAATTTTACAGTGCGAGGTCGCATAGCGACCGAGCAGGGAAATTTGGGGTTTTAAAAAGACATATGAAGTAAAGAAAGGGGCACTTGTTAGTATTGTCAGTGACACTTTTTAAGAAATTGTCCATGGGACTTTAAAAGAGTATAAAAGGCTTCTCTTTAGTATAAAAAGGGCATTTTTAAGGTAAGAAAATGGGCATTTTTAGAGTGCATGAAAAATTGGGAGCACTGTGCCCCCTGCCTCCGGTTCCAACGCCTCTGTTAGACCGGCCAAAATCTTCAAGCGCAAAGCGCGAGTAGAAAACGTTGAGCTCAAAATTGTAGTTTATTGTGCATTATGGACCCTATTTAGTATCCGCGAGCGCGAAGCGCGAGCCGAAAATTTTGGGTTTATGGAGCAACAAGGGGCCTTTTTTAGTATTGAAAGTGCCCCTTTTTTATACAGAAATTGTCCATGGGACTTTTCAAAACTCTGAAAGGCTTTTTTTTTTAGTATAAAGATTTTTTTAAGCTTAGAAAAGGGACACTTTTTGGTTATGAATAAGGGCACGTTTAGGGTGGATGAAATAGTGGGGGTCACTGTGCCCCCAGCCCCCTCCCCCCGGTTCCACCGCCCCTGCCACTAGGCCTTATTTCTGTTATATAAAATTGAAGATAGCATCATATAAAAATATAAAAATAGAACACAAATGTGAACGAAAAAATTCCTGCTTAATTTGTTCTGAAAAACATAATTATCATCCCTAAAATGAAAAGTTGCGAGCGCGAAGCGCGAGCGATAGATTTTATATGTAGGAGGACTGACTGAAAGCAAAGTGTTTTAATCTTCCTTTCTTGTATTTCTATTCAAGTATCTGCTGCATTTCTGCCAAAAAGTGGTGTTTTAATTATTATTTTTTTTTTGGTCAAGCGGACCCTGCTCGCCAGCGGGGGGGGGGGGGGGGGGGGGGGGGGGGGGGTTCGTTCGAACCCCCGAACCCCCCCCCCCCTAGGTCGGGCCTGAATGTAGCTATTTTCTAACTGCATCCACAAAATGCTGTTTGTACCGATACAGGAAGACACTGATAATTGTATTTGTGAAAAGTATATTAGAATTAAAAAGAAACAAAACAAAATCAGTATATATATTTACAAAGTAGCATATTCTCTTTGCTTTCCAATCATTATATCAACAAAAAAAATGTAGTTTTTATTAAAAACATACAAGATTATTTCGTCCATTTAAGCAAATTAAAGCATAAAAATGTCAGAAATTCTTATTACAAATTCTTTGTTCAAAAGTAATCTTGATTATATTGGACAGAATAATATACTCCTATTTTGATGGTAAACCAAACTCATCTTGAAATAACTTACCCGACCTCTTTGCTTTAAGAGCAATTTGTACAGCATTGTATCCTCATTGACCTATGATAATGGATTTATAATGATAATAAATTTAAAACGCTATGAAATGGCATGTATTCATTTAAAAAGGAGCATATATGCAAGCATTTCCACATACTCTGTTCCATGTATCACTTTTTTCTAAAAGGTAAACTCTGTAATGTTATTGGGATATGAAAGACCAAAAGTCATCTTTAAAATATACTATTCCCATACCTTTTTTTGCGGACACTCACTATTTTCGATTCAGCATATTTGTTTTATTTATTTATTTATTTTTATTTTTTTGCGACACTAGATTTCTCGCAATAAATATGTTCCAAGGACAATATTTGGGATATTATTATTTGAAAATAGATTAATAAAATAACGGAATTTAAAGCTTCAAGGAGGGTATGCTCACTTCATTTCAAGCCGTTCATTCATCACTACTTTATCCATTTCTATATCATATTTTTATCTCAATGAAACGTTAAATTGATCCCTGATCACCTCATTGTAAAGTCTTCGGAGTTC
This sequence comes from Paracentrotus lividus, assembly GCA_940671915.1. NCBI lineage: Eukaryota > Metazoa > Echinodermata > Echinoidea > Camarodonta > Echinidae > Paracentrotus > Paracentrotus lividus. The sequence goes on from CALNVZ010000174.1 coordinate 58,497,688, forward strand.
ACCGGCGTGAAGGTAGTTTTCTAGTTTGACGTTGTTGTCGAGAAAAAGGCGAATAAAATCTGTCTGATCATTGACTAGGGCCATGCGGAGGGCTTCGAAGAGTTCCGACGACTATAAACGAAGAGAATGAAAATGTCTAAACATACATAAATACATACAGTCATACATACATACATTTTGGCATTTATATAACGTTTTTCTGTTAGAAAACACCCAAAGTGCTTCACAATATATATTTAAATAATTAACAAGAAACATATTTCTGCTCTCCAACTGCTTACATTATAAGGTCAGAAAAAAAAAAATGGTTTTCAAACATGAAGAAAGAGAGTTATAATATCATACATATTACTCTAAAAATAAATAGTCTTATTAACCATTTACCTTTTACTTTTGATACAGCTTGGGACCAATAATTTGTAGACCAAACCGTATGGCAGCTTCCTAGGGGAATGGTTTCCCAAGCATAATGTTTTTGTTTTGTTTTTTTTTTTAAATAGAGAAAACTATGCTGGTACATAAATGATATTAATCGCTAGAGGGTATTCATTTGTCTAGCAATCTACTATGGTCAACAAAGAAATTCGTAATCAATCTCGCAAAGAGTGTTCACTAGCTTTTTAGGGAATTCGTGATCAATCTCACAAAAAGTGTTCAATAGCTTCCTTGTTGACCATGGTAGATTGCGAGACAAATGAATACCCTCTAGCGATTATTTTCAATCCGCAATAATGAACTTATTTAGTCTTATAAATAATTCTATTATCTAATTAATTATGGCTTACCTTCCATTTGAATTGCGTTAGAAGCTGACTCTGTGCCAGTGTAACTCGCCTCCAAACTACAGCCATATGAAGCTGGTCTTTCTTTCCTGACCCTTGCGAACCTGATCAAGAAAATGAGGGCATTATCAGCGGTTTAAAATCATGTGATTACAAGTGGACATCCAGTGCAAGGATTGCATAATCGAAATAGCATGGAGGAGGGAGGGGGTGATAGCTTCCTCCTAATTTATTATCAATTTTCCATCTGCAATTATTTCTGGGTTCAATAATTATGAGCAGATACGTCAATGGTCGATTTTAGGGAAATTGGAACCGAGGGGTGGGCGGGGGGGGGGGGGGGGGGGGGGGGTAAAGTCAGCATTATTATTATTATTATTTTGTTATTTTTTATACTTCAGTGGACTATAATAAAGCGACATTATGATCTTTAAGGTTATGCTTCTGATGGGAAGGGGTGTTGCATCCATTTTATGAGTACCCACAAATATATAATGCTGCAATGATTACCAAAATTATGGTTTCGGGCCCCCTCCCCTACTTAAAAAAAATGTTCCACGGCCCCTTATCCTACCTCCGAGGAGGGCTTTGAGGAAAGCCTCGTCAATGTCGATTCTGGGCACGCCTTCGACACCGTCGAGGTGGAATATGGTGATCAAATGTCTTCTCTTCACGATTTCGTTCACTTTCGTCAACAGTTCGACCATCTCGTGTTGGGGCACGGTGTTCCCAAATTCTTGACGCATTATATTGGCGAGGGAGCTTGAGGCCTCATCACTATGGGACACAACAATGAATAAGCATAAGATAATGGTTAATACTTCGAAAGCAAATCTTATCACCTACCTGTATAATTTAAAAGAGCTACATTGAAACGTGTTGAAAGTTTTGCTACAGCTTTTAATGCAATTTCCTTTTGCTCTTTTTTTTCTTTATTATTTTCATGTATTCACTTTATACATATTCAGATTTTAAGGATTGTTTTTAAATCTAATCAACATTAAATTTAACTTCATGAAAAGATCAAGACATCATTTAGGAGTATGGGTTATACAACTTTTGTGGTATATTATCATGATCAAATTAAATAATAACACCCCCTCTGCAGACGGAACAGCGTAAAAAATCTATTGGGGCCCCACACACAAAGTTTTGGAATCAAACGAAAATTATGAAAGTACAATTCTAATTGGATACTTGTGACTTTTTAGAACAAACGGGGCATGTAACAATGGTCTTGATTGGCGATAATCTCGAGTTAAGGAGCCCAAGTCTGAAATCTCTGACTTGTGTAGGTTATTAGGCTATGAGGGACGGCAGCGGCAGATCAAGGTCATAGAGGGTGGAGGGGCAATTCGCTTAAGTATTATTTTATGACGTAATGACGTTTAGATATTACGTCACATGAGAGCCCGCTAGTACAGTAAGCGCGCGAGATCTTGACTTCAATTCGTTAGTAGCGCCATTTTGAACGAGATCATAAATTTTATAGCGGAAGCTTTTTTGCTTCTTTTCTTCGTTTTATTCGACGACTTTTGCGTTTTTTTGTGTGTTTTTGACGACTATTCATCGTGTACATCACCTTCTACCATCCTCTTCAAGTTTTCACTCCGTGTTTTTCAGCAAAATGTCGGAACGAAACGTCGAAATTTCATGTGGAAGTGCCAAAGGCACGCAATCTAACTCTAAGGCAAAGCCTTCTTCCTCCGCCTCCCGCTCGCGGGGAAGGCCGGTGATCGTCCCGCTGCTGAGACCAGCAAAGCTGGAAGCAGCGCGCAGTACTAATAAGAACTCGCAATCTGCAATCTGAACAAACCTAAATCTAGCAAAACTAAACCGCAAAAGGCGAAGGCTTCTCTTGATTTGTCTCAAAATCTAGCAAGAGGTTTGAAACTCTCGAAAAACTTGTTAACCAGATTGCTGAAATCAGCGTCAGATGTTTCAATCCAATTTTTCGCCTCCGTGGCGGGGCATCACGCACCGACGACGTCGGGCATTTCGCCCACAGTGGCGGGGCTGCAGAGGGATGCAGAGCCTGGCGAAATTTTCACCACAGGTGAGTCTAATCTGGACTTGGATGATTGTGATATGCCTACTATGGATTTCATAGAGTCTTGTGACACTGAGAATTTGTCGAATATTGACTATGATGTAGATTTAGATTCCTCCTGGCCACAGCCAGCACAGCCACAGGCACAAAATCAGACTCAGAGTCAGACTTTGAATCAGCCCCAATCAATCTCAGTCCCTTCCTTCGCGGCGAAGTTGCTACGCCGACCGACATGGGGACCCCTTAGATCAGGATATTGCACAGTCTGCTAATTTTCTAGTAGGCAACCAACTAGAGAGCAAAACGCTCAATGATGTGGTCTCAAAGTATGCATTACCAGACAACTGTCAGTTCATTATACCCCAAGGGTGAATCCAGCCATTTGGCAATTTTAAGCACCACAAATCAAGTCGAGGGACCTAAAAATGCAAAGAGTTCAGAGATCACTGTCCAAAGGACTGAACGCGTTCCTTCGAACTCTAGATTCCCAGTCGATGACTGAAACACAGCAAGATGCAATGGCACTTATTTGTAATGCCCAATTCGAGATGAATTGCCTCCGAAAGGAGTTTATCAAACCTAGTCTGCACCCAGATATTATCACCTCTGTAAGCCTTCCACTCCAGTTACAAGATTTTTGTTGGAGATGATTTGAGCAAACAAGTCAAGGACTTGAGGGAACAGCAACAAGCTGTAGCAGGCCTCGGCATTAAAGGCCAAGGACAAGGTTTCATTCGCACCTCCCAACATGCCAACCAGTTCCATCCTTACCAGAGACATGCGGCTGCTGCCCAACACAAGTTTCTGCAGCAGGTTGGGCTCGTTCTAAAGCCAAAAGGCAAAGCCCCCAGCACTGCTACCCAGCCATTCGAACGCACAGCGGCACTTATGACAGGCCTTTTTTAGGCCATGCCCCCAAGGACAGGGGAGAGGGAAACCTCATCAGCAACAAGCTGCAAATTGGACTCCTCAGACAAAGTCACATGCTCCGCAAGCCAGACCAGGCCAGAGCAACATGTCGAACCAAAGGAGAAAGTAACGCTTCAAGCAGAAAACAAAGAGGTAAGTGCCTCTCTAGATTTTGTTACCCCTTTGGTGTAATAACTATGTGAAAATATTGAAGCAGTCGGAGGCCGACTAGAGAACATTACCATGAATGGTGTAAATTGACATCAGACCCTTTATTTTGAATTCAGTTCAGGGTTATGAGATAGAATTTGCTTCAATTCCATCACAAAAGAACCACCCGCCAGGTATAGGCGTGGCAGTGAGGATTTTAACAAAATAAACGATGAAATTCAGGTCTTACATGCTAAAGGGGTCATTGAACCCACCTTCCATGAAGAGGGAGAATTTATCTCTAACATCTTCTCCAGACCAAAAAAGAATGGTGGGTTACGTATCATTCTAGATCTCTCAGACCTGAACAAATTTTTTAACTCAATCATTTAAGATGGATAATGTTCACACTGCTACTCATCTCATAACCCCTAGCTGTTTGCTCACCTCAGTCGACCTCCGGATGCTTATTATTCAGTGCCAATTCATCCTAAGCACAGAAAATTCTTGAAATTCATTTGGAATAACTCAGTTTGGCAGTTCAAAGTTCTGCCCAACGGGCTTTACTGCACCAAGACTTTTCACAAAAATTCTGAAGCCCGTTTTCGCACAGCTGAGAAAAGAAGGGCATGTCGTTGTAGGATACCTGGACGAATACTATTATCATGGGAGATAATCTGGAAAAGTCAGAAAAGCCACAAGTGCCACTACTAAACTGCTGACTAAATTAGGATTTTTGGTTCACCCAGATAAGTCAGTCTTGACTCCCACAACTAAATTGCAATTTCTTGGTTTGAACTTGATACCATGAACATGGTAATTAGACTCCCCATCTCAAAAGTCCAGGATATTTTCCAAACATGCTCGGACCTTCTCAGCTCTTCTGAGCCTTCAATAGGAGTGTTGCCATGGTGATAGGTAAACTTTATCTACTTTTCCTCTGCTCAGTATGGTCCCCTACACTATAGAGCCCTAGAAAAGGATAAGATTAGGGCACTGAGGTGCAACAAGGGACATGTTTGATAGGAAAATGATCCTCTCTCATGAGGCCAAAGAGGAACTCAAATGGTGGCTGTCCAACATTGAATTAGTATTTGCCCCCATGGAAGGACAGTCCATCCCTTGAATTGCGAACTGATGCAAGTGGATTGGGGTGGGGGGCGACTGACCTAACTCACTCTACCGGTGGTAGATGGAGTAATGATGAAATTCAAATGGCAAATTCAAGTGGTATTAAGAGTATCTTGAGACACTTGCAGCTGGGTTAGGCCTGAAAGCCCTCTGTGCTCACTTGCATGATATTCACATATTACTTCGCCTAGATAACACCACAGCAGTTGCTTATATCAATAATATGGGAGGTACCAAATCTAGTGACTGCAATAGAGCAGCTAAAGAAATATGGGAATGGTGCATTAAGCACAATATTTGGATTTCCGCTTCACATTTACCTGGGAAACTAAACGTGGAAGCAGATACGCTTTCACGAAAATTCAATGACAGAACAGAGTGGATGTTAGACACATAAGTGTTCGCCAGTATTGTCAATAGGTTTGGATTACCAGATATTGACCTATTTGCTTCAAGACTTAACAAACAACTTGATAGGTATATGTCATGGTCAGCAGACCCGGGAGCTGAGGCCACAGATGCTTTTTCTGTGAATTGGGGCAGTTTCTTTTTCTATGCTTTTTCCCCATTTTGTCTCATTTCAAAATGTTTGCAGAAAATACGAAAGGACAAAGCTATGGGACTGATGATCGTCCCCAATTGGCCCTCTCAACCATGGTTCCCGGTTTTGATGAACATGACTATTGGAGAACCTATGTTCATTTCTAAATCTTGCTCAC
>CALNVZ010000174.1:58504857-58521729 GCA_940671915.1 Paracentrotus lividus
TCATTATTTTATAAGTAATGTATATGGGGAGATATTACGTCCCCCACCCTTCCCACCCATGAGTGTATTCCAAAAAAGGTTAAGTTCTCAGTTATCTTCCTTTTAACAATTGTATAGCTGATTCACGATCTGAATTCTTCTAAGATGAAGTCAAGATCTCGCAGCGACTTACTAGCGGGCTCCATGTGACGTAATATCTCCCCTTACATTACTTATAAAATAATGATTAAACTTCAAACAGGTAAGTTCTCGTTTAATCTTACTATTTTATTATCAAGCAATCGTTAAGATATGACCGAATGTCTTCCATAAGAAATCGAACAAAAATCTATCTGACTAACTTTTGCCTGTAAGCTTTAGCAATGACGTTTGCACAGCCTTTGCTCCCAGCTAGGACCAGTACCGGAGTTTTGTTCTCAATGGCACTGTGTATTGCACGGATTTGATGATGTCCGCCAGCCACCAAGAAACACACCACTGGTACATTAGCTGTAATGGAACAACGATTGAGAAATAAAAAACATAATTATTTATAATGTCTTATAGTCGGTCCGGAACGACACAAATTGTTCATGTTTTACTCTCACAAGTTCAAAAGTTCCTTTTGCAAATTTGTCTGCCTTTCATTTCGACATTCATATCGTAAAATGTATTATACTAGGTTACAAACAAAATTATTACTTATTTGGTAATTTATATTATCATTATTGAAAGTAGTACACATTGCTTTTATGTAAACTAAATCTGCAATTGCTGCCCGGCCGGACAGATTTGCTTGTCTTCGAAATACACTATAATTCTACTTTGGAAATTCCATTTTTGTCTTTACATTGGAGAACATATCCATTGTGAATGGAATTTTACCTTCAAGATAACAAACATATTTCTACGTGAAACAGGCCCATTGACGAGAAAGGATATTAGCAGAAAAATATCGAGTAACAGATAAATCCCTAAATGGTATGATTTCTCAATCGAAAGTACAGGAATTTTAGAAATATCCCTTCCCGATAAAAATGAAACTCACTGCTGCTGTGTGTGATATTTCGTGTTGAGATCTCGTTTTCGATCAGACCTCTTATTTTGATCTCATTTCCCAGCTCATGATGTTCGGCCATCGCATCGATGTCGACCCCGTCGTGCTCTGATTTGGTGACAAGGAGAGCGTAGGAATGGTTAGGGTCGAGCATGGCTCGTTGTGCCATGCGCTCAGAACCTTGATCGTAAATAACAGGTCGGTCGTGCTGGAAAACAAGAAGAAAACAAAACAACTACAGGTAACTGTCGAAGTAAAATTTCTTGGGACCATAGAATTCTGGTAGAATTAAGAGAAATTTCGACTTACGAAAGGGGAATAACACATTTCTTGTATAATCTGGACTGAAAATTTGCTCCGATTTTATCTTTGATTAATTGACTTAGTTATAGAAGGTCGATTTATGCAGAATTGACTGTATACATATTTTGCTGCTAGCAGAAGGGCGTAAAGGTTTTGGTCTAATGGCATTTAATTGTTAGAAGAAAACTGTTACGCCCCTTTGCCAGTCACACGTCTAATGTTATTTTTGTTTTCCTGTTGGCTCACTACAAAATAGCGTGCACTATTCATGTTCCATAAGTACTAATGATTTATTTGTATTGTTATTTCATATTGTCAAAATTCATTACCGTTAAGAACAAGACTTTGGTCAAAAGTATAGAAGAAATTTAATGAGATTTTTTAATGAAATTTGAGCCTGGTCAGTTAGGAGTGAGCATCTCGTCAATTTAGAGGATTCTATTTTGAGTACATATCCAGGACAACCAAATTTTGTCATCTCTTGGTACACCTTTTGGTACCCTCACTATAAAACACAAAAGAGTTCAATATTGCTCATAATTAGTTTTTCACAGGCCGCCAAACCTTGAAAATTTGGAAAATATCCAAATGGCATAATGGAAAATGGCAAAAACATTTTATTTTTTTTAATACAATCAAAATATTATTTTGCAAACGAAAATTTGAAAGGTTGTTTTTATTATGCACAATGATACACACACACACACACACACACACACACACACACACATATATATATATATATATATATATATATATATATATATATATATATATATATATATATATATATATATATATATACCGAGTGAGTCAAAAAAAACTTTACACCTAGAAAAATGTCAATAAAAAGAAAATCAATTTATAAACTCTAAATTATTTTACATATTCTGAAAGAGTAATTCCTCCCGCATCTTCTGGTACCATTTTTGTGTGGTAAGTCTTTACGCTTGGATGAACACGACGCATTGTTTGCGAGCATGCAAATTTCGAATTGTGCCAGGGTGGGGATGAAATTGCAACAACAAAAGCTGACAAAAAAGCAACTCCATCATGAATAAAAAGCAAAACTTTTTAACTGAAGTGTCTTCCGCTTAATAACTTGGCAGGAGTGTTGTTACACATATTGACTATATTTTGTATGAAAATTAGATCGACTCGTGAAGTAATGCACGAATGAGTACACATCAAACAGTAAATTGCCACTGACAGACCTAAAAAGGCCACCTAATACTTTTGAAAAGAGATTATTTTGTCTTTGACGTGTTGCTCACTCATGCCTGACAATACAGATTTATCTCATTTTCATACAAAATGTAGTCAATATGTGTAACAACACCCCTGCCAAGTTATTAAGCGGAAGACACTTCAGTTAAAAAGTTTTGCTTTTTATTCATGATGGAGTTGCTTTTTTGTCAGCTTTTGTTGTTTCAATTTCATCCCCCACCCTGGCACAATTCGAAATTCGCATGTTCGCAAACAATGCGTCGTGTTCATCCAAGCGTAAAGGCATACCACACAAAAATGGTATGAAGATGGGGGAGAAGTTACTCTTTCAGAATATGTAAAATAATTTAGGTTTTATAAATTGGTTTTCTTTTTATTGACATTTTTCTAGGTGTAAAGTTTTTTTTACTCACTCGGTATATATATATATATATATATATATATATATATATATATATATATATATATATATATATATATATATATATATATATATATATATATATATATATATATATATATATATATATATATATATATATATACAGGTAATCCCAAAAGCAGGTTTGAGAATAGAACAAACTCTAAATATTTGTATTGGATAAAGACCAAAAACGTAAATTCATTACCTGTGCGCCATCTACTAGGGATTGGGCACCGCCGATCTCTCTGAGAGACGTCAAGGCGATGGTAGAAACCTTCTTGCGATTTCGACCAGCACCAGCAGCGACGGCATGGTCCTTGATAGCCTCGCCTACAGTCTTGATGATACCGCAGTTGAGCCCGCTGGAGATGATCCATGCACCTGGAGAATGAGAGAGCAAGAGAGGGATGACGACGATTATGATGACGATAGGGATGGGACCGTAAAGATGAGGATGAGGATGGTGATGATGATGAGGATGATGATAACCATGAGAATGAGGGTAACGAAAACGAAGCAGAGGATGCTATTATATGAATATATTGATAATGGATAAGGATAACGACGGATGATGTTGGTGATGGTGATGGTGATGATGATGATGATGACGACGATGATGATGATGATGCCGATGATCATCATGGCCGATTATTATCATCATGCCGATAAAGATGATATACCGAATATAATTGATGGATTTTGTTTCACCTGCATAAAAAAATGCTTAAAAAGAAGCAACTTTATATATAGGACTGTTTCATATCCTTTCAAAGGGGATGATTTGTTGTAAGATATCCAAATGACAATCCTAATGATGACAAGTGAGTCATCATATACCTCCGCAAAATGACGGAATAAGAGATAGAGAGGGTGGGAGAAAGAGAGAGAGAGAGAGAGAGAGAGAGAGAGATCATGAACTCCAAAAAAGTGTGTAGCCAAGCATACATGAAACAAAACAAAACATGAAAATGAACTATATATGGAAGTGAACCATGGAATGTCCCAAGCAAAGTCAGTGTGATATCATTGATATCATATTTTCTCGATGGATAGAGCTAAAAAATACATCGCATATTCAGTGAGATCCATGGAACTACACGCAGAGCAAAGGTACGTTCAATTTCCCGGGTAAGTTTTTGAATTTTTAAAGTATAGTTCAAGCAGAGAGCAATCCATCTCAAGTATTATGGACAGTATTATATTTCTGAAATCTAACACTCGTATGTGTTACCGTTCGAAACAACGAAAACAGAGCAAGGATCCAATAACACTTTGACTGCCTTAGTTAAAAAATTACAGTATATCTTATATTCTGTAGAAAGAATTCTGTAGAAAGGATATACACTGTTCGTCATAAAGGTGGAATATTTTTTTCTGGCTCAAGCGACAATGGGTCAGATGCATAAAAAATAGCAATTGCTTTTTCTAGGCTTTAGCTTGATTCCGTATGCATAAAAATGAGCAATTGCTTACAAGCAAAAGCTTTTGCTAGTAAGCTCAAGCAGTTGCTAACTGCTTGCTAGCACTTGCTTGACGATTTAGCAACTGCTAAAAAGTGTATGCATAAAGCAAACATTTTGCTAGTGCGCTTAGGCATTTGCTCGTGTTTTGTCAAGCTCCTTCATAGCAGCTTGAGCGTTTGCTTGATCAAGACATTCACGGTTAATCATCATGTTTATGCATGTGAGAGAAAAATCTAAGGTGCACAGGAACAAAATTAATCGAGAAGAAATTACTCCAGAGATCTATCAGAATTTTTTTTCGTTTCGACAAAAGAATGTGGAATAAATGGCTTACAGATTCTTACAAGAACACGATGAAACAGGGGAAGGATGCATTACACCGGTGCTCCATTACCTGGCGGACCCAGGGTTCCAAGCATCGGTGGGGGGAGTGTTGGGGATAAGCCAGGCTACTGTTTCTCGACATATCTAAGGAATATATTTATGTAATTAGTCAATAAAAACACAGAGGAAACCATAGTTCTGTGAGATAGAACACCGGAATTAGAAGCAAAGTTTTCCTGAATTCAGAAATTTCCTGAAAAGCAGTGTCTCTGTGTATTTCACAATCTTTTTGAACGGTTAACATGGTTAATCAAACCAATAATTGGTTACTTTATTGTTATTTTTTTTATAACTTTATGAAGAATATGCAAAAAAGTGAAGTTGTCTTTTTTTTCAGTATCTCTTCCCAAATCATCTCACCTTCCTTTGCATACGAGTCTCGCCTTTGTTTTGTGAGTCGTGTTCGCATCAGCGTGACGTCGCTATTGTTGAATCCGCTAGCAATTGCTCGCTTAAGGCAAGCAAAGGGTTTGAGCACTAGCAAAATGTTATGCATACGAAATTTAGCAATGGCTTTGGCTTGATCTTTCGCTTGGCTTGCAATTGCTTTTGCTTGAAGCAATTGCTTTCAAGCAATTGCTACTTTTTATGCATCTGACCCATTATCTTGCTCCGTTATTAATTTCTTGAATGCGTTTGTCACCGCTTTCACTTTCTGGGATCCTGGGTATATCTTGGACGTTCCCTCAACCCTCCACGGGGATTTTTCTTCAAAAAAGTTTGTCACCCCAAGAAGATGGCCATTTTTTTTCATTTTTTCTTATTTTTGGGGCCCTTTTTGTTCACGCGACCCATCAAGGCCCCCTCAGTCCTACCCTAAGGAAACACGTCCGAGGCGGAGATTTGTTATTGTTCTTTTAAATTCAATCTAGATTTATGGTTACAGGCTCGACTCTTTTGTCTAGGGGAGGGGTCAAAATTTATTTTGATTGGGGTTCAACATTCATTTGATTCATTTTTACACCATGGAAATTTCTATCTTCCCTAAATTGTATTGTAAAATCTCAACCAAACATAAATCAAAATAAAATATTATCAATAATGACTATTTACAGCCTTGTCAACAAGGCTAAACAAAATTTAAGGGGAAAATGATGATATTTAAGAGTTCAAGGTGGTTTTTCATTTCTTTTGTTTTCAGCATAAAGATGGAATAAAATATTCCGAATTTTCACCAATCTCGTTTTTTACTTCAACCCCTCCCCTAGACAAGAGACCTTAGCCTGCCCCGGAAATATAGATTTAACATAAAGAACAATATAAAATAGTAAACCTCAGTCGTGTTTCCTAGGGGTAGGACTGAGGGGGGTTTGAACGCCGGGAAAACAAAAAGGGGCCCCAAAATGAGGGAAAAAAAGACAAAATGGGCATCACAGGGGTTGACAAAACTTGTTTGGAAAAAGGTCCACGTGAAGGGTTGGGAGAATATCCAAGATATAGCCAGGTAAGTAAAAGCAGGGACAAACATATTCAAGAAATTAAAGTCAGAGCAAAATCATGTCGCTATAGCGGCAAAAAAAATATTCCACCTTTATGACGGACAGTGTACAAATGTTTATAGTCATCTCTGCCTGACATTTCAACAATCTCAAGAAAGGAACAGCCCAAATACACATCATTGGAAATGTCAACATTACTGACTTGTCCCAAAAGTTTTTAAAAGGTGCCCATCTATAAATATTTGCTATACATACTGTATGTCACAAATACTCAACGTCCAATAGGATAACAATTATATTTCGACGAAATTTTCTCATGTATTTCCCTTTCGTACAAATTAGTGGTGTGAATATTGTAGAGAATAACAGTACAACAGTTCTTTAAAAATAGGCACCCCTGTATCTGCCGTCCGTATTTTCTTTCAATTGTAGACCAAAAAACTGAATGCAACAAATCTTTTAAAATACAGCTTTTCATATTTTCTGGTGAAGTTCCACGCCTCAATTGAATAAACCCATCGAGAAATTCTGCAATTCGTACTTCGAGCCTTAATAATTTTACTTGTCATACCATTAGGAGTGGGCTATACATGTACATAGGTAAAAATATCCTTTTTGTTACTTTTTTGTCTGTTCCATTTATCCTTCCTCAACATGAAATGACAACATTTTTTACCTCGCGTCCAACAAAAAAGTGTGCAGGGCAAAAATCCAAGATGGCCGCCGCTTTCTTGGCAAAATTATGGCTAAAAATGTGATTTTTTTCTGGAGAATGACATTTGACATTACCCATGCTTTAGCACCATTACAATTTGTATCAATGTGGGAGAAATAAAATATTCCAACGGTTTAAACATCAAGAATGTATCTTTAAAAAAAATATGAATGGTCATTGTCAATTTTTAGAACTGTTTTGATGGGGTTGTTTGGCAAATCTATGATGTTTCTAAACCGTATCAGGATAACTACCCCTGCAAAATTACCCTAGGACAATTCCCCCCCCCAAATAACGTTAGGGTTAGAGGTAGGCGGTAGACTTGTGGTGCGGGTAGTTGTCCGGTAGGTAATTGTCCAGGGGTAGTTGTCCTAGAACCATGTATAACATACCTGTGGTAGCAGCTGCTTTAGCGATGCCTATCCGAAAAACCTCTCTGCGCTGGATGTTCATGTGGAAGTTGCTCGTACCCCCAACGATCGAAATCACGAGGTTGGGTTTAGGAAGGCGCCATTTCTCCAACAAGAAATTCACCACATCCTTCGGGCAGGAGTTGTCTGGAATCAAGGCGTACTGTTTGTTTGGGAGAGGTTGGGCGTGGTGTTTGTTGGTAAGGTGAAGATGATGATGGTGATGGTGATGGCAATGATTGAAATAATAATGCCGATGATGATGATGATGATAATGATAATGATAATGAAAAAAAGGTGATGATGATGGTTGTGGTGATAGTGATGGTGATGGTGATAATAATGATAATTATGATGATGATAATGATGATGACGGTGACAATAACGGGGCAGATGATCGTGATGATGATGTTGATAATGATAACGAAAACGACGATGATGATGATTGTAATGATGTTGGTGATGATGATGGTAGTGATGGTGGTAGTGATGATGATGATGGTGGTGATGATGAAGATAATGATGATAATAATGAGGATGATGATTATGATTATGGTACAAATGGTGGTGATGATGGAGATGATTATAATGGTGATGTTGGTGATGATGATGGTAGTGATGGTGATGGTGATAATGATGATGGTGATGGTGATAATGATGAGAATAGTAATGATAATCGTGCAGATTGTGGCGGTGGTGATGATTATGATGATAATGAGGAGGAGGATGATGATAATGGTGCAGATTATGGTGATGATGATGATGACGACGACAACGATGATTATAATTAATATGATGGTAGTTACGATGGTGGTGATGATGAAGATAATGATAATAATAATGATAGATCATGATGACGATGATGGTGGTGGCGACATTGTTTTGGGGTTGTTGTTGTCAATGGTTGTTGTTCGTTTTAGTGGTGGTAGTGGTTATGGTTGTGAGGTGATATTGGTAGTATATGTTGTCATGAGGGTGTGGTTGTGATGATAATAGTGATTTTGATTAATGTTGTGTTGGTCGTTATCGTCGTCGTTGTGTTTTCGTAATTATTGGTGGTGGTTGTGGCAGTGGTGATGTATGTTGTCGCAAAAATGGTCATGTTAAAGGGGGTGATTGAGATGGAAATTGAAAAGGAAAAGTATATAATAATATTTATACAGGAAAAGTGAATGGAAAGAAAGAAACAATCCATCATTATTAAATAAAACTTAAACGATAGTCTGTAAGATAAGGACCATAGATGTTCACTTCCGGCAGAAAGTGTGAAATTTGGCACATAGGCGTATTTTTGGACGCTGATTTCGAAAATTGCCGGCCCCAAGCGATCCGACAACTCGATCGGCCGCCATTTTGAAATCCAAGATGGCCGCCATGAAAACCATTGAAACTGCCTAACTTGAGTTCTAAGTGGCATGTGGCACTGAAATTTGGTACAGAACAGGATTTTGATATCCTGAATTCGAATATTGCCGGACCCCATCGATTCGACAACTCAGTCGGCCGCCATCTTGAATTCCAAGATGGCCGCCATGAAAATAATCGATATGCCTAACTTGAGTTGTAATTGACATGAGGTACTGAAATTTGGTACACAGATGTATTCTGACATTCTGAATTCAAATATTGCCGGCCCCCACCTGTCCGACCACCTGGTCGGCCGCCATCTTGAATTCCAAAATGGCCGCCATGAAAATAACTGAATATGCCTAACTTGGGTTATAAATGACATATGGTACTGAAAAAGATGTATTTTGACATTCTGAATTCATATATTGCCGGCCCCCATCAACTGATCACTCAGTCGGCCGCCATCTTGAATTTCAAAATGGCCGCCATGTAAATCATCGATGTGCCTAACTTGAGTTCTAAATGACATGTGGTATTGAAATTTGGTATGCAATGATATTTTGACATCCTGAATTCAAATATCGCCAGCCCAAATCGATTCAACTGCTCAGTTGGCCGCCATCTTGAATTCCAAGATGGCCGCCGTGAAAATCATTGATATGCCTAACTTGAGTTATAAATGACATATGGCACTCAAATTCGGTACACAATGGTATTTTGACATTATGAGTTCAAATATCGCTGGCAGCAATCGATTTGACCACTCAGTCGGCCGCCATCTTGAATTCCAAGATGGCCGCCATGAAAATCAATGATATGCCTAACTTGAGTTATAAATGACATGGCACTCAAATTTGGTACACAATGGTATTTTGACATCCTGAATTCAAATATTACCAGCCCGAAACGATCCAACCACTCGGTTGGCCGCCATCTTGAATTCCAAAATGGCCGCCATTGAAAACCATGGAACATGCCTAACTTGAGTTATAAATTACATGTGGCACTAAAATTTGGAAAACATTGGTATTTTGACATCCTGAATTCAAATATCTGCGGCAACAGTCAATTTGACCACTCAGGTGGCCGCCAAGAATATAATTGATATGCCTAACTTGAGTTCTAAATGTCATGTGAAACTGAAATGTTGTATTTTTACCTCCTGAATTCAGATGTCGCTGGCCCCATCGATCCGTCCGGTCAGTCGGTCGCCATTTTGAATTCCAAGATGGCCACAATGAAAATCATGAAAAATGCCAGACATTCTAAACGATATGCGGCACTGAAAATGGTATACATTGGTATTTTGTTATTCTTCATTAAAAAATTGTCGATCCCTTGTGATCTAACCACAGGGTCATCCCCATTTAAAATTCGAAGATGGTCGGCTTGACAAATCATTGAAAATTGCTTATTTGAGTTCTAATTGCCCTTTGGAAATTATTTTTGTAAACAATTGTACCTTTTTTTACCTTGTCGTACAAGAGTGACTTTCAGATGCCACTCATTATTGAGAGTTTTCAGGGCCCTTCTGACCTTTCCACTTGACTTAATTAATTTTTCCAATAATTCCATGTATATGGCATCATATTCCTTCCTTTGGACATTTTCTGTGTTGTTAACTTGTAATAAACTCATGTTTTTCCAACCTTGTCTCATCGTACTACTGTCCTAAACTTAAGCTGTTGAGCCTAATCGATCTGATTGCTAAACAAAGATAAAAATTTGTAATTTCTAAACAAAGGCAAACGAGAGTAATGGCCGCAGGACACTTTTTTTTTTTTTTGGGGGGGGGGGGTTGCACACCTCAGTGCTGGCTTTGCCTTCAACCATAAATTGGGTAATGCGATCTCCATAGTAAAAAAGTTGTAATAGATCGTGCTTTATGGTATGGAGAAGAAGAAAAATCATGAGTGGCCTAGCTACCTTTAGTTTAAAATGGTAGGAGGGGCTGATACTTGGTACATGTGGGTAAAGTGACATGCTAATTTCAGATGAGCCTATATACATCTTGATTTTATACATGACTGTGAATATAATATTGGCCGCCATTTTAAAGCAGCAATTGCAATATTGAAAATATGTAGAGCCTGTCATGAGTTGTTAATGACGACGTCTCCGCGACGAAAAAAAAAATCATAGATATGAGCATGTTCTTTTTTTCTCATGAGACGTCGCAGAAGCTCATGAGATGTCGCAGAGACTAATGAAACTTCTCTGAGACGTCTCCGTCATATTGTCTTGAATCTGTCTCAAATCTAAAATCCATTTCATGGCAAGTGAGATACCACCATCAGTGTTGTAATTTTCTTGTGCTAGGCATTTTCCATGATTTCCATGGCTGATCACCGTGTGGTCAGATCGCTATGAGTTGGCAATATTTGAGTTCAGGATTTATTATCAAAATACAATTGTATACCAAATGTCAGTGTGACATGTCATTTAGAACTCAAATTATGCATTTTCAATGATTTTCTTGGCGGCCATTTTGAAATTCAAGATGGCGGCCGACCAAGTGGTCAGATTTCTATACTCAGATAGTATTTAAATTCAAAGTATCAAAATACCATATTGTACCAAATTTCAATACCCCATGTAATTTATAACTCAAGTTAGGAATGTTCGATGGTTTTCAATGGAGGCCATTTTGGAATTCAAGATGGCGGCCAACCGAGTGCTTGGATCGGTTTGGGCTGGTAATAATTGAATTCAGGATGTCAAAATACCATTGTGTACCAAATTTGAGTGCCACATGTCATTTATAACTCAAGTTAGGCATATACCCAACTAACAAATGGACGTTTTAAAAACGTTTTATGGACGTCAAAATGTGGTAGGTTTTAGACGTTTTAAAAACGTTTTGTTCGACGTTTTAAAAACGTTTTATAAACGTTAAAAGAACCAATAAAAAACCTTTAAAAACCTTTCGGAAGCTCGAGACGTAAAAAAAAACCTTTTGAAAACGTTCTAAATATATTGTGGACGTTGTTAGAACATGCAGAATACCAAAAACGTTTGGAACGTTCTTAAAGCGTTTTTAAAACATTTTTAAAAACCTTGAAATGGACTAAAAACGTTTTAAGATCGTCTAGAAAACCTTTAAAAAACCTTTGAAACCTTTTAAAAACTTGTGTAAACAAATATAAAAAATACAAATATGTTGTATGATTCAAGCACCTCAAACCCTTGGCCATAAGTGGAATGGCACTTTAAGAGTGAAGTGTCTGCAAACTAAATCATGCTTAAAAGCAGACTTTATTGGATATCATTAGGATTTACTACTGTATGATGCTCCATAAAATTGATAGTTTCCCAGCAAACACAGAACGTTTTCAGAAAGTTTTCAAAACGTTTTTTCTAGGTTACCAGCCCAAACCGATCCAAGCACTCGGTTGGCCGCCATCTTCGTCCTAAATGAACGTTTTTAAAACGTTTATATAACGTTAGAATTTGGACATCTCATTTATGCCAAAATTTAGGTTTTTTTTGAGGACGTTTAAAAAACGTTTTTTGGACGTTACAAAATTAAACGTTTTGTATAGGACGTTTACAAAACGTTTGGTATAGGACGTTTACAGAACGTTTGATATAGGACCTTTACAAAACGTTTGTGGACTTTTTGTACATAACGTTTACAGAACGTTTTATATAGGCCTACGTCTTGTTCAATAAATCGATCAACTTAGGATTTTTAAAAACAAATAGCAGAAGTGATCATTATGTTTTCTACTTGCAACTAAATAGAAACAAATAAAAACACATATCACTAAAATAGGCGATTTCTATATTGAAAGCAAGATTTTTATTTATTTTTTTTCATTATATACACAACAAAAAAAGTAAGTCCCCCCCCCCTAATCAAAATGATGTAACTTATTGAGTACCTTCTGTGAAAGAAATACATCGATCGCTTGAGACATGCATGAGTGATCAACGTTTAAAGCAAAAATTGACATTTTTCAAAAGTCACAAGGGTCATTTTGGAGTCTGTAAAAATAACAATTTTGTAAAATTTTCTTTTTACCTTGTGTTTAATTGTTTTGTTGGATTTATCATCCAAAATTTGATCATCCAACACCAATCCCTATACATGTCAATATTTTTCATGGATGAGTGGGCACAATTTTAAAAATTGTGTTCAGGCCTTCAAAAATGGTAAAATCCAACAATTTTATTTAAAGAATTGACATCAGATATTATCATCAACATTATCAACACATTTTGTGAGAAAATGAGCACTATTCGTCGTGTCATGGACGAGTGAGCACACTTTAAAGGTGAATTTAGTGACTTTTGTAATGACAATTTTGCCTTTAACATTTGTTTATTCATGCATGACGCGAAGGTTTTATGTCATTTTCGCACATAAGTTAGTCATAGAGTGTATAAAGATAACTGCCAAACCATTTTACTCAACACCTTTTTGTCAAAAAGTTCCAGCATGTTGATTTGGGACTTGTTTTTGCTTCGAGATTGTACACAATGTCAATGGAGACGAAATCAAAATTTTAACAAAATTGAAATTCGGCTTAATTTCATTGATGATTTTTGTTAATTCTACTGGGAGTTTTTTCACGAAACTTGGCACACAACTTCAGTGTGGTGCTAACTAACAGGAACAAACGCTAAATTGAGAATCTGATAAGGCACGGGGTAGGGCCAAAGCTCTGAAATTCCTCCTTATTTACATATTTTTCTACTAACTTCTGCTCACTGAAGCATAAAAAACTGGAATTTTCGTAAAAAACTCGAATAAAAAAAACTATACAAGAAGGTATGTGACAATTATCGAAAGTAAGCAATTGAATTTTAGTCCACAAACGAAAAAAATGGCTTTTCACGTATCACGTGTTCATTGAAGCGTGAATTTTTAATAAAATGCCATAGCATCATTTGAAAACAATTATTTGACATACATAATGACAAAAAATGTTGAGAAAATTATTTTATTACACAAAATTGAGCAATACTTATCTATGGAATTTGAAAATATCCTTTTTTTGCTTTTATTAAGTGTTCATTCAACCGTGAATTGATGAATATTGTTTAAAACACTCTTCCAGATTGCACATTCCGTCGTAATCAATCACTTTTTAAAAGTAAAAATGTGTGAAAAATGCAGTTTTTGCAAATTTTACCTCGTGTTCATCCAACCGTGAAATTTAATGCAAAAGACGTTTGACGTGTTAGAATAAGTGCAACAACCCTTCTGAACATATTTTTTGTTACAAAGTTTGAATTTGTTCCAATATTATTGAATTAAAGTTATGAAACTGACCTTGTGACTTTCGAAAAGTGACATTTTTGCCTTTTGACAGTGCTCATTGAAGCATGACTTAACGAATTTCAGTAAAATTCACCAAAATGGAAGGTGATAAAATTACCTACAATCACATGTAATAACATTCGAGAAATATGTGTACACGATTCATAAAAAATAATAACAATAATAAAAAATAAATATATAACAGTAACATATTTGTAATGATTTTACATACTCAATTTTAATTGAACCTTATAATGAGACTTATTTTATTAAACGTTTTATGAACGTTTTTTATACGTCCAAATGGGACCTTATGCAAATGAGAAGGTGATTAGCATATAATACGTTAGACATATCGAAATAAACGTGTTTATTGAAATTTTTTCCATTTAACAGTAATAAATTAATTCTTTGGTGTTTCATTTTATTGTAATATTGTTCTGAAACACACATAAATATAAAGAAAACTAATTCAGTATTGAAATGTACTAACATAACAAATAAAGTAATAACTAACCATCACTAACAATACATTCAATAAACTATAAAGTTTCTGGAGCATCATACAGTGTTAAATCATAATGATATCCAGCAAAGTCTGCTTTTAAGCATGATTTAGATTGTAGACACTGCACTCTCAAGTGCCGTTCCACAAATGGTGGCCAAGGGTTTGAGGTGCATGAAACATATTTATATTTATTATATTGTTTTCACACGTTTTTCAGAGGTTTCCAAAGGTTTTTTTAAAGGTTTTCTAGACGTTCTTAAATCGTTTTTTAGTACATTTCAAGGTTTTAAAAACGTTTTTAAAACGTTTTAAAAACGTTCCAAACGTTTTTAAAAGGTTTTCTGCATGTTCTAACAACGTCCACAATATATTTAGAACGTTTTCAAAAGGTTTTTTTTACGTCTAGAGCTTCCGAAAGGTTTTTTTTGGTTCTTTTAACGTTTCTAAAACGTTTTTAAAACGTCCAATAAAACGTTTTTAAAACGTCTAAAACCTACCACATTTTGACGTCCATAAAGCGTTTTCACAAAACGTCCAAGAAACCAACTTGGAACGTTTTTAAAACGTTTTTAAAACGTCCATTTGTTAGTTGGGTTATTGAAAGTATTGTTTGTGATGGTTAGTTATTACTTTATTTGTTATGTTAGTACCTTCCAATTCTGAATTAGTTTTCTTTATATTTATGTGTGTTTCAGAACAATATTACAATAAAATGAAATACCAAAGAATGAATTTATTACTGTTAAATGGAAATAGTTTCAATAAACATCTAACGTATTATATGCTAATCACCTTCTCATTTGCATAAGGTCCCATTTGGACGTATAAAAAACGTTCATAAAACGTTTGATAAAATAAGTCTCATTATAAGGTTCAATTAAAACGTCTTGTGAACGTTTTGATTAAATCGTTACATTTTGTAGCGTTCTGAAAATGTTCTGTGTTTGCTGGGATGACGTTATCGATCAATCCTCGACGCGCATCATCGTATATGAAATGATTTGAAATTACCGGTAATAAAATTTTGTATGTAAACCCATTAAAAATATGTTATTGCTATGTAGGCCTATTTCATTTTTTTATTTATTTATTTTTATTTATTTATTTAATTTTATTTATTTTATTCTATTTTTTATTTTTTTGGAGGGGGGTGTTGAGCCCTCAAATGTAAAAATCGCCCACTAATGTAAAAATGCCCTCAAATGTCACAACACGTCAACCACAAATGTAAAAATTGCCCTCAAATGTCACAACACGTCAACCAGAAATGTAAAAATGCCCTCAAATGTCACAACACGTCAACCACATATTGTGGTATTGGAATGTTATGGTAGTACTCTTAACACAAGACAGGTTAAGCTGAGCGGTTTATATGATAATTATATCTGTTTAATTAGGAGCTTCGATCACGACATCACATCTTCGAGGCATCTCAGATGGCAGAACCTAGTCTCTAATCAAGACGTTAATCACTTATCATTACACCTCCCTTCCTTTAAAAGAGCTTGTCTCGATTTTAGACATATTTTTATCTGAGGTGCCTTTACAAACTTATAAAACATAATATCATTTTTGAAGCCTGTCTAACCTTGTTTCTGTAAACAGCCTTCAATAACACAAACATATATACAACTTTTCATTTGGTGATGTATAATTTTCAACTGAGTTCCTTTGTTTAAAAGTCCAATGATTAAAGTTCTATCAAAGATAAAACTGCTTGCGTTGAGTGTTCTGTTTGTGGTTTCCAAGTTCTTTCCTGTGAGTTTCTCTTATAATTAATCTCCAGTTTTTACTATCATTTTGTTTTGATAAGTTTCTTCATGCAGTTCCTGTAGATTCAATTAATGTTCAATTAAGCGATCTGGTGGCTTCACGGTGCGTCCGCTTCTGGTTGTACGCGATGCTGTTGATGTCGATGGCGCGTCATCTGCTGGTGGATTAGCATCGTA
Organism: Paracentrotus lividus; assembly: GCA_940671915.1. NCBI lineage: Eukaryota > Metazoa > Echinodermata > Echinoidea > Camarodonta > Echinidae > Paracentrotus > Paracentrotus lividus. The sequence goes on from CALNVZ010000174.1 coordinate 58,521,332, forward strand.
GTCATCTTCGACGTTCTCTGGCTGATCGTCGTCGTAGTCGACTTCATGTGCGATATCTGGTTTCTTACGATGAGTTGGTCTGATGTGACGACGGTTTCGTCTGCGAATTACACCGTGTTCAGTTTGTACCAGATAAGACCTGTTTTCAAGTTTGGTCTTAACAACACCTTGCTCTGACCATCTGTTAGTGTTCATGTCAAGAAGTCTGACATGCTGACCAATGCTAAGTTCTGGTAGATCATGAGCATGTTGATCATAGCGTTGTTTCTGCTTCTGCTTCTGCCTTTCCTTCCTTTCCTTCAATTAATGAGAATCAATGTTCTGTGGATCAAGGAGGTTGTCCATCATGGGCAGGTTAGATCTCAAACGGCGATGATACAGGAGTTCAGCAGGGGATT
>CALNVZ010000174.1:58565364-58579308 GCA_940671915.1 Paracentrotus lividus
ATTTTGGGGGCCCGCCCCCACAGTTTTCATCTTTTGGTTTTCTTGATTATGCGAGCAACTATCTTTTCAAAGAAATGATCAATTTGAATAAGTACGCTAATGAGTCCGAATTTTTCAAAAATAGGAATAACTTATTGCAAAGGGAAAAAACTTGTCACTTGTGTCAATTCGAAATCCATAGTAAGATCAAATTCTGTACAATATGCAATTTTGCTCTCAAATAGCTCATACGCGCATAGTCATCTTCCTCGATTACGCATAATATATTACACCTTATGATCAAGCAGTTTTTAAAAGCTGAAATTCTCAGCTTTCAAAATATGAGTAATCATCTCGATTGGTTTAAAAAAAGCCTGTCACTTTGAATATATCACAAACGAATCTTTCCGATGGTCAATATTTCCGCAATCACATGCATATCGAATGTGACGGCGTCTTCGCAAATAGCACAGTAAATTTTATACAAATCGTTAGAACATCAACTATGTGAAATAAAGATTCTGATTACAACTTTAGCACAATGTGTGTTATGAGCTGCCAAAGTTTTCCCCCAATCTGGTCTGAAGCATTCATACCTACGAAACTATGATAAAAGTTCATTATTTATCATGTCAGGACCATTCCTCGAACGGATCGACTGACATTCATTTACTGACAGGGAAGTTTCTTAGGCGAGTTTTGTGCGCTAAGTAATAATTGCATGCAGTTGTCAATCGGTCGCTCCCGCCGTTAGCGCGGGTTGTTTTTCAGCTGCGTGCATTTCACTAAACTCAGAATGTAATGTTGCGTCCCCTCCTCAAATAATGGACGGCTTTATGTTAAGATTTAATGTCATACGTTAGATTACATTCACGTGGAGTAGAATTGATATGTACAACGAAGTAAATGGCTTGTGCCCCCTCTATTTTCCAATTTGCCTAATGCACCCTGTATTTCGAAATCATGACCTGCTAACTGCTTATTCACTTTAAATTCTTATTTTTTTTTATGATCAATTTTCAAAACGATCTAACATTATACATAATACACGACTGTTGACATTTGGGCAGAAGGCCCTGTTCAAAATCTGCATCCCCTGCTGACTGACATTTATCCCTCTACTACCTCTGTTTTCAGAACATGCAACGGACAAAGTACAAGAACGCAAATTCTTTTGAAGCATCAACATAGACTGTCCGGCAGAGGTCTAAGAGTAAAGTGAAAGCCAACGCAGTTTAAGACGGTAATTAAGTTATAGCCTTAGTTCAAACAATTTCATGAATTTCATACGGAAATTAATGTACGGGTTAGCCCCTTTATTATACTGACTTATTATTGTTGGCAGCATCGACGAGTGAGACCAGTCATAATAGCGTGTCGTCTAAAAGTAACATATCTTTCTTAAGGCTGCAAGTGGGCACCATGTAACTACATCAAAAGGAATTTTTTGTTGATTTGGGAGTTTTGTGCCAATTTCTCTTCTGGGTTTTGTTGTTTTCATTTTTTTTAACAAACGAAGAGGAACGTGGAGACATTTTTGGGTTCAATAACAACAAAACGAAATCGTAATAAATATAATGAAAGTGTATGACATCAACAAAACATACTGTATAACGTTCACGGACTGATTGCGTATCAACACAAATATTCTCTTCTTCGAGGTGATTCTCTCTCAAGAGATGCTCTCCCAACTGTACCTGTTCGTAGAAAGGCAGTAAAAATGAGAGGCTTAGAATACTGATTCTTCCCGTTCATAAAAATCCAGCCTTATAGAGCGAACTATAGACGAATACAACTTACTGACTTCAGTTATATTAAGAATAAAGACATAGTAAAGAAATGACAATACATGCGTAATCAAATACGTTATCTATATCATTAAATCGTAAAGTTCCGTGTGATACATCAGTAGATTAAGCTTAATGTGTCATCGCATTTCCCACATTGGAAGCAGGATAGACAATTACTCGCCATCATTATTGCAGATCTTAAACATGAGCAACGCCTACATACTGCTATCAGCGCATCTTACGATCATCAGGTCTTAGAACCATGATGAGTGAAATCTGATACGAACTAAATGATCTAATACACTACAGTGACTGTTTATAGGTGCTGAACTACATTTCTATTAAATTATTTTCACAAAAATCAGTTATTTTATAGCCACTCGATGTACCTGTCTAAGCAGAAATACTATCTCCCTGTTTCCATCAACAGTCGGTTTGAATCACGGTTAAAACACACTATTTGGTACTCAAACCTATGGTGCCACTATGTTGCCTATACTTTTTGGGGGTCCTGTCTCCACTCGATGTCTCAGAAGGTTAAAAGTTGGATTAGACGAATAATAATTCCGGTTTTCTGTAGCGACGGAATGCAATGTACTGCATGCAAATGCACTTATATTAACTTACGTCTTATGAGGGCGCTGTGCGGTGTAATTCAAGGCCCTATTTAAATAACAGGGCCCTTAGGGGTAATTCGTGGAGTAAGTCGAGTAAGAATTACTTCCGGTGATAGGCCAGCTCAACTAACCGATCCATTAAAGAACTCATTGAGCTTAGACTTAGTTTTTCTCCAAAGCTCAAGAGATTTAATTTAAAAATTTTTTTGTAATAACTCATCGTTAATTTTTGCACATAGCAGCCCCTAACTTAGGATTTTTTACGGTGGTGTTCGAAAGTTGCAAAAGTGGACAAAAATAACATAAAATTTTTGTGACATCACGCCTGGCGATCAAAATAAGTACCTCAGATTTTTTTTCCACGTTTAATATGGCCGCGGTGATAAGTGGGGGGGGGGGGGGGGGGGGGGGGGGGGGGGGGGGGGGGGGGGGCGATCTGGTGGTCCGGTGGAAAGTGTGAGTTTGTATGATTTCGTAATACTGGCAGGGAGGAAAGATAAATGTAAGGAACGATGTGAGCCTACCCCCTAGTAAGCTGTTGTTATATGGGACTTGCTTCTTGAGGGGGCGAAGGCTGGGATGTTTTTTGTTTTTTACATGGGGAACCCTACGGTAACCCTATTCGGACCGACCCCTCGCCCGCGGCCGGGGTCGGGGGGCCAGCGTGGGGGTGTAAAAAAAAAAATCCGCCTTCGGCTAGAAGAGTACATAAGTAACAGCTATAGGGGAGGCCTCAAGTCGTTCTTTACATGATCTTCCTTTTTTTCCTTTTAAATCAATTTTGTATTTTGTACTTTTTGATATATAATGATATATAAGATTAATATAATGATATCTGAAGAGCTGCGAACGCTCGCAGGAGTGCTATCTAATGTTAGAGGAGGGTGAAGCGTGTGCCCCCGGGGCGCCAAATTAGGGCGCAAAAAATAATTAATGTTGGTTGTAAAAAGAATAAATAATAAATGAAAAGCGAAAAGAACAAAAACAATAAAAGAAGATGACTATGGAAACGACAAGGAAGAGAATACGAAAGAGGACAAAGAAAATTAGGACAAGAAAAATAAGGATTAAAAAACACTTGACAGTTGAAACCAGACGTCATAGATGTAGTTTTTTTACTTTCCAAGAAAATTCCCTTTACTGTCTTGCTTCAGCGTATTACGTTAAACTAGACAATGTCAACAATTGTACTAGTCTTTCAGTTTTTCTACCCAGTGTGGATTCAGTAAGTACGATTATTTCATGTGGGTCAGCGCACCGACATAAAGTAATTACGGTGTGGTCCGAGATTGTTTTAGAAAAATGCCGATTTTCTCAGGGTGAAGTTTGATTTGGCGCACCCGATCTTACAATAGCGCCATGCTTGCACACAGTACACGCATTGGAGGCGTTTTACTACGTACGTGCACGCACCAGGACCAGCGTGAGTTTCTCTTTATTTTCATCTTTCAATTGATTAATCTCAAAAAATTGTGTTTACTTTAAGAAATATATATTATTGTTATCAGTTATTGTTGTATCCTCTATCATATATCGCTTAACTATATCCTAATATCTGGGTCTACCAGTTTTGTCTACAACGAAAAGTACCTTTATTCAATATGAGGTCAATATGACTGTCTGTTATATTGATCTCGTACATATGAGTGATTTGCAGCAGTTTTAAAAAAAAAAACTTTGCGTGAGATCATTCGCATCGGGTTGAAAGCAGTGCGCACACGGGCGCGTTACCACAATGTGCGCGCTGCAATAGTAATTTGTGACACAAAGAGGCACGCGCGCACTCTCCCCGACACATGTTGCACGTAGTAAAGTTAGATCTTACCTATAACGATCCCCTGCATAAAACATCGCACTCGGCAGGAAATTGATTCGCGACAAAACTGACGATATTTTATGGTTTTGAGGCTCCAAAAGGGTAAAAAAAACTATATAATGCTACTTTTTTTCTTTAACGCTATCGTACCAATGCGTGAGAAATGGAGTGTTTCCAGCGTGAGATCTAGTGAGACGGGCTCCAATTGGTATTCTCAGCGCGAATGCGTGAGACTAATTGGCATGTATGATTGATCTTTCTAGCTCGTACGACGAGCTTGTAGAGACATTTGCGATGTGACCCCATGAATATGTTAAATCTAAAAAGGTGAAATGAGAGGAAAACTAACTGATGCGTTCCAGCAGTTGTTCCGATTTTCTGCCACTACGGGCGAGTTTGATGTGTAGCTATTTGAGAAAAAAATTGAAGTGGAAACGGAGATGTGAGTGCCGAGCGATTGCGAATCAGCACGATCGTGCGAAGGTGTGTTTTTATGTTGAGACATGGCATAATGAATAAAACTAATTAAACCTACCTTCGCCCATGTTACGCTTTATTTACCGCACAATACTAGAAGAAATGCGAGTAAGCAGTCGTGCTTCCAGGTCTATCTATCTTGTCTGCTCTACATGTAATAAATGTAACGGATCTTGCTTCACTTCAGTACTTAAAACAATTACAAAATGGTAGGTTTCAAGGAGAGCAGTAGTGCAAGAGGTATATACAATCCTTGAATCAGAGTAGGCCTACAGTAAAGTTTGTTCATTTAAGCAGAGTAATGGGATAGCTGTACGGCTTCCGAGTGACTATCGACCTGAATTTGGAATGTTTTCCTAGTGGGTGCATCAACTGACATGCTCAGGGAAAGAGCTCTCAGTTGGTTGATGCACGTCTGATGGATAGTAATGCCGTGTGTGCACACAGCCCTTTGTGGCTTTGTCCAGATTGAACCTGTGCCCCTTGTTGTGGTAGTGTCAGCCAGTGAAGAAGTGGTCAGGGTTCTAGGGTCTATGTCAACTGTCGAGGAACACTTGTAGACGCTGGCATTCATATCTCCTCGTCCGTTCAGGCGTAGCTCCATGGATTGGTAACTTAGGGCATTTCGAGTCTCTCTTTGTTAAGGTGTAGATTGGTTCCTTACTAGGGATTAGATGCTTGTGGCCCTCTTCTGCATTCTGTTGCACAAGCGTTGTTTGCATCTGCATACTAGGTTTATTGGCTATCCAGACTAGCATTAACCTAACTCTCAGGAGGAGGTGCTCATGGTACATTACCTTGTGAATAGTCAAGGTCCTTTGGGATCGTGTGGGATGTACTCATGTCACCTGGAAGGCCCGCGCTAATGCTGGATGATGCATGAGACCCTGTTAGAGCCTTTGTTTACCCGGCACCGTCCATATATAGTCGTTAGAGAGAATCGTGCGTGTAAGACATCTAATTAGTGACCGACCAAATTATGTCTTTTTGCACTCTCCTATGTTATGGTTATTAGTAGAAAATACACACAGCCGGTGGAAGGAGTCTATGCTAAAGAGTAGGAGAACTAAGTCAAGAGTTGAATAATTAACAAATGTCTGTTTGTTACGTGCTTGCTCATAGACTTCGCAGGGAGTGGGGTGTTTGTTATGGTTATAGTGTTGTTCATTTATATATTTATAATTGAGTGAGGATGACATAGGCCTGAGATTCTTCCTACTATGGCTTGTTCGTTTTTGAGATGCCGTATACACCATACAATCGGACTGTAGAGTATTGATTGCTAGCGTTCGACAAAAAGAGACGGCACCATTTATTCCGCCATTTTAATTACTGCCGTCTTTGGTTCGAAAACGAAAAAAAAATCCAAGAGTCAGGTGACAGATGTAGACATAGAGTTTATAATTGTAATTTGGCACGTAGGGGAGACTCAGGTTAGTTGAGCAAGTGGTTAGTTGAGCACCCCCGCTCTAAATAGGTGCAAGACCATTTTTTAAATTCATAATGCTTCCATCTCTTGTTACAATAATGATGAGAAGATGGAACCATAACATGCTAAATTTGATACATGGGTGCAGACTACAAGCTTGTTAAATCAAAAATTGATGTTTTGCTCGGTCCCAACAGTGCTTCCGTGAAAAGTGACATGTGTGGCTCATATTTTTGACACCTAAAATGTTACGGACCTATCTACTACCGTCTGAACAGGAGTACATTGTATATAAATTTAAACCATATCTTAGATTTTGTTGCCTAGTAGAGATTTCACTATTCCCCCCATTAGTAAAAAAGAAATAAGGTGTGGGGTTAGTTGAGCCGTTGTTGATGGGGTAAATGTTAAGCCTATGCCTACTGGTTGGAATTTTTTGAAAAGAAGATTTTGGGGTTTTGTATGCGCGTGTTACATGAATTTATTATTTTGTTATCTTTATTAAAGGAAAAAAGCATCTGTCATTGCCAAGACTATTTATAAAGGACGTACCTGCGAAATGAGGGGGAAAATTAAATACAGCCAAAAGTAACCGTATGTGTGAGTGCATGCATGTGAGTTGGTTGTATGTGAGGATAGTGGGTTTGTGTGTTTTATGTGTGTCTTTTGGGATGGGGGAGTCAGCCCCTCCACAAATTGATTAATGCGCATGGCTCAACTAACGCCAACGCCTTGGCTCAACTTACCTGCGTGTTGGTGTTAGTTGAGGCCACTTACCACTTTTTCTTTAAGTTGCCGGGGCTCCCATAACCGAAAGTGTATTTGTCGTGATATACCTTTTTATAATTTGCCTAACATACTACTCTTTGCAATCCCAAATCCTCAACAAGCCTGGATAAAAACTTCACCAGGCACTTGGGACCTTTGAGTAAAAGTGGCTCAACTAACCTGAAGTCTCCCCTAGGTGGTATTACTGATATATGTGTAATGCAAAAAACTATGCGCAATAGCCGTACAGGAGGAAGGAGAACAAAAATGAAAAGGAGAGAAAGAGTGAAATAAACTTTTTGAAAAAGAAGAAAATGAAATGTGTAATGTGATGAATGTACATTTAATTCCCTTTTACAATTCCACAGTTTTGAATCGTCTTCAGCCTAATCATGGAAAAAGCATTTGGCTAGAAAAGTCAACCAATAAAGTGCGTATCAATAAAACGGGACAGTTTTGAACGTCTGTCTAAAATTCAGATCGTTCAGATTATGATAGGTCTATATTTTGATATTATAAAATGCTCTGTAAGTCTTATCCTTTCAGATGCCATTAAAGAAGGAAATAAGTTTCGTTTCAGTGCTTGAGCGCACACGGAACGGTTTGTGTCAGGGAGAAAAAAGACGTTGCGCAGCAAATTGAAAGAAAATGAGCAATATGATCAGGAGATCGCACTTGCTAATCAGCAGACCAATTCCTTTTAACCATTATCATTATCTTTGCCCCATAATTTTTTTAATCTATGCTTTCACAGTCCATTTACAAGCTATTTTATTTGCTTTAAATTGTTGTTTGTTTCTTGTTTTTTGTTTTTTCATTTTATAATAAGTCTTTTTTAGCAATGAATAATCCCATGTCTAAACTCATAAAAAAGAATAAAAAAAAAAAAAACTTTTTTTGTCAACCCAAGGAAAGGGATTGGTTATTGGTCAATTTGATTGATTGATTGATTTACTCGATTGAGTTGCTTTGTTTGTTTCGTTCGTGGCTTGAGCATATACACGGAAAGTTTTTTGAGAGGGAGGGGGGGGGGTTAAAAATATGGAAAAAAGGGTCTTCGTTCAAATTCAAAGGGTATTTATTATTCTGAGTCATTACTATTCTGAGTCAGGTACACCATGTCGGATGATTGTTGCTTTTGCAGCTGGATCCAATGATTATGTTAGTCTTTGAGTCGCTTTCCTATGATTCCTTCCAATGATTTAAATCAATCATTTGAACAATTAACAAAAAGTAATCGAATCAATGAGTCAATCAATCATTCAAATAAATAATTGAATTAATCAACGAAGTAAATCATTCAAATGGTCATCTAGCTCACTCCTTCATTCATCATCGATCAAGTTCAATAAATCACTCCCATCAATCGAATCAATCATCAATCAATCAATCAACTCAATCAACCAATCGAATCCCCTTAGGCTTTTTTTTGTAAGTTTGAAGGAATATTCAAATGCATAACTGATAACATGCTAACAATAAAACATCGAAATAAAAGAACACACACAAAAACAAAAGTAAAACAAGTTCAACGTAAAGTAACATAGCTTTTGTAGAATGATTTGAAAGCATAGATTCGAAAAGAAATTGGCACAGAAATAATGGAAATGTAAGAGGAGTCGGCTGATTAGGCAAAAAGTCGCATGATCATCATTTCTCCATTGTTCTTCCGATTTTGTGCGCAAGCCTCTTTTTGAGCCCGTACAACGTTACGATGGGCGCTCAAGCATGAACGAAACTTATTTCCTTTTAATGGCATCTGAAATGATTAACACTGTCAGAGCATCTATTAACATACAAATATAGACACATATAATTTGAAACGAAATTTTGACAGACTTTTCAAACTGTCCCCGTTTTTATTGATACGCACTGTTTATCCTGATCATTTCTACATTGGATTGGCAAATTTTGATTGAAATAAAAAAGTTGAAAATTTTCGGGTTTGCATTGAGAATATGCCGATGTTTTATTCTTAGAACCACATTTCATTCTAGTGGATTATATTTTATACGTTCATAAAACTTTCAGAGACAGTGGTTAAGAATATAGAAATAGGGTTTTGGCCTCTCTGACGGCTATCAACAACATGTATGAAGGTTTCTAAAGACGTATGGTTTTGTTTGTATTTTTTACAATCGATTTTGCCCCCATTGACGCATGCGCAGATTTAAATTTGATCAGCGCGTTCGTCCGTATGGTCGGCTGGAACGATTAAAATATATTGAGAAGACTCCTCAGAGAAGTGTCTAAATTTGCCAATCCAAGGAAAAAAACCTGAGTTTTTACCCCCGACCAAACGCCTAGTAGACCTATTGGTCAATGGACCAAATGGTTAGTGGACTAAAAGGTCATTGGACCAAATGGCTGTAGACCAAATGGAATTAGACGAACTAGTAGTAGACCAATAGGTTGTAGACCAATAGGTTACAAACCGATATTACAGCGCTTGCAGCACGGAACACACACAGCAATATACACACGGCGCATCAGCGTGCATTATTCTCTGCGCTAACGGTCAACGGCTTGCACCGTACGGTATATTTTTCGAGGTTCGAAAAAATAGGAATAAATTTTGATAATCGCAATATAATGACAAACATACACATTTGAGTGTTGTGGGAAGATATAGTCATTGATATACTACTATATCCTCTCAAAAACTAGAAATGTAATATTTTTGCCTGCAAAAGGCTGACACTACCTTTAAGGCGAATAACAAAAGGGACATTTAGAGCAAAGTATGCCCATCATCATGACTAATGTCATTGCTGTATACCTCACGATTTAAAAAAATTTTTTAAGGAAACGTAATGAAATATTAAAACATCACCAAAAATCTAATTTTGATTGAGATGCGATGTGATTTGTGATACGTCTTGTCGAAATGAGAGAGAAGTCGCAGATCAAAGATCCGAGTAAATCGACAAACTAATAAAAAACTCAAAATTTTGAGGAATTTTTTTTTGTTGATTTTCTGGTTCTACCATGCTTCATCTTTGCTCTGTTAAAAAAAAATGAGTGAAAATGATAACGGGAAAGTGGTAAAAAAGCAGTTTTTCGGCGAGTGTTTTTTTCGGTCATAATTTTTTTTTTCCAGGACATATAAGCGAACGTCCACGCTCATTTCCCCTCTCCGTTTAGCTCCGCCCTTAGCAACGCATGGCTTTGTTTATTGGACGTTCGCGGTCGTGTGATGTGGTGATTTCAACTGGCTTTTGGTTTTGTGAGCGAATAGCGAACTAAACTCTTTCAGCTGCATCAGAAATTTGCAGTGCGATGCCACAACCTGCTGGAAATAAACAGCGTTTTCATCGGGATAGCGGAGCACGCCAAGCGAATGTTCAAATTAAACATCGAGGAGGGAACGAGGGGGAGGGGTTATGTGGGGAAGACTACTATTGCTATCTGAGATTCACAAAGAATGATTATTTCAGCATTTTTGTTCTAGGGCGCGTATCTGTGTGTCTCTGTAATGGAAATAAAACCCCTAAACCAAATTTGGTTCCATCAGGGAAACATAGAGCATCACAAAAGAGAGTGACGTGATATATCTGATACAAGTATTAGGTTATAGTCTTCTGCAGTTTATTAGAAAAGATAACGTGTTTAAGAAGTAGGTTTTTACTAAACGACGAAACAAAATACGATTTACTCTAAAATAATTCATTTCTAAAAAATTATCAATATCTTCTTATTACTTGGTAACAAGTTTGATCAATAAAAGACGAGATCGAGCAAATCATTACTTTTTATTTTCATTGTCTTAAGCTAACCTAGCCATCATAAAACGTGATCAGAAGAAATTTCAAATACATTGTGAGGCGCAAATATTTATTAAAACATTTTGGAGGCTTATCTCTATAAATATCTTATTCAAAGAATATAAACAAAATGCATAAGCCCTGTACAAGAATAGTTTAGTCTATAGACCATTATTAATGTTCAAAATTTCCACAGAGTTCAGATCAAAATGACTCGCTTTATTATGAGTGAATTATAACGCGTTCGACATTCAAAGAACGCACGCAAACATCGGAATTAAAACCCAAAAAGGTTTTAAAATAGTTTTGTTTCTGACTAATTTTAGCGCCAGATCGGTAACAACTTTTCTTAAAAGAGCGGAACTTTTCTTAAAGAATTAGAAAGAGCATGACGTTTTTATTTATTTGACGAAGATTAAAACAACTAACCAATCAGCTTCTTTTTTTTTTTTGGAGAAGATGAAATGATTAGACAACATCGCCGTTGTTCGATCATGCGTGACGGACGATATTGTTCTGATAATCTGAATGCAGCTCCTCATGTCAGAATCGTTCACCTTTGTAACAAGTGGTGCTAGGGCATTTCGGTGAGTACACCGGTGACAAAATGTTCTTATATTTCTGGCGCGCAGTCAAACGGACGTCAAACTTCGCAGACGTTTTTCTCTGATTTTGATTTCAAGAGCACAATTTCCTCGCGTTCAGAGGCTAATTCTCCACTTCTATTTACTCTTTCAGTCGGGTTATATATCAATCAAGGCAATGAATCAGGATCAATAATATAAAATAAAATGGATTTCAAAAATCGCGACTAGTCTTTCATTCGAACGTGACGCCATCACATATGTAATTATGACAATGTATCGCTATTTTTTTTTTTTTAATCTACGTTGCAGAATAGTGTTTCCACAAAGTGCAATAGGTAGTCATATTGATAAAATGACAGAAGCGGATCTAGAGCTGGGGGTATGGGGGTTGCAACCCCCCCCCTCCAAAAAAAAAAAAAAAAAAAAAAAAAAATCCGGGGACCATTTAAAAAATCTTTAAAAGTTTTAGATGCAGAAAACGCCATTTTCCAAACACAGATTTCAAAAATTTTCCCTACTGTGGGAAGGGGGACACCTCCCACTCCCCCTCGCTCGCTCCGCTCGCTTGGACTTGGTCGCTACGCTCCCTCGCATACCACCCCACCCCCCCCTTATAAAAAGCTGCGATGCCGCTGAAATGCATCCATTCTTCGATCTATGAAAGCACTTATTAGTCATTAGACTCTAGAGTCATTTTCAACGTAAAAATTGCCTGCATGTTTAGTGCATACACTTTTGCACAATGGTTTTTCACAGCACAGTGTGTCTCTCTTTGTTTACCTGGTCAGCTTAGCTAGATAAGTGCACTGAGATATTTTGAGATATGTTAAATATAATATACAAGAAAATAAACTGAATCGGTGATGTAGAATGACATCTTTTGAAATATTTAGTTTCCAAAGAATTACCATTTTTTTTTCATAAATAAACACAAGTGACTTATGTTACCATTGCATGAACAACTAAATATAAAAACTTCAGAATGAGGCATTATGTGGAGTACAACTTTCAGGTTTTAATGTTTTATTTTTCACCAAAAGTTTTGTCATGTTTTTATTGCAGATTGATGGCGTTTTGTTGGACTCAGATGAACAGAGTGATACAATCGTGAAAGAAAATTCTACTCACTTTTGCCAAACGGACATCGGTAAGTATTACTGTACTACAAATGAAAAGCTATTCTCTACAAATAACATAAGTCATATATAATTGAAGGATATCTAAAACGCATACTTTATAATATATAAATGTGATTATTTGTGATTTACCATAAAAGCTGGTAAGAAACTGGAAAACTTTTTTAACATATTAGGGAAATATCTCAGCTTCTGTAGAAGCCCTTCGTCATAGACTGAATACCTTGCTCGGCTTCTGTAGAAGCCCTTCGTCACAGACTGAATACCTCGCTCAGCTTTTGTAGAAGCCTGTCTTCTTGTTGAATTGCCATTGTAAAGGGATGTGGTATTTGTTTGTTAATTGTAAGAGCGCTATATAAATACTTACAGTGAATTGTATTAAATCATGTTTTTTTTTTTATTTGTCGTATAACACTTCTTCCTTCTGTTTTTGTGGTTCATATATTATAGGTTTATGGCAGATTTGCACCAATGATCTTTTGAAAGATGGTAAAAGAGATTATAGTACTTACGGACCAGCAAGGAGGGTGGCAGAGAAAAGCTTTTTGATTGTCACAGGTAATTTCTTAATTAAAATAAAATATATATATTTACTATTTATCAGTAACTGTCAGTTTCTAAGTTCGTACAATGTACTTCCATTATAACAAGCACATAATTATTCAACAGGATTATAATAAGGTAATTCTTCCGTTCCCAATTTCAAATATGTGTCAATGTTTCTATGTGCAGTAAAACCAGATTTCGCAAACTTTGGTACTAGTATGTGACCTCGTCCTGAGCACCTCGTTAATATGGAGTTGATTGTACAGTGCACCATCTTTTTCATGAGGTGCTCGTGACTAAGCCTCTTTACCTAGTTATAATGAAATCCAGTTATACTGAACATATTATAGGCACAAAGACACATGTGTACATGTTTAAAAATAGGGAAAGGGAGATCTGTTTGTTATAAAAAAAATCTTGTTGTATCTATGGTTATTATATAGTGCATTAAAAAAAAAAAAAACATTTATATGGAATATTGGACATATCCTCTCATTTCTTTTCACTTTGGCATTCCCTTCCTCAATATGTATGTATGCATATTTACATACAATTTATATACACAATGTACAGTACATGTACATTGTTTTTATATTGTGATGCCTCATATGGGTTATTATTATTGTCATTGTTATATATTTTCTTCTGTTAAAAAGTTCTTTTGAATGGATCTACATTGGTGTCTTCGACAAATTAATGTCATTCCTAATCTCCTTCTTAAGTAATTGATTGTGTTTTTTTTTTAAACTAGGATTTTCTTAAAATTTGTGCAGTAAATAGCAAAAATATTTGGGAATGTTTGTGCTTTGTTATATTGTCTGATATTACTTTCAATCGATTCATGAAATATTGATCACAAAGCTCCTAAAATTGCAGTTTTGTCCGGACAAACAACCCGTCCGGACATACAACAACCGGGTATACTATGAACGAAGAGACCAGTTCCACCTTACTCCAACTATCTGTCTACTTAGCCAACCTCTTCTTCTTAACCTCTGACACTGTTGCCACGGTGATTGAGGATACCTCCTTGAC
>CALNVZ010000174.1:58582070-58616749 GCA_940671915.1 Paracentrotus lividus
TGGCAAAAGAATTAAATCATCTGCATGACCTCATCTATATTTCATACTATTTAAAGATAGCACCAGAATGCTATTCTAACCCCCCTTAATAAAATGGGCTAATCAATACTACTCTCATGTAAAAGGTAAAGTAACCTATTAATTATACCAATTGCCAATATATCTTAATTACAACAAGTGCCCATACTAAGGAGGCAGACGCAACAACCACGTGGAAATACATACAACGCGTAAAAATACAAGCGGCTCAAAATAAAGCTCAACAAAAACTCGCTTATAAAACTTACCCCCGTGAATGTTATTATCCCGGGTTCAAGCAATTCATACTCTACATAACAGAGAAAGAAATAAATAACTTTTATATTTTAGTTAATATTCTCCAACCAGATGAGGAAATCCATGGGCACTACATATAACATATTGTGAATAATTAATCAATCTTTAATCACATAGATGGCTCAAAACGTATGAATAATAAAATATATCCTTTCACCTCTGCAAGACGCCGCTCAATGACTATGCATGTAATGCAAATATCGCCATCGGAATAATTCTATTTGTATCTATGTTCATATTTATTATATACTTTTCTTATCATCAAATATATTTTCTATTCTTATTATTTATAATTTTCAACTTTTAAAACGCTATCATTACTGCTAATATAATGTGCTATCAGGAAGATAACTTGGGTTTATGAGCAATTTTAGAGCAAAATTAGCAATTTACCAGAAGTTTGATCCGATAGGATTCGAATTACAATATACGCTTTTCCAGATTGCAGTAAGTTATCTATTTTTGAAAAAAAAAAGTCTTACTATTATTCAAATTATCATTCTTAGAAGTAGTTGCTCCATCAGAAAACAAAGTAAAAAAACTGTGACAAAATACAACAATGTCTTGCAGGCGTTTGATTGCGAGGTATAGCCCCTCTTCCTCTAAGGACAACAAAATTGGAAGTGCCATATTAATTTTTCTATGTCACATTGATCGAAGACGGGAAGTTGGAATTTTTCTAATAACAAATCACATAATCCACAGAATCATTCAATTAACTATACAAAATAGACAAATACAAGTATCTTTAGAGGAAATAGACGTCAAGACATCGCACATTAGATAAAACACAAGCAGCATACAGGTCTCACCACTCGGTAGAATCACGCAAAAAAAATATGCTATCATGTTTTACCTTTTGGTTGGACTCTCCAAAATATAAGCAGTTTGGGTGCAATCAATCCCTGCGAGTCGATGTTTACATGCAGAGAAATATACAAGATAGTAATCAAATATACACAATTGGGATTCCAGTAAAATTGATGGGATGTCCAATGCAGGAAATGCCCACTATTTTTGAGGCGCACCCTCAAAAATAGTCCATCTGTCACGAGGAATCCATTAATTTAGCTGATTCGAAAAGGGCATAGGCAAGTGATTTATATCCTACAAGATTACAAGGGAAAAATGCACCAAAATGACTTTAAAAGTCAACTTTCAACGCAATGCCGATTGCTCATTTTGCTGCTGCCCGCCCCCTAGCCTAGCCAAGTCAAACCACACAAGAAAACGCAACGCAACGCAACGATCAACCTCAATAGCATGAACTTGAAGTTGCGATAATACCGATAACTGTGCCTATGTATGAAAATTGCACCATATTGATCTGTTCCTTATCCAATCGTCCAAAGGAATTAATAAGAACCCATAAATACTTTAATCCCCGTCTTCAACGAGAATTAAATTCATTCATCACTTTCTCCGTTTCGTGCAATGAGCACATTGTCGAGTTACGACAATCATCGCTCAGTCCCTTATCGTAATATCGATAGCAAAATAATCCATTCTTAATAATGACGTTCAGAATTATTGCCGGCAAAAACATTCGAAATTGACTCACGACTTCCTTTGTTGTTTTATGTGAAACTAATTAGTCACGTGGACGTTCTCGACCAATCCTATTTAGCAATTTAAACGTAGGATATAAACTACAATATTCCCTTATCTAAGATGTTGCATGGAGTTACACAAGGTAGAAAAACAGACATAGTTTAACTAAGAAAACGTCTTCTCAAGAAATAGTTCATTCTCTCTCATGACGTCACGATAAGTACATCTTTTTCCCTAGGAAAACTGGACTATACTTTTTTCCGACCCCCCCCCCCCCACCTATATTCACGAGCTGCTCTTAGTTCCGACCGGTGTATCTGCTCGCTTTTACCTGAATTTCCAGCATGCGCGCATGCCACGGGAACTTCGCGAGCGCACGACCAAGCTGCGCAGTTCCAGCTGATTTTTGTGTTAAACAGACAAATGGTCTGCCCCACTAGTTACCACGATTGATACAATACAATATTTCCGCAGGCATAATGACGGAAAATTGTGATTTCATTGAACTCCTGACAGCGTTAATAACTCAGAAACAAATTAAGTAGCTACATATATTTCCGTGAATTTTCGTTCACAAATTATGTAGTGACGTTGTGAAGATCACAATCAAATCACTCGATTCAGCCCTCGCAAGATTTTCATCGGGCCTCGAACAAAACGCGCTTTAATACTTGTACACTTGGATCAGAAGAACAAGAAAGGTAAAGCATAGACTATATAATTTGTCATTAGAAAAATAACAAGGATAGGGAGGATATAAAACAATATACAATGGACTCATTCTTCAGAAACAGCTTAAAACTATTCGCACTCAGAACATCACATGTATATTTCTCTCGGCCGAATGGCCCTGACGCGAAATAACAGTGATTCTACCGATTGCGAATAGTTCTTCTTACACCAAATCCCACGATTGTCATTGTAATTTGATTATACTATGCGTGGGTTGTCAGCGTGCCGACGCGCCTCCTTTGGTACAATACTATGGCGACTGCGCCATATAAATGCGCGCCTCATGCGCACCTGCTTCCAACACGAGCAAATCTCTGAGCAGTATTGATATACAAATACGGAACATTCCAAAATAGTATATAATCCAAATATCCATCGCATCGAATTTCCCAGTGAAGAATATTCAGGATTGCAACGTGCGCAGAATGCACTTCTTTGAGCGCGCAGCCCCGAAAAATTAGTGCTCATTTTCTGTCACCGAGAATTCCATAATTTTAGCTGAATTCGAAAAGAGTGCAGGTATATTTTATTTAATCCTACTAAGCATTACAAGAAAAATCACAAAAAACTGCTTTAGAAAGTCAACTTGCACAATGCCGCATTTCCATTTGCTGCTGCCCGCGCCGCGCCAGCCTAGGCCTATCTATAGTCAACACAACAAGAAAACCGCAACTAGCAACGGCAAACAACTGTCAATAAGAATGAATTAAGTTGCGTACATTAACGTCGGATAATGTCCGTATTAGTGAAAATCTAACCCAGATTTGAATCCCATCTGCTCCTTGTATTTTCCAAATCTGTCCAAGCCAAAAATATCTCTTAATCCCCAGTCGAACAATAAATTCATCTCATCACTCTCCTCTCGTCAATGAGCACCATTTTGTAGATGTTTACGATCGATATCGATGCGCTCAGTCTCATATATCGATATCAGATAGCAAATATCCAGTTTTCTGAATATACTCAAATTTGCCCGGCAAAACTATCTCGCAGTTCGACTCACGAATCTCTTTTGTTGTTTTATGGTGAAAACTTAATTGAGTCACGTGAGACGTACTCGACATCCTATTTAGGACAAATTTTTAAGAGTAGATAAATGATTATATTTAAGTCTTAACAGTAACAAGTCATTTTGCATTAGACAGTATGTATACAGAATCAAACTTGTGATCAGTTCAACTCCTTCTTCAAGAATAGTCATGGCATAGTAGAGACCGATGTGTAGACCCCTGAGTATTTTTGAACCAAGTTAAAGGTTTAGTTGGTAGAGGTCAAATAATCAAAATTAGTCTGTTACCCCTGCAACCCCCGCAACTCTTGTAGGGGTCAAAATAAGTCAAACTGGCCGAATCGGGTCAAACTTTAAAATGCCAATAGATCAAAAACCACAACAAAATTTTCTGTCTCTTTCTACTGAACCCAAAAAAGTGTAACAGGGATACTATACCCTGACCTCCAGTAATAAGTTATGGCGGAAATGTCAAAAACTCACAAAAACCATTTCACATGCAGGCATCAGAGGCCTACACAATCTAAAAATGTTTGGAACAACAAAATTTTTCGTTTTGTCGTCAATTACTATTATATGATAATAAAATAATTGAAACTATTTCTACTTAAAACAGTTCGACATTTATGGGTCACAAGTAAAGTCATGGGTCAAATTGGTAATTAATATTGAAATACGATACAGGAGTTAACAACAGCTCCATTGATAGTACTGTCAAATATAATAAATAGATGATAAAACTTACAATTTGTATTTCTACATCCAAACCACATTCAATAAATGTAAAATCATGTTGTCAAGAGTCAAGATCAATTTAGGGTCAAAATGCTACATTGACCTAGAAGTATCGTGATGTTATATGCACACTAGAACCCATGAGCCATGAACTTCAATTTGAAAAGTAGGATGTACCATCATATACGAAGAAAATCTAATTTGATGTTATGGAAAGAAGATGAAAGGTCAAGGGTCACATGGTCAATCTATGAAATTCCGGGTATTTACAATCGTTATTGCATTAATTTAAGACAAAGTTTGATTTTGATGATAACATATTCACTAGATACCAATCTCATGTATTTTAGAATACAGGATCATATATACCTGACCTCTCACTCAGTGAGAAGTTATGATGGAAAAGGTCAAAAGGTCATCAAACTTTCACATGAAGGAATAATAGGCTTACACAAGCTAAAATTGCTTGAAATGACAAATTTTCATATTTTTTTCAAATCTATTTATTATTATGATGAAGAAAATTAATTGAGACTATCTATTTCTATGTAAGAAAATCATATTCAGTGTATATAGGGGTCAAACTAAGATTTCGGGTCAAAGTTGTGACCAAAATACGGTAAAGGGGTTGTAGCAGCTTTTACTATTAAGTTATTTGTTAACTGATGATTAAACCTACAGATTTGTATTTCTAATTCAAAAACCACATTCAATAAATATGAGGGGTCATGATATGGTCAAATGGTAAATCAATCATTGTAGAAGTATTTGGGATATAAACTCCAATTTTATGATAGTGTAACATATAGAAAGATGATCTATTTGTATATCAAAGGACAAAATGTCAAATGTCACGCAGTCAAGTTATGATATCCCAAGAACCGCTTTGAACTTCAACCTTAATGATATCACGATTATAGGCAGATGATCTGATGATATTTTGTAAAGGGTATGTCAAAAGTATGATACCTGACCACTGGCGAAGCGCATCCCCCCCCCCCACAAAAGAACTGCGTCCCGCTCGACCGATTATGCGGCGGTCACAACTTGCCGTACCTTCGACGTACCATGCAAGCACGTTACATGTACGACGTGCAGGAAGTTTTTTTGACAATACCCTTACTACAGAAACGCAGGAATCGCAGAAGCTGACCCAGGACCTGTGCATGCAACGCAGGCTAGGTTGCATGCACGTGTCCCATAGCCTACGGCAAGTTGTGACCACCGCATTATGAATACTCCATTCCCCCACTTACATAAAAAGAGAAAGGAATTCGTGTCTACGCCCTGGACCTGACTGTTAGGGTAGTTATGTTATCATTTATTATAAAATGTACCCAAATTGGTTTCAAAACGAGAGAGACTTGCACAAATTAAAGTTGAGGTCCAGTAAAATTTTGAAACATAGATAGCGCCATGAGCGTCGAAAGACGGACCTGAGCGCTATACAAGTACCCACTATTATTATTATTTTTATTATTATTATAGATCGACGAATACCCAAACAATGCGCACTCCTCATTCACGTTTAGGAGGCCCTCAGTTAAAAAAAGTAATTTCAAACACAAACCTCTGTGTGTGAACCTTGACATGATACCAATATACAGTCTCATATGAGATTCATGGTCACATCATGATAGTTTCACATCTCAAATAGTTTTTGAGATACTTGAATAACGAGGCAAATGCCTGTATTTTTTTAGGTTTACCTTTGTGACCCTTGACATTTGACCTAAAAATTGTATGACATTGGCTTCTAATGATACGTGTTATCATCAAGATTGAAGTTGAAATGTTATCATGCTTTTTCTTGAACCAATGTAATAACGAGGTAAATACCTGGAATTTCATGAGTTGACCTTATGAACCTTGACCTTTCACCTACATTCTATAAGATCAAATTAGATTGTCTTATGATGGCACATACTACTTTTAAATTTGAAGTTCATGGCTCAAGTGGTTCTAGTGTGCATATAGCATCACAATATTTCTAGGTCAATGTAACATTTTGACCCTAATTGATCGATTGACCCTTTGATCATGTCGTGACCCCTCACATTAATTGAATGTGGTTTCTGGATTAGAAATACAAATCTGTAAGTTTTAATAATCTATTTATACATAACTTCACAATACTGCACAGAATGGAGCTGTTTTAACTCCTTATTCGTATTTCAATCCTAAATTAACTAATTTGACCCCAAATGACCTTACTTTGACCCCTTATATGTACTGAACATGGTTTTCTTATGTAGAAATAGTGTCAATTAATTTTCTTAACCATTATAAATTAATAGACACAAAAAACACGAAAAATTTTCGTTCTAAACAATTTTAGCCTGTGTAGGCTTCATATGCCTTCATGTGAAAGTTCGTTGACCTTTTGACATTTCCCGCCATAACTTCTTACTGGGAGGTCAGGGGTATATGATCCTGTACACTTTTTTGTTCAGTAGAAAGAGACAAACTATTAGCAGTGTCTTTTGATACTATTCGGGCATTTTGAAAATTTGACCCCCTATTGGCCCCAGTTTGACCTTATTTTGACCCCTACAAGAGTTGCCGGGGGTTAGCAGGGGACTAACCAAGCTAATTTTGATTAGTGACCTCTAACCAACTCAAAACCACTTTCAAACCTTTGTTCCAAAAAAATAGCCACGGGGTCTACACATCTGTCCTCTACTAGCAGGTGTCACTTTTCACACGCACTGACAGGTGCTCTGTTCCTGGCCCCTCATAGGGAGGGTTTACTCGCCCTGGTGCTGATGGGCAATTCATTACATGGTATAGAAGATATCATGAGACTAGCCAGTCCTACTATACCTCCTATGACAAGATCCCCTGTAAGTATTGAATGTACTTTTATGTACACTGTATGTATTTGTTTATGATATATTTATTTTGTTCACAATTTTATTGTACTAATAAAATACAATTTAACCATGTGGCTGTGATGCTGATTTTAATTTGAATAAATAAACCAATATTATTATTAGTATTATATTATTCATGAATGAGTGAAATGGGTGGAAAAATTAGAAATTGTGTCCATCAAGTATATAAAATTAGGGGAATGAAAAAAATTGTTATTTTTTTTTAAAAAGGTTTGATAATGCTAGGCAAGAACTACTATATTGTTGTTATAATAATGATACAATTTGTTAAAAATAGGGGTTTCAATATCATAACAATTGATTTTGCAAATAAGTAGGTCTTTTTATGTGCTGTCCCTTGACACCATATCATCCTAAATGGGGTATCTCACAGAAAGGCGAATGCTAATTGAGCAAAGTGCTATACATAGAGTGAGTCGAGACAAGTCTGTTTATTTTTTTTTTTTACTTGCCTTCCAAAGCAGTACACAAGAAAAAGTAGATGATACCTACTGTTCACAGAGTTGGCAGGCTCTCTCTTTGTATAACACTGCTCAGTCGCAACGTTTGCAAGCAATGAGATACCCTATCAGGGGTATGCCTACATGTAGGATGACAGGAAATATTGCACGTTGTTGGTGAATGACACAGTACATGTATTAAAAAAAAACATTTGTTTTATTTATTTCTTGTCCACTGATTCATTTGATTCATCTCGTTTTTCTCTTAGTTTTCCAACATGGTACCTGATTACATCATCACCGGACCCGACTTCAAATCTAAAGGACCCGGTGGCTATGAGTGTGCTGGTTTCTGGGGTAATACGTGGGACTACAGACTAGACACATCTTCCTGTGTGTGCTAGGGAGTGAGTAAGGCAAGGCAAATATCTTTTAAAATCTCACCTTGAAGAATGTGATACAGCAATAAAGATTCAGATATGTCACGCAAATTCATGATTATCAATCAAGTTTTACATTTAAGAGCTTCAACTTTGATTGTTTAGTAATTTACACTTTGAAAATAGTTTTTGTTCTCTCAGAACTGGAATTAGGTGTAAGTATGCCCGCATAATAAAAGCAAATGATAGATACAAACATATCAAGGGGAGTACTTCAAGCAAATTTTTATATTGTTTTTCACATTATTAGCATCTATGCTTTTGTCTCTACATGTTAATTGTAATTACATATGCAAATGTATGAAGTTTTTAGAAAATCACTTAGAAAAATATTTAATGACTAGAACAATATATTTGTTTTACAGACGAATCATTAGGGAATATAATAAGCTTGCACTAAGGATTCTTAAAACCAACCTGTTTTATTACAGATAAGTTTTAATGCCATCATTTCTTGTTTTTTTATTGATTTCAATGCAAGATGCATTCCAGATTATAATTTTTTGTCAATTTTTAGTCTCTCCCACTGAAATGGAAGGAAGAGGCTATTGTTTATGTGCAATATTCAGATGATGTAATATGTGATGATTTGCATCTACATGTACTTGTGACAATTCATCAACAGTATATCTATGCCCAGCTAAAGCTATTACTTTCTAGATCAGATCTACTTGCCCGAATTAGATAATAAAGTAATGTTGAATTAAAGGTCATGTAGATACATGTAAGTTGTCATAAAGATTTTAAATGGGAGGGGAGTGACCATATTTATCACTAACTTGGCATACATGTTGCCACCCCATCCCCTACTTCAAAAAGAAGTGAAAAAAAAAAAACATTTTTTTTTTTAAGACACTTGTTGTAAACTTTGCCCACAGTCTGATAAGGTCCTGATGAGAATTTTTAGTGAGAGAATGAATCGTTGGTCCCTCCCACCCACATATACACACAAAAGTATGCTGCCTGTAATGCCATAAAACCACACATAAGGAATTTGAGAAAAATGGAGAGTTAGCTTTTGTTCTTAATTACGTTGACTTTCGGGTGTAGGGAGAACTGTGGCCAAAGTAGTGGAGGGAATTAGAATGTTACAATGCGGTAAACAAAAGAAAGAACAAGGAAGTTTTCTTTTTTTGCCCTCGGTCTAGATATTTTTATTATGAAATATAAAATATACATTTAAGTAATATTTAAAACACATTACAAATAAATTCATATTTATTGAGTTAATTAAGGCAAGGTTTTCATTAATGAAGCTTTACAATTATTTATAGGACTTCAGAAACGGAATCCCAGACTTCATAATTTGACACATCGAATATGATAGGATTGTCAATATTTATCAATCTTAGCTTAATACTTTATCTTTAGGAAAGATTTTTAATATGTCTAATGAACTATTGTAATTTCATATTGAAAGTGTATCGTCTGTTTTATTCAAAGTGCCTTTTTAAAGTGTGCATACGCTGATCCCATATTAACCCGTTGCATACTAAGCCCGCATATATGCGAGCTGAAGAAACATAGAACATTCCTCTTGTCGACCCATTTACTTCACTCATGATTGCATAAACATATAAAGACCTTTATATAATTTGAATTATCTGGCATTGAGCTATTTAAAGATGTCTTTGTTTCACCTTTAAATGAAAAGAATTTCTTGCAAGCATGCTTGACAATCACGAATCATTCAGCTTTGTAAAAAGTTCTAAGTATACAACAGGTTTATTTTGCCTTTAAAAAACTCACGCTTGGTGTTATTTGTCAAATAAATGAATGGTTATGGGTAGATTTGGTTTTAGGTATATAAAGATGGGTTCATGGTCCAGGTTAGAAATAGATAAAAGATCCTCAATTAGATTGTTGCTCAAACATTTTTTGTATAATCGTGTACATGTATATAAGTGCCAAAGTCAGAGTAGGATTTCGAGAATTTTGAAAAGGCATTAATCCACTTTTGAATTTTCTGACAAATACAGGTTTGTTTCCAAAAAGTGAATTTTAGTGCCTTTTTGGCATTCAGCTGTTCAAATAATGTGTGATTAATATTCAAAAGACTTTTACAAAATAGCAGTGTCATATTAAAAAAAAAAAAATGGCAATTTAATAAAAAAAATTCTTTGGCACTGGAGGTAAAGGATTTAAAAAACTTATTGTATCACATGGATTAACTTGTGTTTATTCATACTACGCAAGACTCTTCGATATCACTTAAAAATTAGAAAGAACAAAATCTTATTTTTTTGTGCTACAAAATAATGTTTCATGCAAATTAATGTGATGAATAACTGAAAGTCTTCCTAAATATGTGTTATATCATGTTGATAAATACTTTTACAGATGGGTTTCTTTATGGTGCTCTATGTAAGAATAAGAATTGAAAAATTAAAATTTATGAAAACATATCCATTCGATCATGTGTGTATTTTGTAGTTCAATTTACAGTCTTAATTCATGAAAAAGGGGTCCATTAGAAAAATTAATGAAATCCAATCTATGCTACATGTATTAAAATCAATATTCAATGAGGTTCAAATTTTTCTGGAATATAGTTATAATTACAACAAAGAAAGTTCCTGTTAAAAATGAGTAATTTTTTATCTTATAGAGATATTTATATTAACCATTGTTATTTACCATATAAGATATATTCATATGCATCCATTTGATTAAAATCATGTGATATTTGACAAAAGTGCACCTACACTGTATTGATGGAGAAAAACAAAAAATATTAAAAAACAAAGCACCAATCAAAGTTGTTATTGAAATAACATATAAATATGAAATGTATGATAGGCTAGATCGATGGCTACTGGTGATATTGCTAAAGTTCTAATTAATTTGTTGTAGATTGACTGATCGACTTATAGACCTACAATGTGTATTGATATAAAAAGTCCACAAAATAATATTTTTATTATTTTGGGTGCAGAGGGTTGAATAAGGATGTCCATTGCCATGGCACTTTGGCAGTGATTCCTTGAAACCTTGTGCATGATAGCTTAGTGACCTACATGTATCAGCTGAAGGTCAACCCCTTTACAGTGTTTCCTGCACATTGAATTCTTAAGCTTCACTCAGAATTTTCACTAATTTGTTTTTGTTGGAAGGAATCTTCCAAACTGAGCTTTACATGTAGCTCCGCATGACAGCAGTTTTTAAATTCATTCCGGACTTGGATTGATGCAAGATCAATATCATTCAAAGCACAATTTTCACTGAATGTTTTTTGTTCAAGGAAGGAATCTTCCCAACTGAGCTTTGAGCTTTGAGCTCTGAATGAAGACAGTGTCGGATTTACTGCTGGTCTCGGATTAATGCAAGATCAATATCATTATTAAGCTCCAAACTTAATTTTTACTAAATGTTTTATGTTTAACCTTCCCAACTGAGCTATAAGCTCCGCATGCTGTTAGTTTCTAATTCACTTCTAGTCTCTGATTGATGCAATATCAATATCATTCTTAAGCTTCACATTTTTTTTTTTTAATGAAAAGAATCTTTCCAACTGAGCTTTAAGCTCCACATGACGACTGTTTCTAATTCACTCCCTGTCTCGGATTGATGAAGATCGATAAAATTCTTAAGCTTCACGAGGAATTTTCACTGAATGTTTCTTGTTGGAAGGAATTTTCCCAACTGAGCTATAAACTTTTCTAAAGTCATTCCCGGTCTCGGATCGATGCAAGATCAATGTCATCCATCCCAAGAATTGATTCTTCGTCATCTCCTGCATCCTCATCATCTTCTAACTGCTTTTCTTCCTCCTCTCTTGGTACCTCTTCCTCTATGTCTGCCTTGTCTTTATAGTCACTTGTAATGTCCCTGGAGGTTTGTTCAGCCTCTTCATTTTCTGTAGAATTGCTGGCACTGGTAGAGTTGGAAGGACTCCCTTGAATGGACTTTATTGCTGGCTCCACCCCTGAAACTGCCGTCAACGTTTGATGAAGTAGCTCTTTCATCTCTTTCATCTGTTAGAGGGAAGGGAAAAAAGTAGAGTGGAAGGATTTCATTATGCTCACCCATTCGGACGAGATTGATGCTAAACCGACAAAAAAAAAAAAAAAAAAAAAAAATCCTTTTTTTTTTCTGCTTTTTTTTTACAAATGAAATCAGTGTGTGTGAAATATAATGACCCTAATTCCAACCCTAACACTGTTCCATTACACAAATTCTGTGTCATTTCTTAAATTACAAACCTTTGGTGTGTTAAACCCCGTTTTATTTTTGGAAAAACAATTTTCTAGAATAGAGAACCGTCAGATTTGTAACAATGTTGGAAAGTATTTAATTGTGTGATTAACAAACCTCCAGGTTTTGGAAATATGTTTTTAGAATAACAAGTAGCTCCCGATTTGACAAGTCATTTGTCCTTGATTAACATATCCTAGAGCTCAATTTGACTTAAAGAAAATAGCATGTGTATAATATTTCTTAGTGCTGGAATATCACATAAAAATTGCCAAATAGAGCATGGTATTAAAACAGATAATAATCTACTGAGATTAAACTTTGTTACCTGTTGCTCAAGTCTGTCTAGCCGATTACTCATTTGAGTTCCGATTTCAGGGTTGCTGAAAAATGCTGCTGATTTCCGTGTGAGACTTTCTAGCCTGTTGCAGAAAATAAAATAAAAACATATGATTGTTTTAATAAAGTAAAAAGGACCAATATATTAGTTCAAAAACCAGATCGACCACATTGTATCCACCACAGCGCGAGGCCATTTGAATAGAATTTACAATTCTATTACAATGTCATTAATTGATTTCACTTTCATTGTTAAGCAATAAGTATCATTTTTTTTTATTAAGTGTAATTATACAGCATAACCAAAAATCAAAATATGTGACGTTCAACAGTGAGTATGATAATTTCATTTTGATATGTATTTCCATATCCATCATAGTCATCTCAGTATTTTAATCAATTAGAAACTTTAATTTGACGTCTTAATCGTAAATAATTTTATCATATGAATAACATTATGCCAACAATGCATAGCGGAAATATTAATTATGTGTTCCCAACCTTCAGACGAATATCTCCAAAATTATAATGATAGGGGACATGATTAGGGGGTAGGGGTCATTTTGAAAAGGATTGTATTTTTGCTCACTTCGATTCCGTTGTAGCCAACCGATCGGGCAAATCCATATTTCTCGTTTTGCGCATCTTGGTGACGTAATCTTCGCCTTGTATCTTCTCCCATGTGGTGATTTCAGCGATCAGGTCGCCTGGCAACATTCTTCCTGTGATAAATGACATCCATATTCGTATGCAAATATTTATTACTTCTATTGATTAGTAGGATAAAGAAAAGTCATTCCCGAGGTGAAAGATTTTAGCAGCCCACCCCCCCCAAGCTAAAAAAAAAAAAAAAGAAGATAAATAAATAAATAAATAGATAAATAAGTAAATAAATAAAAAATAAATAAATAAATAAATAATAATAACATTAATGATAAAAAAAAATAAATCAAATAAATAAATGGCTCATCTGTCAAACCATCACTATTTAGTTTAGGGCAACATTATGTCCATTTCTTTCAATAATCAACCGAATATTACTTACTGAGGCTTCTTGAGAGGGCGAACTTGTCACAGCATCCACACCAACAGCGGAGGATGAAACTGAACAAGATGAAGATATGACTGATGATGATGAATGGTGGTGCTAGGATGGGACGGTTATAGTAATCCTTGATCAGGGAATAACGCTGATACTTCCATACCACATCAGTGTTCTCCTGCACCAATGCGAATGTATAACTAGACAAAAAAAGAAGGGAAAAAGGGATACCTTTTAAGCTTTATTCCCCCTCCCTAATCTGATGAAGAAAATATCATTAATAATAATAGCTAGACTTACAAAGCACCTTTTTTCCTTAAATAAATGGATTTATGAAGTACTCTTTACCCCTTATAATACAAAGCATTGCTCTTTTATCCATTTTTTATAGCCGAGCTTCACCAAAGAGCTCAAGCACTTCTAGTTAACATCACCAGTGTCTAGTATATGATGTTTATCCATGTCTTGCAAAAGGACAGGAGTTACTGTGATCAGGATTCAACATTTGGACATTGTGATCTGCTTTAAGAGGTTTGGTGGTGTTATTGCTAAGGTAGGGGACTGCGGATTGTTATAGTTACAGAGTTCGTCACACTATAACGAATTCAAATAATTGTTTGTCTAAACAATACTTATGGACATTCTCTATTTCGTTTAAGCACGAGATACAACTAACCAATATTCCTGATAAATTCATTATATCACAATTATAAAAAGTATCATTATAGAAATACATTTGAGGGGATGGGGAGTCTGGGGGACCTCACAACTCGTTAAATAATATGATTTAGAGGCTTCCTGGCTTTCTGCAAGTGATCAGAGCCATCTATAAACAGAGTTTGGTCAACCTGGTTTCAGGAGGTTACAACATGGTGCATATTGCTTTGTGAGGCAAGCCCATTACAAACGAAAATGCGCCATGTTGATACTCAACTGTAACTGGGCTGGCCAAATTTTGTTTATTGCTGGCTTTTTTCAAGGGAGATGATTATGTCGCCATCTTACTTGAGCATCGCGATAAGGAGATTGAGTAAGAGTACATTGCTGATGAAGAGATAGACGGCTAGGATAGTCGTTCCAAACCACATGTTGGCAGGACAGGGTTCCATGTCGGGGTCCTCATTCGAGCAGTCGTTTCGTCCTAAATTGGAAAAAGAAAAAAATGATCAACAGATGTTGATAGCTCAACTGCACAAGTCATGTTTGTCAACAAAGTGGAATGTAATGTACAGAATAAGCTTTTTGAAATGTGTTTTTAACAAACTAATATAACAATGGACTTAAAGCGATAGAAATGTGAACGCTAATGATAAGTAGGCTTATGTTCAAATGGGACTTGTCTACTTTTTGTCTACGTTTTTGGCCTGAGAGTAGTTGTTTCACTCCAATGATCGACTACTAGTACCAGGCTCAGTTCATACGCATATCCAAGCTTTCACATTTGGCTGCCGGCTATTTCAAATTTTGATGTTCTCCTCTTGTTAGATTTGTATTCATGTTTAGATTTAGGAATATTAATTGTCATCTGTCGCCTCTCTGTTTTGTTTCTGCGGCAAATGTACAGCATGTGATTAGTATAGCACCCAAGAATGTGGTCCAGTCGTTTTTAACTTTAAGAACCACCAGGACCCACTAACCTTCAAGTTCTTCGAGGAAAAGTTCGCCGTATATTTGGAAGTAAGAGCGGTAGAAGATACCCTTCATCATCTGTCTAGTATCAGTGACGTGAGGAAAGAGCACTGCTTGACATGCTATACCATATGCCAGGAGAAACACCAGCAAGATACACATGAACACCACCAGATCGTTCATCTGCGGGGATGATGGGAAATGACAAAAAGGGATAATAATAATATCGTTTTATTTACCCAGGGTAGCCACTTCAGTTCTGACAACTGTTCTCCCAGCGGGCCCTACATGATGTTATTATTACCCCCAAAGCTCCTTGTTAAAAGGCAACTTTTAGGTACCATTTTTGTAAGTCTTTGGTATGACTCGGCTGGGTTTCGAACTCACGACCTCCCGTTCATGAAAGCAAGGTAGGCTACCTCTTTACGGGCGCTCTAACCGATTGAGCTATCATGTCCGGATAGGCCCAAGGGATGTAAGAAGTTACAGAAGTTTATATTAGAAAGCATTTGTTCCATGTGTTGTAGTGTCTCAGTTGATATATTTAGTTGTCAGCGTTGTCAGCGTTCCTGTGTATACATTCTGTTTCCGAGTCATGTCTCATAATTATACGGAGCTTAAAAATATAATCCAATAATATCAAACCACCTAGTTAATTAAATCACCTTCATTCAAAGAAATAAAGCATAGGAGTTGATGAAACAATTCTGATATCTTATCTGAGACAGCATTACATAAAGCTAAACAGCAGTTCAGATTTTATATCTTTGTTACAACAAAATAAACACCTAAACAATATTAAAGATAAAAAAAATCTAAATCCACCTTAAGATTTTTATTTTGGGCGTATGCCTACAATGGTTTGAGTTTGAGATTATGTTGTCTTTTATTGGAAACTGCAGGAATGGTTTCAGTGCGTCACCCGGGCGCCCCAAAATTTGTACCCATAAAAGACGTGCGCCCTATTTAAAAAAAAAAAGAAGAAGAAAACAATGTTTTCGAAAGGAGAAAAGCCTTCTTTTTTTTTGCAAATTAAATCGCCCAAATTGACAAAACTCATTCCCTTTTTGCCATTTTTTTTATTCGATTGATAATGGGGGACCTACCATCTTGACGATCATGATGAGTTTAGGTCCGATGTGTTTGTTGACGGAGAAGATGTGAAGTAGGCGTATGTAGAAGGTGACGAGCGTCAAGGAATGTACGATGCGCGCTGCGTCAAGCATGCCGGGGTAATGACGTATCACCGTACCAGCGGCGAACATGATGACGCACCCTGCGTCTACCAGGTAATAGTAATTGAGCAACCAGGAGCGGATGAACTTGCGGCAGTCGAAAAATCCACCGATTGAAATCATCTGGATGGTGTTGAAATGAGTAAGATTTGTACTTTATTTTGAGCATTTCACAACGAATATCAATTGCAAAGGATAAGCGTTTATTCTAAAAACAGTATTGCAGTTGGCCTCTTGTGATTCAACTGGCACTTTTGGAAGTCCGATCGAAGTCGATATAAAGTCAGGTGAGGAGGATAGCAGCATTGAAAAACGACGATGAGTTACAACAGGGAACATACCGTCGAAAAGAGGCTTTACATGGACATGCCTCAGGGTAGGAGCTGGGCATTCAAAATTTGTACTAATTTTTGTACCATTGAAACCTTCAAAGATTATTTGTACTAATATAGTACACAATCAATTTAGAACATTTCTCTTTTTAAAAACCAATGGTCAATTTGGTTGGCGCTCTAGACAGGCAAGTAAATGATACCGAACTCGTTTGATAAAAATGTACATTATGCATTAATTTGTATTCAATAGAAATCACGTGCTGATAGAAATCATTGGAAATATCAATCATAGCCAAAATAGCAATGATGTGTTTCTTATTCTGAAAACATATAAGAGTAGAATAAATTGTGAGCTCTCACCTGTCTAATAGTCTCGATTGCCAGTGTACCAACCCAGCCAATGAGAGCATATTCCGTGATCGTCACCTCAGGTTTGAAGTCAATCAGCAACACGTAGCTGTACAGGGCCAGGAAGATGATGTGTGACATCTGTTTAAGGGATATAAATGTGTGTTTAAGTTGATCTACAAATAAATTAGTCAATACATCAATTATTCATCCAATCAATCAGTCAACCAATCAAATCAAGCGATCAACCAACCAATCAAATCAGTCAGTCTTTCAATCAACCAACTCACCGTTATCTCGCTCAGTCAACGAGCCAATCAATTGTTGATTAGCCACACCATTAATCAACCAAACAACCTACCAATCAACCAGCTAGCTAAACAACCAATCGATCAATCACCCAACTAACCAAATAAACAAACAACAAACCAAACCCTCAACCAGCAAATCAAGCATTGTGGTTGACATATTGGTTGGTTTGATTGATAGGTTAATAATTGGCTATTATTCTAAAATGAATCAGCCAACCAACCAAAATACCAACTAACCAATCAACCAGTCAATCGATCGATGAAGTAACCAATCAATTTACCAATAGCCGATCAATCAAAGAATCAACCAACCGACCAACCAATCAACCACCCACCCACCCACCCACCAATCAATCGATCGATCAATATTAATCAACCAGTCAATTCGTCAATCAATAACTCTAATATGCTTACCACATAATATCTGAAATTGATAGCAGGGGCACTAAAGAAGAGAGGCAATCGTTTAGTCCAAGGTACTCTCGTACTGTCATCCTTCTTCATCATCGATTCAAGATTCACCGTCTTGTGTTTGAACATTTCATCAATCGGTAGAAGACTGTTTCAGAAAAGAAATAATTAGACAGACAAAACACAATATATTTGACTTTAACCCTAATCTGCCCGGGGGGGGGGGGCTAATTTAGGCCCCCCCCCTCACATTTTTTGCGATAAATTTTTGACCGAGAAAGCTAAAGCCACGGCGCTTCATGAGTTTTTTCTTTGAAGTCTTGCGCATCTTTTGAGACCAAAATCTCGACCCCCGGGTACCCGGTTCGCGAGTTACGCATAATTTTGTACACGTGCGTCAGACCCAAATTGCTCAAAAACGTGATTTCATGTACAAAGTCAATACAAATTGTGTTTTCAGCTAAAATTCATAAATCAGTGATTAATTTTGCTTTTATTGATAACAATCATTTTATTTGCTGCTATATTTGACCAAAATAATGTCGTGGATCAATTTTGTCGAAAAAACAATAGAAATAAAAAGGTTAAAAAAACAAAGAAATACATAAGAAATTCAAAAAAACAATAAAATACATAAGAAATTACTTTGAATACTGCAATTTTTCTCAAGTACAATTGATAGTAATGCTATAAAGAACATTCACACCAAAAATTAGCATTCTAGCAGCTATATTTAGTGAATTAGAGGAAAAAGTATGATTTCATGCATAAATTAGCATAATTAGCATATATAATTAAAATAAAACATTTTTCGGAAAAATTAACGACGCAATTACGGAGATTACGCGACAGGGGACGTGCGTGCCAATTTTCGTCGCGATTGTGCGGTCAACGGCCGAGATCTCAGGGGGGGGGGGCTAAATTAGCCCCCCCCCCCCCTGGGCTATACGTTTTCAAAAAGAGCCCGGGCAGATTAGGGTTAATAGTGCTGTACTTTATTCAGTACAGGGAAGACATAAGAGTCACGTGTACGACAAAAAACAAAACAAAACAATACAAAACAATACAAGACAAAACCAGGGGATGAAACAAAAGACTTTCCAAACCTTCACTAATTTCACATTGTTCTTATGTCTTATTTGTAGAAAATATTTTACAGGCTTGGTTTGTACTTTTTTTTAAATAAAAACTTCCGAATTATATTGCAATATAGTTAGTATAAACTTATCTCATTTCGGAACGATGAATTAGGAAGTTCGTTTCATAAAAACGTTTAGGTATACTAGAAGTAACCAGTTGCTATAAAAAGATGTCGAAGGTTCAGATTTGCTAAGCATGCACTTGTCCGCGATGGGTTTTTGAAAGCGGAGGGGCTTAACCAAAGGTGGCGGGGCGGGGGCGGCTGAACAGGCTTTAAAAAAACACACGCGCGCGCGCACACACACACACACACACACACACACACACACATCTATGGTCATTTTCGTGTCAGTTTAGTACGGTTTGTTGAAAAAGTCGGGGACTGAAGCTAGTCCCGAGCTCCGTGAACCCTGCTCGGCATTCTACCTTTTAAAAAAAAGTTTAACTTACGTGAAATTTTGAGCGGGGGCATGTGCTCGGTAAGATGAGGAATTGAAGTTAATACTACCATCACTGAGGATCGAATCCCTTCTCGTTCTGTCGAACGGTCCATCTTCCTCGTCGTCCGAATCAAGGTTGAATCGACCACAGGCTCGCGTCTTCGATGCCCGAGTCTTTGTTTCGATACGGTGAATTTGGAGAAACAATATTGATTCATTTTCAAATATCTTAGCACCAAATGGTGAGAATTATAATGCATAAGGACAGATGGTATAATACTATTATATGCTAATGCATATACAAATAAATACATGGTTAGAATTGTGGAAATCTTCATAAAATCTAAAGTACCATCACTTCATAATCCGAGACGAAGTGTGAATATAACTTAAATACTTTCATTTTTGTTTCATTCATTTTTTGCTTCTATGACATGAAAAGGGTATCTTTTCTTTTGAACACTTCAGTCTGTCAATCTCTTTTACACCAGTCAATAAGCATTTGTTGATATCTGATGAGGTTCTTTAAAAAAAAAAAAAAAAAGATTTTATAAATGACATTTTTAAATTGAATTCTTTTATAATATATTAAAAGATTAAAAAAAATAAAAAAATATTTACCTGTAAGGTCACTGTGTAATTCCTATCCTGCTCTTCATCCACGAATTTGATACCCCACAGAGCGTACAGTGGAAAGAACGTTGCAAAGAACGACTGAAACCAAAGGTTAAACGATGAAAAAAATGTCAGAGTGAGAAGTAGAAGAATGGAGGAGATTGACACATTTTCTATTCTAGATTGACTGGAAAAAAAATGATATGATGCATACACCGATACCCTCTCCTGCCACTTATTCTCTTTTCGAGCGACCAGTTTACCGAGGAAGAAAATTATAATACTGGATCTGCCTCTCTATTCATTATTTTGTATTATTACACGTTTAAGTCTCTTTTTCGATACATTAAAACCATGTATTAATACTCGTCCAGATGTTTGTTTGTCGGCGTTCAATATTGTTAGCATAATGTATGTCCTATGTATTCTACATTACCCGTATCAATGGAGAAAAGAAGTGCATTATTGTTACAATATTGCACTCCGCGATGCTAGTTAAGTGCTGCGCGCAACAGCTTTAACAATGGATACGCGGAGCAACAATTTACGTCATAATAGCACAACAGCTTTTAACAATGGATACGCGGTGCAACAATTTACGTCATAATAGCACGACAGCTTTTAACAATGGATGCGCGGAGCAACAATTTACGTCATAATAGATTGATCATTTGGATTTCTCCTTCAGGCAGATTTGATACAGGAGAGTAAACCTCTTTTTTGTTTAAACTGATAGCGTTGCTGTTGCCATGGAAAATAGTTTGTATGTATAATAATAATAATATTGGATTTCTTTCGTGCAATATGAGATATATTCCATTCATCAGTATGAATATTGCACTCGTCTTCGACTCTTGCAATATTCATACTGATGAATGGAATATATCTCATATTGCACTCAAGTGCATCCAATATTATATAAATGTTTCAAAGGAAAATATGATTTCATTTCATTCAGAACAATACATGATTTGCGATGCTAACATCATCTTCTCATGGGGGAAATAATAATGGGTAGATATTTCAATTTTACAGTATTGTATTTTCTTTTTTAATGGGTCTAAATATTTTGAAAGATTCGTGTCAGTTCAATAGATATTTTTAGATATCTTTAGTGAATTTTATCTCTCTTCATTGACAGATTTTTTCCCCATGATTTCCTCTTTTAAAAGCGCTTTGATTTGTCCAAAGTTATTCTTTGATAACAAAACTTCCAGAAATATTGTTTATGAGAATCATTTTTTTAAATATATATGTACCTGCCAGTGACTGTTATGCCGTGATATTCTGCCCGACCACAGATCATTCAAGACATTCTGGACGGCAGGATGGGCAATGAAATACTTGTCATGCGCTGCTGCTCCAAGACACAGACAAGACACGTTACCCCACTCCGGCATCTCGCGAATGAGGAGCAGCGAAGTCCGTCTCCTGTCCTCTCTATAGCAATGGTCAAGCACATCCACTGCCAGCTTTTCATATTCCCTTGAATACGAAAGCGATAATGTGAACAATACACATGATTAATTAAACAGTCGGAGAAATACTTGTTTTCGAAGATAAATGATAAAACACTTGGATATTTTGACTGTATACTCATCGATATTCTTCCAGGGGCCCCGCTATACATAAGGAGTTATTAGGCTCCCTACTTCTTTACATAACGTTGCTCAACAGACAATCAAAATTCATCTGGGAAATATAATTATTTAGGCAACTCGGACAGATCATGCATTGTGGCGCTACTGATGCCGAACTTGTCGCTAACGAAGGATATAATTTGCCGTTCCTTCAATAAAGCAATTCTTAATGAAAATGAATTATAGCCTAGTGCAAATGGAGATTTATCAAATGATATCAAGAACTCAAATGTGGACTTCCCTAAAATTATTATATTGATCATCTTGCTTTATCACCTAACGTGATGTCCATTGAAAACGGCAACATAAGGTGGTATCTCACTTTGCGGAGACGTCTCTGTGACTCGGGCAATCAGAGACATCTCCGATCATTATTTTTCCGTGAGACGACTTGAAGATTTCTCTAAAACATCTCGACGACAGAAAACAAAAATCATAGATTTAAGCACATTCGATTTTCCCGCGACTAATGAGACGTCGCGGATACTCGGTAAACGTCAAAAATCATTAGAACAGCATTGAAAGAAAATCATTTACTTCTGGTGTTGCTCTAAATCGGCCAGTCTCTGTGGCTCCGTTTCCATCCGCTGCAGAGCTCGCATGATCCTACTGGCCACCAGGGCTCCACCGATCCATGCCTTGCCCTCCTCCCAGAACAACCGGGCTGTTTCCTGGCGATCCTGCAGCACAGCCCACAAGAACAGCTCACGGCAAGGATTCAGAATGGGTTGTGAATCTGTACAGTTGGAGTTCCAGATTTTTAAAGTAAGTCGGGTTGGCATGCCACAAATATTTCCTGGGTTATTCGAACCGAATGAATTAAACTCAGGTATGGATGTGGAATTAAATGCAAGCTCGTAGCCTTATGTTGATAACAAGGTGAATTATTATTTATTAATTTTTTTATATTATACAGTTTTGGCCGGATCGGGAATCTTTCCTACGTTCTAAATGATTTTTAAAAGTATTTACCTCGATTCGAAAAAAAAACTACTTTAACTTATCCTTATCCGTTCACACTCGATATACCTGTTAGGCCTATACTATTAAAAAGGGTTCAAGATACACTCGACTGTTTTCAAGAGACCTTTGTCAATTGAACAAATAATGAAAGTTATTGCACATTTTCTTAAGTCATTCTTGTACAGGATAATGCCGCTTCCTGATTGGTCTATTATACAAGATCACGTGTTACCTGTTAAGTATAGCGGTTCGTAAGAATGTGTGGTTAGACTTCTAATAACGCGACCAACATCTGATAGATCAACCGGTACTTTATTCTGCAATAAATCGAAAAGAAAATTCATATAAGTGAAGAAAATGAAAAGGTGAAAGACGTTTAATATGAAAATGGTAAAATACCTTATACATGTTCTGACGAGTTGTAGAATAAAGATCATCTTATTTGTCAAACTTTCATCGCACATCTCTCTTTCATGTGATGTGATGTTTTATGTAGCTATGTTATAACAGCACCAACAAAACGCCTTGTTTGCCAGTGTACCGATAAAGAAAGACACTGATAATTCCATTTGTGGGTAAAGTTGTTAGATTGAAGAAAAGAAAACGAAAACAATATATATTTGTAAGGTAACCTATTCTCTTTGCTTCCTTATTATTCCTTCAACAAAAACAACTAGTTTTGAAAAATACAAACAGACTTTCATTAATTGAAGTAGATTAAACAGCAGAAATATTAGAAATCAAATTGTTTTTGACAAGTAATTTATTCATTTGTCTCCAAGGGTAGAACCATGCATGTTGGTAGAAACCCACGCAACTGCTGTGTGATAAATTTGAAACCAGACAGCTATGAAAAAAAATCATAGGCTGCCCGGGCGGGATTCGAACCCACGACCTCTGGATTGCTAGGCCAGCGTCATAACCGCTAGACCACCGGAGTGCCCGTAGCGATTAAGGTTCAAACTATCCCATATACATGAAAATCAAACGTAAATGAATTTACGCCGTTGGGATGTTAAATAGACAAGTAATTTTTTCATTTGTCTCCAACGGTAGAAACATGCCTGTTGGTAGAAACACACGCACCTGCTGTGTGATAACCGCTAGACCACACTCCGGTGGTCTAGCAATCCAGAGGTCGTGGTTCGAATCCCGCCCGGGCAGTCTATGATTTTTTTTCATAGCTGTCTGGTTTCAAATTTATCACACAGCAGTTGCGTTTGTTTCTACCAACATGCATGGTTCTACCGTTGGAGACAAATGAATAAATTACTTGTCTATTTAACATCCCATTTCTTTACGTTTCAAATTGTTTTTGTTCAAAAGTATTCTTGATTATATTGGACAGTATTTTAATCATATATTCGTAGTAATTCTGAAAGTAAACCAAAATTATCTTGCAAAAACTTACCCGACCTCTTTGCTTTAAGAGCAATTTGTACAGCAATGTATCCTCATTGACCTATGATAATGGATTTATAATGATAATAAATTCAAAATGCTGTGAAATGGCATGTATATATTCTTTTTAAAAACGACCATAGATAATTATAACAAATTCAACCATTTCCACATAATGTGCTCCGCGTATTTTTTAAAAGGTACAAACTCTGTAATGTTATTGGGACATGAAAGACCAAAACAAATAAACTTTAAAACATAATATTCCCATATGCCCTACCTTTTTGCGGACACTCATTATTTTTGATTGAACATAATTTGTTTTGATTTCTTGCAATAAATATGTTCCCAGAACATTATTTGGGATATTATTATAAAAAAATGTAATAACGGAATTCAAAGTTTCAAGTCGTTTCAAATCGTTCGTTCATCACTACTTTATCCATTTATATACCCTTTTTCATCTCAATGAAACGTTGACTTGATCCCTGCTTACCTCATTGTAAAGTCTTCGGAGTTCACCGGCGTGGAGGTAGTCTTCCAGTTTGACGTTGATGTCGAGAAAAAGGCGGATAAAATCTGTCTGATCATTGACCAGAGCCATGCGGAGGGCTTCGAACAGTTCCGACGACTGTATGAACAAATGAAAAGGGATAAATCTAAACATGAAGAAGGAAAATTAAAATAATCATACATATTCCTCCAAAATTGAAAAGTCGTTTTACCCATTTTATACTTTTTTCTTTAAAAAAAAAACTTTTAATACAGCTTAGTGAATAATTCTATACCAAACCTTACGGGAGCTTAGTAGGAAATTAGTCTGATAATTATTTCCCAAGCAGTAGATTTGTTGCCTTATAGGGTTCTAGGACAATTACCCCCTGGACATCACCCCCCCCCCGGACAATTGCCCCCGGACAATTACCCCGAGGACAATTACCCCCGGACAACTACCCCCCCACCCCCCGAGGACATGACCCAATTCCGACGAATATACTCCCCCGCGACAACTTACCCCCCGGAACCAACTACCCCCGGACCACTTACCCCCGACAATTCCCCCCGGAACAATTACCCCGGCCCCAGGACAATTAACCCCCGAGACATAAACCCCCGAGGACAAATTACCCCCCCCACCTCTCCGCAATCGATGTCATGGAATACAAGCAGGCGCACCCGTTCTAGTGGTCTACGCCGGACTACTGTTGCCATTTTCGAATTATTTTTTACTTTCTCTTGGCTTTCTATTTTATATTTCTCTTTCTCCTTTTCTCTCTCTCTCTCTCACTTTCTTCTTTTTCCTTGCTTTTCTCTCTTTTTTTTTTCTTCCCTTTTTCCCCTTTTCCTTCCCAATATACCAGATTAAGATGTGGCTTTATAACTTAATAATCTTAATAACTTTAAAACAAAGATAATACACACAATAACACATTGTATAGGTGATAGCAATTAAACGTCAAAGAAGGAAATTAAGTACCAAAATTCCTAAATTTTAAACGATATGACATAATCAAATACAGTGTTTTTCCATACTCCATAAATTAGCAAGAAAATATAAACTAAAGCCCAATTTCAATTTAAGCAAAAATAAGGTTAATCGTAAAATCAAATGTCATAAATTACTTATTTTTCACTTTATTTGTTAATTTATAGAGTCATTAATAATGGCCCTTATGACCGCCTATAGAAACCATGGTTTCAGACCATTCAGTTTTTATTTGATTTACACCACCTTATTCATGTGGTTACTGTATATAACTATCAAGAATTGATTATTGTTAAAGACAAAAACAACGTAGTATTCTCCAAACAAATTTATTGATTTTTATCGAATTTTATTGTATCCAAAAATGAAATCAATTAATTAGGCCTGACCAAATATGAATAAACATGATGGAATTGGGAAGAAATGAAGTATAAAGATAATTTGCAACAATTTGCAACAAGACCGTTTAGTCTGATGTTGTTGTTGCTCTCCTTACAGCGTTCTTACGATAAACATTATTACTAAGCATTTCATGCTTTAATATTTCCGTTGGACCATATTAAATATACAAATATATTACGTGGTCCTTGGGGTAATTGTCCGGGGGTAATTATCCAGGGGGTAATTGTCGTCTTGAGCTAGTTGTCGTCGGGGGTAATTGTCCGGGGGTAATTGTTCCTCTGGGGCGTTTATGTCTGAGGGAAGTGTCCGGGTAAATTGTCCATTGAGGGTAATTGTCCTACCGCGGTAATTGTCATAATGTAACTTGTCCTGGGGGAGGGAGGGGGGGGGTAATTAACCAGGGGGTAAATGTGCTGAGGTAGTTGTCGCGGGTAATTTCCACAGTGCGTAATGTCCGCGGGGAGAGTACACCGGGTATATTGTCCTTGAGGTAGTATATCGCACGGGGTAATTCGGCTGACGGTAGTTGTACTTCCGGGTATTGTCCGGGGGGAATTGTCCGGGGGAATTAGTCCGGGGTAATTGTCCGGGGGGTAAATTGTCCGGGGTTAATTGTCCGGGGGGTAATTGTCCGGGGTAATTGTCCTCGGGGTAATTGTCCGGGGGCAATTGTCCCGGGGGGTAGTTGTACCGTGATATGCCTTAATAGAGAGAATTGTGTACATAGATAATTTTGCGAATTAATTAAGGCTTACCTTCCATTTGAATTGTGTCAGAAGCTGACTCTGTGCCAGTGTAACTCGCCTCCAAACTACAGCCATATGGAGCTGATCTTTCTTTCCCGACCCTTGCGAACCTGATCAAGAAAATTGAACATTAATGCTTTCAGGCGGAGAACATCATCTACGCTTTAAATCATGAGATTATAAACAAAGATCAAGCAAAGGGATTGCAATATCGAAACGGCGGGGCGATGAGGGGGTATAGGATGATCGTATAGCTTCCTCAAAATTCATCATCAAGTTTCTATCTCTAATACTCTCAGTTTACTTTTGAATAATGAAAAAGTACGTCAGTGGTCGATTTCAGGCAACTTGGAACCGGGAAGAGGGGGGGGGGGGGTTGGAGCATTTTTTTTTTTTTTTTTTTTTTTCAGTAGACACACTAGAGTGACAATGATTATCAAGATTATGCTTATTGGGGTGTTGTTGCATCCTTTTTTTTTTAGTAGACCCATATAATAACGCGCTAATGATTATCAAGATTATGGTTTCAGACCCCTCTCCCCCCCTCCGAGTCTTTCAAAAATGTTCCTACCTCTGAGGAGGGCCTTGAGGAAAGCCTCATCGATGTCGATTCTGGGCACGCCTTCGGCACCGTCGAGATCGAAAATGGTGATCAAATGTCTTCTCTTCACGATTTCGTTCACTTTAGTCAACAGTTCGACCATCTCGTGTGGGGGCACGGTGTTCCCAAATTCTTGACGCATTATATTGGCGAGCGAGCTTGAGGCCTCATCGCTATGGGACACAACAATGAATAAGCATAAGATAATGGTTACTACTTCGAAAGCAAATCTTATCACCTACCTGTATAATTTAAAACAGTTACATTGAAACGTGTTGAAAGTTTTGCTACAGTTTTTAATGCAATTTCCGTTTGCTCTTTTTTTCTTCATTATTCTCATGTATTCACTTTATACATATTCAGATTTTAAGGATTGTTTTTAAATCTAATCAACATTAACTATAGCTTCATAAATAGATCAAGACATCATTTAGCAGTATGGGTTATACAATTTTATCATGATCAAATTAAATAATAACATCCCCTCTGCCGACGGAACAGCGTAAAAAATATATTGGGCCCCCCACACAAAGTTTTGCAATCAAACAAAAATTATGAAAGTACACTTCTAATTGGATACTTGAGACTCTTTAGAACAAACGGGGCATGTAACAGTTGTCTTGATTGGCAAAGGCCATTTTTGCAACAAATTGCCAATCATGAGTTAAGGAGCCCAAGTCTGAAATCTCTGACTTGTTTAGGTTATTAGGCCATGAGGGAAGTATTATTTTTATTATCAAGCAATCGTTAAGATATGACCGAATGACTTCCATAAGAAATCGAACAAAATCTATCTGACTAACTTTTGCCTATAAGCTTTAGCAATGACGTTTGCACAGCCTTTGCTCCCAGCTAGGACCAGTACCGGAGTTTTGTTCTCAATGGCACTGTGAATTGCACGAATTTGATGATGTCCGCCAGCCACCAAGAAACACACCACTGGTACATTAGCTGTCATGGAAGAACGATTGAGAAATACAAAACATATTTATTTATAATGTCTTAAAGTCGGTCCGGAACGACACAAATTGTTCATGTTTTACTCTCACAAGTTGAAAATTTCCTTTTGCAAATTTGTATGCCTTTCATTTCGACATTCATATCACAGAATGTATTATACTAGGTTACAAACAAAATTATTACTTTGGTAATTTATATTATCATTATTGAAAGTAGTACACATGCTTTTATGTAAATTACAATCTGAGATTGCTGCTCGGCCTGACAGATTTGTTTGTCTTAGAAATACTCTATAATTCTATTTTGGAAATTCTATTTTTGTCTTTACATTGGAGAACATATCCATTATGAATGGAATTTTACCTTCAAGGTAACGAACATATTTCTACGTGACATAGGCCCATTGACTATAAAGGGTATTAGCCGAAATATATCGAGTAGGCCTAACAGATAAATCCCTAAATGGCATTATTTCTCAGTCGAAAGTACAGGGATTTTATAAATATCCCTTCCCGATAAAGATGAAACTAAACTCACTGCTGCTGTGTGTGATATTTCGTGTTGAGATCTCGTGTTCGATCAGACCTCTTATTTTGATCTCATTGCCCTGCTCATGGTGTTTGGTCATCGCATCGATGTCGACCCCGTCGTGCTCTGAAGTAGACGACGAGGTTGACGCATCCGTCTTCGAATCGGTGACAAGGAGAGCGTAGGAGTGGTTGGGGTCGAGCATG
Organism: Paracentrotus lividus; assembly: GCA_940671915.1. Lineage (NCBI taxonomy): Eukaryota > Metazoa > Echinodermata > Echinoidea > Camarodonta > Echinidae > Paracentrotus > Paracentrotus lividus. Next base: position 58,611,180 of record CALNVZ010000174.1, read on the forward strand.
GCTCGCTGTGCCATGCCCTCAGAACCTTGACCGTAAATAACAGGTCGATCGTGCTGAAAACCAAGAAGAAAACATAACTAAACAAATACAGGTAACTGTCTAATTCAATTTTTTGGGGACCGTAAAAACTATAAAACACAAACAAGTTTAATATTGCTCATAATTAGTGTTTCACAGGCCGCCAAACCTTGAAAATTTGGAAAATATCCATATGGCAAAATGGAAGATGGCAAAAACTTTTTTTTTTAATACAATCAAAATATTATTTTGCAAAAGAAAAGTTGAAAGGTTGTTTTTATTATGCACATGATACATATATATATATATATATATATATATATATATATATATATATATATATATATATATATAATATATAGTAAATAGTGGTAGTATTTTAAGAGTTGTGATTGGTTGAAATGATGTCACGTGTCATTCACGTTTTTGTTATAGTGAACGGTTTTTGTTATATTGAACGTTTTTTTTTGGTTATATTAACGGTTTTTACCTGTGTTAAAATGAATGATGAAATGGATTGCCTTGTTGCGCAAGCGCGTAATAACAGTAAAATGGTGCGCACAACAATAGATACGCGGAGCGACAATATACGTCACAATAGCTTAATTAGCACCAAAAGTTTGGCAAACATTTGCAAAGATAAAACCAGATTAGGCAAGGTCAAAGATCTAGGGGTCTATTTACTATAATAAATAGTGCATGCATCTATTAATGCAACATTACTGACTATGTGAACTCCAAATACTAAATTATCCCTCGGGCACATCTGTTTCACCTCGGCCTACGGCCTCGGTGAAATAAATGTGCCCTCGGGAAAATATTTAGTATTTTTCGTGCACATAATCTAGTATGTTGCATGGTAGAGCATGCACTATTTATATAATATATATATATATATATATATATATATATATATATATATATATATAGTGGTAGTATTTTAAGAGGTGTTAAGAGTTGTGATTGGTTGAAATGATGTCACGTGTCATCACGTTTTTGTTATAGTGAACGGTTTTTGTTATATTGAACGGTTTTTTGGTTATATTGAACGGTTTTTACCTGTGTTAAAATGAATGGTGAAATGGATTGCCTTGTTGCGCAAGCGCGTAATAACAGTAAAATGGTGCGCACATCAATAGATACGCGGAGCGACAATATACGTTGCAATAGCTTAATTAGCACCAAAAGTTTGGCAAACATTTGCAAAGATAAAACCAGATTCGGCAAGGTCAAAGATCTAGGGGTCTATTTACTATAATAAATAGTGCATGCATCTATTAAAGGGATTAAGTAGCTTTCAAAAACAAGAGCAATTATATCAAGATTAGGTACGTTCCCAAAAGTAAAACACCTCGGCGTGGCGCGAGAACGCCGTGGTGCGGCGCCTCGTGCGGCGTCCCTATTCGCCGGCGCTTTTGATTTTCTGTTTCGAAAAAGAGCCCGGGCAATGTTCAACAGACTTCCGTCGTGTTGTTTGTTCCCTGATATAAAAGGGAAACATGTATAGCTCCATTCTAGCGGCCCATCTACTGCCATTGAATGCAGGAAACACCTGCCGCCAGAATTAATGTGGTGTTTGCACTGAATACAGTCTGGTTTCTATGTGTGTGTTTGTTGACGGCGGCATCTTGCCAGCTATAGGACAATAGCCATGGCTACATCAAAGACTTTAATCTCGCTTATATAATTGACACGCTGTTTAATTCATTTGTATGACTCATATAATTGCTACTGCTTAATCATATAAGGACAGGCCCTATATGAAAACCAAGAATCTGCCCACAGTCCGGTGCCCTGTAAATAGAGTATCGTTTAATACAGTAAGACTTACGATAGATATCAATCGTAAGATTGACCTATCTTTTAATTTAGATACAGCTAAGCAAGGTCTGTGACTATACGAGAGAATAGTAATAAAATAGATGTTTAGCCCCTAAGGTTTTTGTTCCAGTTTTTTTCCCCCCACCTTTCTGTAATAAATAAACATGCGGTATGGCATGGCGATATTCTTTCTTCGCAGAAGAACGGATTTGGGACTACTTCTGAGGACTTCTTGGAAATTTGTCGCGGGGTCGTCGCAGAGATGTCTCCGAAGACGTCTCCGTGACGCAAAAAGCGTCTCCAGCGACGCGAAAAGTACTAGAGACGTCTCGAATTTTTCTCCTTCGCGGAGACACCCTTCTGTTGCGGAGACGTCTCCGCGACTTATTTTAAAGACCGCCTTCAACATTTCAAAGTAGTCCCGTCTCCGCGAAGATACAACCATATAAGTTAATAAAAATATAATTAAAATATGGACGTAACTTGTAGAAACTTTTATTCTAATCATTCCGTATTTTTGGCTTCGTGTTTTATATTAGCCTATTACGTCCCATGTTTTCTTTTACAATCTTATTCATTCATTTTGTGGATTCGTTACTGGAATCTATCTGGCTTGATGTTGAAGCGATGTCATCGTCGGGCCCAGGAGGTACTGACACGGTTTCACCTCAACATCAGATGAAAAGGCTGTCGTTTGGGCTGCTAGGGAGATTGCGGGTCGTTGTCCATGTTGACTAATTGACTAGATGATTAGTTGGAATCTCACAGTATTTAATCGAGGGACGGTTCCATCATTGTATATAAACAACAAAAGAAATGAAACATCCGGCCATTAAGTTGGCCTATTTATCAACCAAACGTGTGTTGAACCGGATGTGTCTTTTGAATAATTAATTGCAAGATGAGTCATATCCAGGTACAAGGGGGCGGGGGCATGCATCAATGGTCCCGGCTATACAAATGGAGCGGCCATTAAAAACAAATCCTGACGAGCAAGCATTGTCGACATGTACAGTACATCCTAAGTTTAGGATAAAGTTGGAGCCCCTAAAATAAAGATAAATTTGGAGCTCAATCTTCGTCCCTAAGTTTAAATCAATTTTGCCACCCCCTTAACTTCATGTCAAATCAACGCCCTAAGTCCAGATCAATTCGGCGTTCCCCTTATTTTTGATCTTTTGGCGCTCCTACATTTGAGCTCAATTTGGCGCCCCTACGCTTAACCCTAACTATAGGCCGGGGTATTTTTGAGTTCTTAGAGCCAGGGAGGGGCCTCCAGGCCCCCCTTCAGATCTCGACCGTCGTGCGCGATTCGCGCTGAAAATTTGGCACGCACGTCCCCTGTGGCGTTATCTCCCCATAACGTGCATCATTAATTTTTTTCAGAAAAAGTCGTTTCGTTATAATTATATATGCTTATTATGCTAATTTATGCATGAATTGCCTATTTCGGCTCTAATTCTCTAAAATGAGGCTTCTAAAATTGCTTATTTTTTGTATAAAAATATTTCTATAGCATCCTAATAAATTGTACTTGAAAAAAAAAAAATCCCAATATTGGCGATCCATTTCTTCCCAGCCCCCCCCCCCCCCCCGGCCTTGTTTAGGGTTAAGTCCGATTTGGCGCCCCCTCTAAGTTTAAGTTCTATTTTCCCCCTAAATTTAAGTTCGATTTAGCGCCCCTAGATTTAAAGTGCAGTCTGGCGACCCCTCTTATTTTTCAGGTCAATTGCACTTATATGTTTAAGCTCAATTTGTGCGGTGCGTAGTTTTTAAGGTCGAGTCGGCCGCCCCTCTGATTATGATCGATTTAGCGGCCCCTAAAATTTAAAGATTCAAATTAGCGGCCCCCTTCCCGCCTTCTCTCTCTTTTTTCCCCCCTCCGCCTTTTCCCCTTTTTTCCCTCTCTCTGTTTTCTCTCTTTTTTTCTTTCCCCCCTCCTTTTTCCTTCTTCCTCCTCTTTCGGCGGCCCCCGCGCGCCTTACCGGGGGGGGTGGGCCGTTAAAGCCCCTCCCCCCCCGAAATACGCGCATGAAATGCCGGAGAACGTTCTACCACGGGAGGGATTTTGGCCCCAAAATGGCGGGTTACTTCAAAAAACCGTAATAGAAATATAATGCGGCGGATTTAGATCGGGAGGCGGGGGCATGGGTATAGGTGCGCAAGTGAGCCCCCCCCCCCCCCAAACAAAAAAAAAAAAAAAAAAAAAAAAGAGGAAAGAAAAAAGAGCACAAAAGTGACCTTAAACCCTTTTGGATGCGACGGGCTTCTACAGGAAGCCGAGATAATTCTTAAGAAATATGACAAACTTTTTTGGCTTTTCACCAGCTTTTGGGGGCTAAATTCTTTAATATCCATTAAAAAATAACCTAGTTACGTGGAAAAAAATCGAGAACAATTCATTTTATTTCAACATTACCATAATTTTTTTTACATTTGAAACGAATTCCCGATCTTAACTTTTGGCGCACGCGTCCGGAGGGGAAGAAATTATCAAATAAAGCTAGCTCGAGAGGAGAAATACGAGAGATAAAGATTGAGAATGAGAAGAAGAGAGAGAAATAGAAAGGTTAAGGGATTAAAACAATGTTCAATATTATAGATACATATAAAACATTAGTTACATAACATAACATAACATAAATTTGTATAGCGCAGCTTTTATATGGATATATTCAGCTGCGCTGGCTCTGAGCTCTTAAAAAAAAAAATTAATTCTACATATACATAAGCAATTTCCTTAACTGAATAGATACGTTTTCAATTTAGATTTGAAGATGGTTAATGATGGACAGCTTCTTTTATCAAGAGGCAAGCTATTCCATAGTTTAGGGGCAGCAAATAGCAGCAAGTACAAATGCGCGATCACCAAGAGTGATTTTTGTCTTGCGAAAGGGGATCTCCATGTAACAACTCATCAGTGGAACTTCGCAGGCTTCGACCATGTGATTGGGTTTTAAGTTTGAGTAGTTCTATTATGTACTGTGGAGCTTGACCAATTAATGATTTATATATATACAATTAACAAAACTTTGAATGAAATTCTTTGACGTACTGGTAACCAGTGGAGCATTCTCAGAAGGGGTGTGGTGGAACTGAACTAGACAAGTCTTGCTCATGCATTTTGAACTCTTCGTAACTTGGAAATCAAAGTATCAGGCATTCCAAACAATAAAGCATTGCAATAGTCAAGCTTACTTGCATGTAGATTAAGCCTGTCGTTTTCCGATTCTCGCTAGGTTATATATACTTATCACGATACTGAGAGGGGTTGATTATCTGACATTTAGCTTGAACTAATTTGTTGTAACTATAATGATGTAATGAAATGTAAAGTAGGCCAAAAATGCAGTAGGTATTATAAGTTAATGGTCCCGCTTTTACTTCAAAACTTACACCTGCGCTTTTAATGAATGGTGCTTAGTCAAAGGTACCATTGTCCAGAGGTGCGAAGCCGGCCGCTATGATCTTTAAAATCCATATTTCTTAGAAATAATTTGAAAGCAAACAGGACCTCTTTGTCAAGTGCTATGTCAGAGCTCATTGACGAACCGGTAATGCTGCACAACGCATTACGCACTATTGCATTGTGAATCGACACTGGAAAGGAAGGAAAGCGGAACTTCTGCCAAAATTACTGTTTTCTTTACAAAATAACGCGTCTTATTTGGTTTTGATGACTATTCCTTAAAGTGTTAGATAGAAAAAAATGTCTGATCTCTCTCTTGTTT
>CALNVZ010000174.1:58642964-58658225 GCA_940671915.1 Paracentrotus lividus
AAGCAGGTTTTTACTCAACGGTATACTCTATATCTTCCAAACTAATCTAGTACTCCATACTAGTACTCAACTAAGAAACTGAACTCTCGACTGCATTGATAACTTTATCTCCCAACTACTAACTGAAGACTATCCCAAAATAAAGGGCTTATATACACTTTCTTTGAGGGGGAGTCTTTGTTATAAAACTATATCTCTCATTGTTACAAGTCAAACCAGGGTGTGACTGGTCAACTTACTTAGAATCAAAAGTAAAGAACATAAAGGAAGACAAGGACTTCATTGTAAACTTAGTGATGTCATGACCATGAGTCATGCATACTACAAGGGAAGACTCTGGTCTTACTCCAAACTGACCAACAGGGTATAAAGTTTGTTATGGTAACATAAAGAGAAAGTGGAAGAGTGAATACGTCACACTACCATGTACTACGAAAGTGAGGAGAGGTGACCCTGAGTGGACTACAGCAATGAAGCTGGAGAGTGTTTTATTACCAGTAGACTGAACTTAAAGGGACATTTCCTTTCTACCAAGAGAAAAAAGGTTCACTTTCTTGAAAGGTTTCAGGGTTACAGGAAGTGGAGGGCCTAACTCTATGGGCAGGAATATAACATGCCTAACTCTTTGTGAGTTAGATCGTACAGTATCATTTCAATGAATAAACAACAAACTTTAGGCAAAATTTTTGCAATGGAACAAATAAAATTAAAATGATTATATTTTGAGATGATTGAAGTAGAGTTTCTGGGTCATCATTCTGTATTTAATATTCAGCCCTGCATATAAATGCATTATCCGAACATTACCACAATCTGGTTGAATTTTACTAAAATATATGTATCCCAAATGTCTATTGTTGATTTCTGCTACCTAGTGTAAGTACCTTTTGGTTATTTAATGAGCTGTAAAATAGTTTTTTGCTATTCTTATCCTCACACTCTTATCCTCACACTCGTTTGCAGGTCATATCTTGGGAGTCTCTATTCTGGAAAAGGAGAGAAATCAAAATCCACAACATGTTACAAGCAAGCTGTAAAGCTCTCTGGGAAAGTTAGTGAATTTGTAACTCAGTGGCACTTCATTGGTAAGTTCTTGAACTTTAAATAGCATTGGCACAAAGACTAACAGTTTAATTTCTATTGAAGCACTAAATTTAAGGGTCATATTATTTTATTTTTTTTAGATTTAGCGTGGAAATGGAGAGAAAGTAAATTTCACAACATGTTTAAAGAAGCAATGCTTCTAGGGAAGAGAAAATATAGAAGTCTCCCCCCCCCCTTTTACCCACTTATTGTTTCTCCTCTTTTAATTTTACCACTCAAGAGTTACAATGTACCAAAGTAATACAAAGAATTCCTGTCAGAGTAAAATAAAAAATTAGGAGGGGGGCATTGATTGGGTTTACTTTTTCCTTCAAGTACACAACTCCCTTATCCAATTAATTATGATACACACAAAGTTGCCTTACATTTTTTCAGGGCCTTTTGTCATTGGAAAGTCTGAAGTGGATGGCGATCCTGTAGAATTCTGGGGAGGAATAGTGAATGCATCGAGGCGCAGACATGATAAAAAAGTTGTCTTTTACTCTGAGCTTGTTCCCGGTGGGACAGTGAAATGGCAGACTTACTCTCAGACGGTAAGATATAACAGTGATTATCACAGGGCTAGAGCATTCTGGCAAGTGGTCTATTTTATTTTGGGTTGAATGCCAGTCTCTGTGTAGAGTATAGTTCACTCTCATTAGAATTTAAAAATGCAAAATGCCCCCAAAAATGCATTTTTGTATGTGTTATATCCATCCACATTCTATAAATGAATGGAATTATGCTTTAATAGGACTGCTAAAGATATTTCCCATATTTTGTTTAAATTATACATGTTGATTAAGTGTTTATTGTTTATCTAATTTGAATGTGATCTAAATATTCAACTTTTATTTGGGGTTATTATATTTGATTGAATTGTATATCTAGTGTATGTGTGCACCACCTTTTGACAGGTTTACCTTCTTCCATTTTGTAGTAAATTACAGTTTTTCAAAGAATGCAATTCATTTTTACATCCAAGTATGTACCTGAGTAGACAGCCTTTACTGAAAAGCAGCATGATGCAATCTAAATGCAGTAATACAATACACTTCGATCTGTCAAATATTTTTAAATATGAGTGGGTAAAAAGTAGCTATATAGATAAATGTATTTTATTGATTCTTGTTATCATGTCAACAGAAGGCAGGAGAGATGGTTCAGATAGCTCCTGATGTCAACTGGAATGAGCTGATATCATCTTTAGGTTCACTAGCAATCTCTGAATGGCAGGTGAGGACTTTACATTGACAAATGAATTCATTCCTTTCCATACGCATAATACATTGTACATACCCCCCTATTACAAGTTTTTGGAGGGGGCCAGCAAAATTAAAGCCCAAGTATAGTTGTAGTAGAAGACACTGCTTTTTTTAAAAACCTGCTCAACTTGTCCTCGTAGTGTTCTAAAGAGATAACAATATATGGGCAAAGGATATAATCATGTTCCATGCATGTCTTTCCATGATATGTAATAGTTTGCATGAGCACGGGGAGATGTTCATTCAAGTAGAGGCCATACTTCCTTCATTCTCACCCCAGAACTCCGGCATGCCAACCAGCAGCTGAATTGGTATAGCGTGAGTGAATTCTGTGTGTACATGTGTTGTATGGGAATAGCATATGCTTTACACACAAACCGGCTGTATGCTGGCATTGTGCCTGTGAGATCCTGTCGATTGTGGCACTGTCAATTTGATATATTTACACAGTTTTGTTGCTAAATTCAGGTGTTAGAGTGGATTTATAACAAATCCTTTTGTACACAGAGGTTAATTGAGGTATTCTTTCATATTATTCTGCTCTGGAAGCAAAACAAAAAATCTATTCTCCCAACACTATACATGACCTTTAACCCCTTTTTCAGGCTTTTGGACCATAGTTGGGACCTATTTCAGGATTGTCCTCAAAGAATTTGAAAACTACCCTAATTTTAAAATAGGTTGGGGAATTCCTGTGGGTTTTGCCCCTACTGAGCCCCTAAAATATACTTTATCGGAGAAATCGGAACAAGCATCGTGTATAGTTGACTACCTGAGTGGGGGGGGGGGGGGGGGGGGGGGTCAAGTTCCCGTTGGCATAAACAGGTACTTTTATAGTAACTTTGCCATCAATGGTAACTACCATGGTGGCTCAATAGCCAATAAAAATGCAGTATTTCATTAAAATAACCAGTGATGGCAAAGTTAACTTAATAGTTACTCTTTATGTACGAGGGCCCAGGTTTCCCGAGACACCCTCTATACTACTAAAGCCACATATTTTTTTACAGATAAATATTTTTTATTCTAGATTAGGGGGGGGATATTTGTAAAGGCTTAATTTCAAGATTTTTATACTGTTTTAACGTAAACCCATGTGCTACATCGTTATTTTTTGAAATATTTTAAATTATCTTTCATTTTATTTTTGAGATTCATGTATAATAATTATTTAGCGGCTTATTGCTGTAAAATGTATTCAATGGCCAAGGAACACAATTGAAAGTTTCTGACACATAATTTGAGAAATGTAAGAGGAAAATAGAATTGTTGCATATACATGTCATTGTAATCTTGACTCATTTAATATCTAGGGATGGGTGGTCGGAGAGTTTGCTGTCAATTCTAAAGGAGATGTTTCTATTCAATGTTTAGGTAGGTACAGTTTATTTGTGATTCGTTATAAATGTACACCCTATTAAACAATGTGCCAAACTATTCAGAATTGGCAATCTTCTTTGTTAATTGTTACTTAACTTATTTTGTTAATCAATTTAGACATCAACCATATTGCCAATTAATTGAGATATTAATCTTTTGAAATTTTAGACAAAATTCATTTAGTGAAATACAAATGCACTGGAAACATAATTCATTCTGTCAGATGATTGAGTACATACATTGTAAGTCATTTTATCATACACTTAAACCAAGAATGACTTCTGCTCAACCTTGAGGCAAATAACCCAGATTTTAAGGAAAAGTATTCCTTATAGAGAATATATCCTTTGCATATCCTTCCTGCATAAGTTTAATACAATGTTAATTGCTATGAAATAACTGCAAAGTAAGTACTTGGTATTATACTTGTTATTTTTAGGTGTGCATACTTTTTTTGTTGATGGAATATTCATTGCTGCTGATGTGTACAGAAGGGCAGAATTTTGGTGAGTCTGAACCGTTATTACATTTTTTGATTTCTCATATTGATCAATTCAAAGGAAACATTTTCATATATCTTTATTTCAAAATATTTATTATTTCAAACAAACTAAGTATTGAGCAATGGCATACCCAAAGCTTTCCAACTTGCACTTGTTAGGGTCAACTGCAAGATGAAACAATCAGAACAGCCTTTGTGTTTGTGGTACTAACCATTCCTTTCGTTCTGATCATTAATATTTCTTTGACTTCTGTGAGTGAGCTGTAAGTACCAAAATGAGGCATGATATTCTTCAGTCCAATAAGTTGGATTTCCAAGTTATTTGTTTTTGTATAATTTATTAAACAAAAAATAAATAAGAACCTCCACCTGTCAGCAAATCCAGGTCTGAGGCAGCCCCCTTGACCTCAGACCAATTTGTATGTTTTCTTTTCTTGCAAGAGTAAATATCATCCAGGCAATATGTCTTCATTACTTCAAGTTGAAAATTACCATCATCACTTTTCATTTGCATGATGTTTGTTCATTGCGTTAGTTGACCTTTGTGCTTTGCAGGTTTACACTTTCTTTAGATGCTGGTATTCATAAAATCTACATCCGCCTGAGAGCAAAAGGTTCACAGGTAAAAAAACAAAACAAACCTTGCTTGAGTAGAACTTTAAACGATTCCATATTTATTCTTCCATTTCTTGCACAAAGGAATTAAAGTGGAATTACAAAGCTTAGTACAAAATATGAAATAACATATTCATCCATGGTCCATGTACTGTGATAATTATGAATTTTCCCAAGACATCAGTTTTGACTGATAATCATAATAGTGGCTTCTGATGAAGCCTACATCTGTTTAATGATTTCAAAAGCATGATATGCGTGTGGGGTATGAAGTATTCATGTACTATTGATTGTATGTAGTAAACCATTTATGTAGTAAATAAAAAATTAACTTCAACTAGTGAAGACATCTCATTATGATTAGCTGTGATATTACCCATGTCATTCCAAATCTAATTTTTATTCAGGAATAAATGTTGAATTTGTTCTACTGCTTCACTTTTAGTTTATTCACAATTCACAACTCCTCTCTTAACTTTAAAAGAAATCTACCTTGCTTCTGTTTCTTTATCCCTAGGTCTTTAGTTGTAACATTAAGGCAGCTGGTAAGTGAGCTTTATTAATTCTTTTCAGTTTTATTACACACAAAAAAGTAATTTGTTATACATGTATTTTCTTCAGCAAAACATTTTTAGAGATTGTACTCGGGCAAAAATGTTGGGTAAACTGTAAAACTGTTACTGTAAACTGAAAATGAGAGATAAAGGTACTATTTCTTCATAGTTAACTGAGAAAAGAGAGACACTTTAAAAATGATATTAGAGAATTTAAATCATGGAAAACTTTTAGACTATCATATAAGACAATTCTTCTTGCAGAGTATATTCATATCTAATGAATTTCGTATGTAAATAGTGTAAATACTGTAAAATATGATGTAATAGTTTTCTTATTGTATGTACATATGTTTTACTTTATTGAAATGTATACTCACAGTAATGAAACTGAACGGGGCCAACCTCGATTAGCTTTAGCTATTTGTTGGCTCCATTTACCAAATTATGCATGTTTATATTGCATTCTGTATAATTATGTATATTTTGCAATATATTGGTAATAAATATATACAGTACAATACAATACAATATAATACAATTTATTCATTGTAAATACCTAGACATTGTTATATAAGTTACTTCTCATCTTTTCTTTTGAATGTATATGACTCAATGCATATAGATGGTGATCCTTTCTTGCTGCACTCTGCTATCATGATACCTGATGTTATTGAAAACACTTTAATGGGAGATGTGTTTGCTATTTCTGTCACCAATCTGCAGGGAAGCAAATGGCTCAAGAATTTGAGGTTAGCATGAGTACTATGAATAATTAAAAATATATATATATTTTTTTATTCCATTAAACATATTTTTTCCCACTGGTATCACATAGCCTGTTTCGTGTACAACAGATCCACCTACAAACCGCTTTGCTTTTTCTAGCACCATTGTGCAGGTATGGGAGAGTAATTATCCACACATGAAGACAATATAAGCCTACTTCTTGCGGTGGGAATAGTTGATGTTGATTCAGGGGTATGCTATAGGTCTAAAAATTGACTGGTTAATATGTTAAAACAGAAGTGTGCAATGAAAATTTCCAGATATATTTTGGAAAAATACTTGCAATTTAACAATTAGTTAACAAACCCAGCTCAATGTCACATGTCACTTTTGCTAGTCAGAGAGCGAGGTCCGATGAGGATTCAGTTGCATGATTTTTCTCTCCTGCATATTCATACACATTGTCGGTCTTGTAGAACCGGTTCAAGAACTCTCAGTGTCACTACAAATGTAGTAAGACAGGTCTGATGAACGTATATATGTCCCAATGAGTCAGTTGTGTGGTACAATGCATTTCTCTCACTCATTCCCTCAGAGTCGGTTCAACAGAACCAGCTCCAAAACTCTCTGTTTCAGTAGCAAGAGAGAGAGAGAGAAAGAGGTCTTTCTGGTGAACGATGCTCCTGAGCAGACTATGGCCATTGTTCATCATTGATATTTATAGTCTTTAATTATTATTATTATATTATAGGGTTTCTCTTCTGCTCATTCCTACAGAGTTGGTCTAGTAGAACCAGCCCCAGAACTCACTGTATCGCTAGCGAGAGAAAAAGGTCTCAATAACATTGCTCCTGGTCAGACTATACCAATCATCCTCCGTGTGAGTCTAGCTGACAACCAGGACGTACTTGAGAACATGGATGAAGGGATGAGAGACACCTGCAAAGACATTAAGTGAGTTTAGTTTTAAGCTCCAAGCTGAACAACATGACTCATTATAAACTAATGGTGGTATCTCACCTACAATGAGATGCGTTTGAAACGGTTTGGGACAAATTTTGCGACTCCGTCTTGGAGATATCTCTGAGTCTCTGCGACTTCTCCAAGACGTCTCAAGTGAGAAGTGGTATATAAGTTGCACCTTTGTTAACCATATTCTTTAGTTGCTGAAAAACGGGACTGATCATTAAATCAACGCCTTCTATAATGTAACATATGTGCATGTATGAGGTGTGTCATGTGCAAAGTACATATCGTCTGTTGGGAGCCACAAGGCCGTTATTGCATCTTATAGATGTTCCGTTGAGAGCCATAAGGGCGCTATTACTGTACAAAGTCAATGGTAATAGCGCCCTTCTGGCTCCAAACGGAACATCTTTGATCTACAATAGCGCCCTTCTGGCTCCAAGCCGACGATATAATTTCCAATAGTGAAATATACATAGCTTTTTTTCAATATTCAAATGCATGCGGAGAAGTCAGATAAACTCCTATCAAGCAAGAGGATTTACACTAGTCAATATTACCACCTACTGTATAGTGACATGATTGGATAGATACATGTACCTCACACTCATTCCTGCCCCACCTATCCCTTATGACCCAACAAGTGATTCTTTTAACTATTTCTTAACCAAAATTCTGTCACAGTTATTTTTTATGGCTGAAAAGGCTATGATCTTATTGTATTAGAAGCCTAATAAAAAATCTTTACTTCCATCTCTTTTGAATCTGCAGCTTCAAAGTGAAAGTATCTGCTACTGGAGTGAAAGAGGCTCATATATTACCAGTCCAAATCAGATGCAGAAAGAGACATGAATCCTTTCTCTTCTCATTCTTGGATCATGATGGCTCGGTGAGTTTACAAAAGATGTCACGGTGCAGAATATGTGATTGTAGCTTAATATGCATTAATATACATGTAGCTTCCATTTACATGAAGCGTTCCACGTGACAAAGTGGCATATCAATTTTATTTTATTTTTATTTTTCCGAACCATCCTCTATACATGTAATTGTGATCCTATTTCTGATTGAATAGACATCAATTTTACACTGGCAGTAGACGGTTTCACAGTGTACCAAATATATTTTCTTGAGGTTTTGAGTGGTCCAGAAAAGGACCTACATGTACTCTTGACTTCTTGGTCAGCATGTTCTCACCTCTTTAATACACAAATTTTGTCTATGGACATTTTTTAATAGTGAATGTGCTTGAAATGAAAAGCAGTTACCATCACATAGTTTTTAACTCCATGTACAATTGCCTACTGGAGAAAATTGTAAGAATAAAACAAGTAAGGTCTTTGTGAAAATATATTTTTATGCTCTTGGGCCACTTTTTGAAAATGATGACAAAACATAGTAAACTTATTTCATATATGTAGGAGGTTTTGGGAGTATGTTCCCCCTCCCATACATTTTTAATAAGGCTAAGTAATTTACTGAAGCTAGGATGATATATATCAATGTATCAATACCATGTATCTTCTTTTTTTTATTTATTGATCAGGTTCAACAAGCTGCTGCTATTGAGCCATTGGAAGACTGTCCATTAGGTCAGTGTCCAGTAAGTATTGCCAAAGCAATGACTATTTTTTTAAGAATTGTGATATTGAAAAAAATTCACAGGTCCACTCCCGGCCTGTACAACATTTTAAACAGCTGTTTTGGCCATTTTCATACAAAGTGCCCTATATGAAAGTGGTGACAATGGCGTTGTCCAAACGCTGTACAGGCCCTAATATAGATGTTTGATGGTGACCTAAGTCATGGAATAGTGAGAGTTATGATTTTGACATTTCTAATCTGTAAAAATGATTTTTGAAGTCATAATGTGTTTCTTTCTTTTTTGCAATATTGGTAAAATCTTTCATGTATCTGAACACATTGGATGGCTAATCTTCCATCATGCCCTTCATTCCCACCAGGTGCTGTTGACGCTGCATGGTACTGGTGTTGAAGCCCAGAATCAGGCTGATGGTTACAAGAGAATGGAGAAGGAGACCTGGCTCTTTGGTCTTGAGAAGGCTTGGGTTCTTGCTCCGACTAGGTGTGTATTCATTCCTTGGTCAGTGGTCGTGGTGCCATCTTATATTGTATAAGCTGCTATTTTCCTAAGTCTGTGAATATTGCAGATCAGAGAGCCAACAGGAATTTTATATTGGTTGAAAAATATTCCAACCATACATCTGCAAGGAATGTGAAAATATGTCAATTTTACAATATGAGGCAATCACAAACATACCAGATTATTAAGTAAACAATTCTTCCTTTCTAAATTTCAGCTGATTAGCTGCTTTTAAACTTATTTTTCAGGAAGAAATAGAGTAGTAACATAGAGGTTTTGCCTCAAGAAACTGTACTAGATCCTCTCCTGCGCACCATCAGACTTTTTTACTTTGCTGTTCTCTCAACTTTCTGTCTCTTGCCTGATGTGTTTTTATGCTCATGTTTGCATCGTTATTGAATACATTATATACGTTCAGGATAGGAATTTGCAATGCATGATCTAAGAAAAAAAATCAAACAAAAAAATTGGATTGGATTAAGTAGAATACGAACATTGCTCTAGAAAGCAAAACAAAAATGAACATTTTTAATTGTATTGAACAGAATTTGTTTGACCCGTTGTATACTAAGCCCGCATATATGCGGGCTGAAGAAAAATGGAACATCCCTCTTGTCGACCGTGTATTGCACCCATGATTGCATAAACTTTATAAATACCTTATATAATTTAAATTATCTGACATTGATCTTTTTAAAGATGTCTTTCTTTCACCTTTAAATGAAAAGAATTTCTTACAAACATGCTTGACAATCACGATTCATTCGGCTTTGTAAAAAGTTCTCAGTATACAACGGGTTAAAAGGAAGATCGTCAACGGTTGAAGCAAATTTTTGGTATTAAGAGCTTTTAATCCCAAGCTCAAGCCAGTTTGTGTTCACGTTCAATGATAGGCCATGTCTGTGAACCTTTGACCTCTGGTGACCTTTCTTATGTAATAAATTTGTATGACACTTTCACAAATCTGTAGAACTGAATCATACCAACATTTAAGTGTTCATATAGAATATATTGGTGAAGAATTGATATTGAAATAGTTACAACTATCCATAAGTCCATGGGGGTTTTCGGTCCCAGTTTTGTTTTTGCTGGCAACTTCACTTTTCTGATTTTTTTTTTAGACCTAAGGCTTCATGAAAATGCCCACTTCACCGAGTCACAAGGGGGTACACTATAACCCCCACTATCCAATGGCCTAGAATGATTACAAATTTAAAGTGAACAGTCGGGTTTCCTCTGTATTTTCCTATACAGGCATGGGGCTCACAACTGGGAAGGACCTGGTTCATTAACTTCCATGACAGCTCTGGAGCGCTTGCACCAGGTGAGCAATGTTATATTCTATACAATAATGTATCTTGTGTAGAAACCAATAATTCTATGCTTGCCATAGTCAATTTGAGATTGCTTGAAAATTGTCAGCTTATTCCCTAACATGGAAGTGTTTGGCTGTAAGTGAGTGTGATTCAATGGGAAATTCTTGTATTTGCTCCGCACATGCATATACTTTTTTTGTGGGCCCATTCAAGTCTAAAGTCTGCACACCAGCTTTTAAAAAAAATAAACAAACAAACTATTAAACGTAAAGGAATTTTAACGCCGTTGGGATGTTAGATAGACAATTAATTTATTCATTTGTCTCCAACGGTAGAAACCATGCAAATTGGTAGAAACATAGTATGAACCTTGATCGCTATGGGCACTCCGGTGGTCTAGCAGTTATGACGGTGGTCTAGCAATCCACAGGTCGTGGGTTCGAATCCCGCCAGGGCAGCCTATGATTTTTTTTCATAGCTGTCTGGTTCCAATATTTATCACACAGCAGTTGCGTGTGTTTCTACCAATTAGCATGGTTTCTACCGTTGGAGACAAATGTATAAATGACTTGTCTATTTAACATCCCAACGGCGTTAAAATTCCTTTACGTTTGATTATGGGATAGTATGAACCTTGATCGCTATGGGCACTCCGGTGGTCTAGCGTTTATGACGGTGGTCTAGCAATCCACAGGTCGTGGGTTCAAATTGGAGACAAATGAATAAATTAATTGTCTATTAAACAAACTATTGTTTTGCAAATAATAGAGTGCTGGGGTTGTTGTGCATGAAACACAAAGTTGGCTCACCCTCTTCCAGGATGTGCTTCTAGGATAACAATAGCCCCTTTTAAGAAGTGTGTGCTAGACTCTACTTGAGTATGGATTAAATAACAATAGCCGTGCTAAATCCATGCAAAATGCGAGGTAATTAAATTCTTGCTCCCTAAAACACTTTACCAGGTACAGTATGGCCATAGGTGGTACCAGAGGCATCATGTTTTCAAGTTGAGTGTCCATTTCTGTTTTGCTGCCTGTTATGATATCTCAAGAATAATTTTTGAAGATCTGATTATATTTTGGAGAATGTTGGTCAGAGGTCAACTTATGAAAGTCCAGTTGTTGACCTTGTTATTGCGATATCTAATGACTCCTTGAGAAATGAATTTCATAGTTGATGAGGTCTTCAACAAAAGACAAGCTTATTATATTTTCTTTAGTAATGAGGTCAAAAATCAAGGTCACAGAAGTCAATTTTTGAAAATGTTTGTTTTAAGGGCAGAGGCATATACATGTAGGAGAAGCTGTCATATTTCTAACTTTCTGTTCTAATTTCACCAGCTTATGTCAGATGTTTCTTGGATGCCCAACAAGCCCATGACCAACCAGGTCATCTTTGCTGGACATTCTATGGGGGGTCACGGGGCTTGGCACCTTGCTACTCATTTCCCTGACAGAGCTCTAGCTGTGGTCTCCCTGGCAGGATGGATCAAGAAAGAAGAATATGGGGATAGTAACCTCTTCTTTAGGTCAGTGCTATTGGGTTGCAGGTGGGGATCAGGCATGACAAAGAATTTAGTCAGCTCAATTGTCTTGTGGGTGGGGGGTATTGTGTTTTTACTGACATGTATCAATCAGATATGATTATTTACGTCTGGGACCAATTTTAACGTCACCATCCGAGAGATGTGACTGGGTTTTGAACCTGGGTCTGCTTCCAATTGTCTGGGAACAATAGCGGCTCTATTATGCCTGGGCATGGGCCAATACAGTCCTTTGTCAGAGATGTTGCTGGATCTACTACTTGGCTGATGTTTTATTAGGGTAAATTAAAAAACGCTTTGAGTCACCTTGGGAAAAGCACATTATAAATAATATAATAGCAATATTATTATTATTATTATTATCATCATATTCATCGTGAGTTTGGGTTGCCAAATTCTCCACTGTAAATTTCATCATTAATCAAATGACTAACTTCAACTCTGGACTCAACACTATACCATACCATTAACGTAACTACTGGAATCATAACCCTAATCCTAAATCAAAGACGAAAATAAAGCCTGGATGAAATGCCAAAGGATTCACCAATATCGTCAGTTGTTCCCCCTTCTTTCTCTCCGTATTTTTTTAATCTTATAAACTTTCAAAATGTCACTTTCCTCTCTTTTTTCTTGAGGTTTGTGCTAAATAATTTGAGCAATTAAAACAAAATTTGAAATCTGTTTTTTTATGTATCATGGATGATTTTCCCCCACCACATTAAACTGATTGTAAGATTCCAACTTGTTGGTGTAAAGGTCATGACTTCAATAATATTTCTTGTATAGGCATGACATCAGTACTAGTCACACAGATCCAGCCATCAAACACATACTAGAGGTAAACATTCCTGCAGCTCCTAAACCAGTTCAATGGTTCTGTTTCTTGCATGTAAAGTATTATTTGTATTTAAAGAATGTACATTATTGCATATTAGTTCTCTGTTGGTCAATCAATATGGAAAGAAATTTAATAGCCATTGACAGGCGATTGGACACAAATTCAATTTGGACAGATTTTGTGGGATACTTAAGAGTGTTTAGTTTGTTTAAAGTGAATACAAATTAGCAGCCTTGATTAGCACTACCTCAAGTCCTCAGTCAAGTACTTAATCTGGCCCAGTTCCTAACCCATCATGCAACATTATGAGCAGTATAGTCTTGTAATTTAGGCCAACAGGAATGATAACACACTTATTCACAGCTCAATGCATTCATACCACAATAGTAATCCTACCAAGTACATTCATAGCAAAACAAGTACTTTTCCCATCGAAACATCATGAATTCTACCATATAAATTCTATTAAAGGCTAATATATACTGAAATTTACACTGTTTTATAGTTTTCCCAAAAGGTATATTTTTAAGACTAACTGTTATGGCACAGAGACAATGAGGTACCACACACAGTTTGGTCTCGATTTAAGAGTCAAACCATACAATCCAACCAGCAGATTTTTCATGTGTACTTGCATAATTGAAATATTTTCTCCTTTTCAATTTCTTACTCTCAGGCTTGCATAGCTGAAAACGATGCAGATAGACACATATCCAACCTCCAGGTAAACATTTCAATATGAAGGTATATTTGAGAAGAATGTTCAATAGCTTAGGGAGCTTAGCATAATGTAGTAGCACATATATAAAAACTGGGATAACGTATTAGTCATAACTGCTGAAATTAAAAATTGCATAATTAATAATGATAATTTTATTGAGATCTAGAGCATACATGCCTACTTGTGGATCCAGGGTTTCATGAAGGAGAGGGGGCAGATTATTAATTATCAAATTTTGGTAGACCTCACCTTTTAAAGGTCCAAATTCAGTCTGCCACAAGTACTGTCAGACGGTTGGGGGGGGGGGGGGGGGGGGGGGGGGGGGGGGGGGGAGGGGGAAACTTTTTTGCTTTTACATGTTAGCTGTTCAAATAACTTTTATGCCTCACGCTCATCGAGATTAGGTTGCCGGAAGCATTCATGTTTCAGGTTGTCCGTCTGTCCGTACGTCCCGTTTGCTCGTTATCGCGATATTTCAAGAACCGCTTGAGATATGAGCTTCAAATTTAGGGTTAGTATCTATTATCATAGGAAGATGATCCGTTTAGAGTTGGGAGTATGTAGGTCAAAGGTCAAAATGTGAAATTCCATGTACAGAGTTGTGCCATATGCCAATGTGCCGTATGTTTCTGATCTGGCAATGGCGGAGGCATATTTCTAACGAGCGCAGCGAGGATTCATCTTGTTTTTTTTTTTAACTTAAAGTCCAGCGAAAGGCTTCTCAATGGGGGGGGGGGGTGGTACACATCTATGGCCAAAAAAAAACAGCTTTCCCCAACCCCTGGGCACTACATAGGTCTCTGATTTTTTTTTTTTTTGTCATTGACACATCTTATCCATAGGCCTATGTTTTAACTTTAAAAGATGGGTGTGTGGATTGAGAACAAATTTAATACAAGAGGGGATTCAGATATCAACCTTTAAAAAAAATGTAGGTTTCATAATATCATAGCTTCAGATTTTCTTTGGTCCCATGCTGTTTATATTCATATATCATCCATGTACATGCATGAATATGTTATGTAGTTATGTGTTCAATACAAATAAATTGTTGTTTCAGGGTTTGGCGGTCCTGACAAGAATTGGTGCCAATGACAGGACTGTTCATCCCTTCTTTGTGAGGTAAGAGATTCATTTATAGAATTATGTACAAAATGGGAATGGAACTTATTGCATTTTTAAGTAATAGATAATTATGAACATTTACATTTTTATTTTATGCATCAAAGGTGGTGCCGTAGATGTCATGCTTTTTGCATTTTCTACTGAAAGCACTGTGAGATAGTTACCAAATCGTTTACAATACCCGCCTTTGCGATGTCTGGGTTCTTCCCCAAATTCTCATTTTCTGAAAATATCTAATTTTACCCAAATTGAGACAAATATGGACAATTGAAAGGCTTTTTTACATTTTTGTCCTATTCTACACTTATAATGTGTGAGAATAGGTCAGTTTAAACAGCCTTTTCCAATTTGTTGATGCTGACAATAATACCATGGTCACACCGATGAGACCGATTCCAAACCTATAAAATTACATGACCATGCTGGTGTGCGGTTTGGAGTTGGGCTCACCGGTGTGACTACGGATATTACCTTGATTGAATTTTTCCAGCTCAGATTAAAAAAAAAAAAAAAAAAT
>CALNVZ010000174.1:58658250-58675322 GCA_940671915.1 Paracentrotus lividus
TCACCGATGCAGATGTGACTGGGTTTTGAAACTGGGTCCTGCTTCCAATTGTCTGGGAACCAATAGCGCTCTATTATGCCTGGCATGGGCCATACGTCCTTTGTCAGCAGATGTTGTGGATCTATACTGGCTGAAATTGTTTTATTAGTGGTAATTAAAAAGCTTTGAGTCACTTGGTAAAGCATTATTAAATACATATAATGCATATTTATTGATTTTATTTTAATCATTTCATCTGGTTTGGGTGCCAATTCTGCAGTAAAATTTCATGATTATGCAGATGATCTTCACTTCTGGGACTCAACCTACATACCTAGATTAACGTACTATGGATTACGCCTAATCCTAAATCAAAGACGAAATAAGCCTGGTTGAATGCAAAGGACATGCCCCCATATCGTCAGTTGTTTCCTTTTTCTTCCGTTATTTTTTATTTTAAACTTTCAAAATGTCACTTCCTCTCTTTTTCTTGAGTTTTTGTGCTAAATATTTGAGCAATTAAACAAAATTTGAAATCTGTTTTTTTATGTATCAGGATGATTTTCCCCCACATTAAACTGATTGTAAGATTCAACTTGTTGGTGTAAAGGTCATGACTTCAATATTATCTTGTATAGTTGCATCAGTTACTAGTCACAGATCCAGCCATCAAACACATTAGAGGTAAACATTCCTGCAGTCCTAATACCAGTTCCATGGTTCTGTTTCTTGCATGTAAAGTATTTTTTTTTTAAGAATGTACATTATTGCATTCTCTCGTTGGTCAATCAATATGGAAAGAATTAATAGCCTTGACAGGCGATTGGACACAAATTCAATTTTGGACAGATTTTGTGGGATACTTAAGAGTGTTTGTTTGTTTAAAGTGATACAAATTAGCAGCCTTGAAGCACTCCTCAGTCCTCAGTCAAGTACTTAATCTGGCCCAGTTCCTAACCCTATCATGCAACATTTATGAGCAGTATAGTCTTGTAATGTTAGGCCAACAGGAGATGATAAACACATTATTCACAGCTCAATGCATTCATACCCAATAATTAATCCTCACCAAGTACATTCATAGCCAACAGTCTTTCCATCGAGAACATCATGATTCTACGCAATAAATTCTTTTATTAGGCAAATATATACTGAAATTTAACTGTTTTATGTTTTCCAAAGGTATATTTTTAAGACTAACTGTTTATGGCACGAGCGAATGAGGTCGGTCACACACAGTTTGGTCTGATTTAAGAGTCAAACCTACAATCACCAGCAGATTTTTCATGTGTACTTGCATAATTGACATATTTTCTCCTTTTCAATTTCTTACTCTCAGGCTTGCATAGCTGAAAACGTGACTGCAGTGATCTTCCAACCTCCGTAACATTTCAATATGAGGTTATATTTTGGAAGAGTGTTCATAGCTTTAGGGGCTAGCATAGTGTAGAGGATATATAAAAACTGGTGTGACGTATTAGTCATAACTGATGAATTTAAAAATTGCATATTATATTGTAATTTTATTGAGATCTAGTGCTACTATGGAGGGGTTTCCATGAGGAGGGGGCAGTTATTAATTTCAATTTTGGTAGACCTCCTTTTAAGGTCAAATTCAGTCTGCCACAAGTACTGTCAGACGGTTGGGGGGGGGGGGGGGGGGGGGGGTGGGGGGGGGGGGGGGACTTTTTTGGCTTTTACATGTAGCTGTTCAAATAACTTTTATTGCTCCGTCCATCGAGATGGTGCGGAGGATCTGTTTCAGGTTGTCGTCTGCCTGTCCGTTTGCTCGTTATCGCGATTTCAGATCGTTGAGTATTGAGCGTTTTCATTGGTTGTAATCTTTTTGGGTTGATCGTTTGGTTTGGGGGTGTAGAGTCTAGGTCAAAATGTGATCCTGTTGGTTGTGAAAAAGCTCTATGAGGTTGTTTCTGGTCTGCTGGTGGGGTCCGGGCGTCTGGGTTTCTTGTTTTTTTTTTACTTAAGTCGGAGAAGGACTTTCTCGGGGGGGGGTGTGGTAGATTATGGCCACGCTTTCCCTGTGGCCTTGGTCTCTGTTTTTTTTTTTTGTCATTTGACTTTTCCGTTGGCTTGTTTTACTTTGTGGGTGTGGTGGGATTGGCTTTCGGGGGTTAGTTTACCTTTTAATGTAGTTTCTTGCTTGTTTTTTTGGTCCTGTTATATATCTCTGTTGAATGTTGTAATGTAGTAATGTGGTTATGTGTGTCGGGTTGGCCGGGCTGAGATTGGTGCCCCCCTGAAGGATGTTCTTTCGCTTCCTTTGTGGGTAGGTTTCTTTTGTATTATGTCATGGGTGGTTATTGTTTTAGTTGTATTTGCATTTATTTTTCTGTCAGGTGGGCCGTAGGGTGTCTACTGGGGCTGTGGTGTTCGAGTCGTTTACTACCGCTTTGCGAGTCTGGGTTCTTCCTCTTCTCATTTCTGTATTATTTTTTCCATTGAGGCTTTGGGGGTAGAAAAATATTATGTGTTGGTGGTCGGCGTTTAGCTTTTCCATTTGTGATGTTGCATGATTATGGTCCCCCATGGCGATTCCACCTATATATGCCTGCTGGTGGGGTTTGGGTTGGGTCGGTTGATACGGATCTGAAGGGTTAAAAAAACCCCTATTCCTACAATTTCCTTTCAATGTATTATCTTTGTTTTTCCTTGTGTTGTAGGTTATCAAGCTTTCTGAGGAGGTGCTCAAGAACTTTTGGTCAAGTTTTTTTTTTTTTTTTAAGTGGCTTTTTTTCCTTTGTCAAGTGGTGCGGGATTTTTTTGCGCGTATGATGTGTCTGATGAGGGAGGTCAATGTTCTTATGTGAGCTTGCGTTTGGCGGATGGTTCGGTGGGACACATGGTAGGTTCTCATCTGTTCTACCTGCGTTGGGGCTTTTGCCTTCTCGGCTCTCCTTTGTATGGGCTTCTTGCTTTGCTTGTGGTACATTTTTTCATTACTTAGTGTATTTTTTTCTTGTCTTATTTTGCGTGGATTCTTCTTTTTTATGTGATTTTGAGTGTGCGTTTGTGTTTCTGGCTGGTTTCTGTTCCCTAGTTGTTTGTGTTTTTTTTTTTTTTGTCTTTGATTGAGGTATGGTCCAGTTTTGTTTGTACGTTTCGTTCAATGTGTTATTTTTTTTCTCTTTGTTCACGTTGTTCCGGCTATTTTCAAAGGTAGTTATTGGCTATACGTTTTTGTAGGCTTTGCTATTGTCTGCAATGGGTGAGGCCTACCTTTGGGGGAGTATTTTTTTGTGGAAAGATTGCTTTTATGTTGGTTGCTCTTTGTTCTGTTGTCATTGAATTTGCGTTACTGTCTGTGGAAGGTAATTTCAACTTATTTTAGGCAGTGCTTATCTTGGATTGAATGAGTATATGTTGTCGCCTTTTTAAGGAGGTGGGCATTGGTGCCGTGATGACCCGAATATGGGTCGCATTGAACTCGCCCCCTTTGTCTCGGTTTGGGTATGTGTATGGGGGGGGGTGCGGCTTTTCTTCCTGAGGATATACTCGGTCTTGCTAGTGATTTAGAGCGGATGGGTGGTAGGGCGCGTCCTTTGTCGTGTGACCCGCCCTAGCGGCAAGGCATGAGGGTGTGTAAGGGTGTTGCGCTGGTTCATTAGGACAGTACTCATGTCCGGTGGGATTTAGGTTGGTATGGTGAGGGTTTGGGGTGGGTGGCCGGTTTGGGGGTATGAGGTTACTGAGTTGACCCTGCACGGGGAGGCTGAAGGTGTGGGGTGAGTAAGCAGCTGGTATCATTTGGACAGTACGATGCGGGGTATAGTTGGCGATTGGGAGGGAGGGCGCAGGGTAGGGGTATGAGGTTACTGTTGATTGAACTCCTGCACTAGGGGATGTAGCCGAGAGGTGTGAGGGTGAACAGCTACTTGGTTCATTTTAATGCGTCAGTACGCGATGTACGTCGTTGAGTGTATAGGTTGGGTTATGTGGGAGGGTGGGCGGAGGGTGAGGAGGTAATTGGAGGTTAGCGAGTGTTGAACCTGCCTATGGGATAGGCCTGAGGGTGTGAGGGTGATAGCAAGCAGCTGGTGTCCATTTTAGGACCCAGTATCCATTACGGTGAGTGGTTGATTAGTTGGGTTCAGTTCGGTGAGGGTATGGGTGCGGTAATGGCGTATGAGGTGAGTGACCTGCCTAGGGGAATGGACTGAGAGGGTTGGTGAGGGTGATTAAGCAGCTGTTCCATTTAGGACGAGTACCATTACGGTAGGTTGATACTTGGGAATTGGGGGTGTGGGGCCGGTAGGGGGTATGAGTGTTACTGAGTTGAACCCTGCACTAGGAGAAGGCCTGAGGGTGTGAGGGTGATACAGCAGCGGTTCCTTATTTAGGACCCAGTACCATTACGGTGATTTTGATAGTTGGGGTTATTGGGTTCGGGGTGGGCTCAGGGTAGGGGGTATGAGGTTACTGAGTTGAACCCTGCACTAGGGGAAGGCTTGTGAGTTATGAGGGTTATTCAGCAGCTAGCTCCATTTAGGACCAGCACTATCAAGGTAGTAGAAGTGTCATAGTCTAGTGGTCATATCACTGGACTGAGAAAGCAAGGACCGTGGGTTCAAACCCCGGTATGATACTTACGTCCTAGGGCATGGGCGTTTTGTCTACAATGCTCCTCCCCACCCAGGTGCAAATTGGGTACCCGATATGCTTGAGCGCTACATACTTGGCCTGCTCAGCTGTGACCGGGGTAATAATGTGTAAAAAACATTCTTTGTAAAGCGCCATGCATGACGGACCTGAGCGCTATATAAGAAGCCACCATTATTATTATTATTATTAAGGTGAGTTGATGGTGGGTTATGGGGAATGGGGGTGGAGGTGTGCCATTCACTGTTATGAACCCCACCCTCGGGGAAAACCTGAGAGGTGTGAGGGTAATTCAGCAGATGGCTCCATTTAGGACCACTACCATTAGGGTGAGTTGGGTTATTAGGGAGGGAGGGGATGTATGCTCAGGGGTGCCAGTTTTCAGGCTTTTGCCTGATTTCAGGCCCTGGCATCTTCCCATTTCAGGCTTTTTCAGACTGGTTATTGTACAGCATGTATGGGGTTTAGATATGTTTGGACCACTCCCATTGAGGTGGAGTAAATGGGTGGGTTATATCAGGGGGCCTCTGAGGCAGGGGGGGGGGGTATGTGGTCTGAGAGGGTTAAACACCAGTATGTGGTTGAGAATGACAGCTTTCTCTCTCTCCTGCTTTTTTTTTTTCTCTCCGTCCCTCCTCCTATATCTCTTTGTCACTCTCCATGGAGAAAATGTACATCCAGCCCAGGATGGGTACCTGGCAGGAATATATTCCTTGAAATGCAAGAGCACCTCTTATTAATGTATATTATTATTACTATAATTATTATTATCATATTGTAGAATCAAACAAGCATTTCAAATGCGCAAAAATGACATTTGTGTCATTTTGGGAGGATGAAAAAAAAAGTGCCTTTTTTGGTAATTTTCTACAGACAAATTTCTCATAATTCATCTCCTCTCTCTCTGATACAATGTAAATCTTGTAGATGGTACTCTCAGAAGATACAGCTGAACTCACAACAAGGAATGTGGCTAGATTCTCAATCACAATTCTGGATCATATCGTATACAACTGGAAGGACATCCATTCATTGCAGGTAAAGTCTAATCTGCTCCATGTAAGGAACACTAACTTCCTTTCATGTGAGATGAAACATGTGACTTGTCGGTTTTAATAGAGCAAAACCTCTCTTTGTGTACCTGGTCAGCTTAGCTAGATGAGATATTTTGAGATAAGTTAAATATGATATACAAGAAAATAAACTGAATCAGTGATGTAAAATGACATCTTTTGAAATATTTAGTTTTCAAAGAATTACCATTTTTCATGTAAAAGCACAAGTGACTTGTGTTACCATTGCATGAACAACTAAATATAAAAATTTCAGAATAAGGCATTATGCATAGCTGCCAACTGTTACGAAAAATTCGTAATTATTACGAATTTTTACCCTTTATACGAAAATACGAATGCACCTTTAAAAATTAGAATATGAGCGCCATTATACATGTATTATATTATGACTACTCACGCATTTGCACGTGTTATATGCATGTTCTATGTAAGTTCTATACTACGGCGCGCGCGTACGTACGTACGTGCACATGAAAGCACACAACGAAAACAGCGCATTCGTAGTGAAGGCGGAAGGCCATTCAAGTACATGCACGTTGATCTTAGTGCATACACACAAGCGAAAGACGAAAACAGCGCATTCGCGTGAACATGCATGTTGATGTTAGTGCACGTGTGTATTGTGTGTGATGCAGTTGTGATGTCGCTAGCGAACGTCGACCGTATTTTTGTCTCCTCTTCTCTCTCTAGTTTTGGATACATAAATGGTGGAAAATGGAGCGTAAAAAGGGACAATGTTACAACAGCAAATATGGAACAGAGTTTGACTTCATCACAAATCGGGAAAAAGCAAACAACATGCATTTTGTACGATATGTCGAAGGATATCTCCATCGCTCATGGCGGCGTAGTGACATTGTTTTGCATACCAAATCAAAACTTTAACATCGGGAATTTTGAATCTGAATCTTCATCCACACCCAAGATAACTTCATGGATGTCAACTCGGCAGGATTTAAATAGCAAATAGGATAGGATAAAATAGGATTTTAAAAGCATCAGCTACATAGACCTCTTAAACTGTGGTAAGGTTTTTTTTTTTTTTTTTTTTCTGATGTAATATATTATCCAAATGTATCGATACTAGTGTAAGTGATATGTGAATGCTCATATTTCATTGAGTTATTTTCATTCATCTTCAGATTCATGAAAAATTTTGGCAATAATTTCTCAAACCTAAGCTTCCACCTAAAAACAACAGGAAAAAAAAAGGTTTAAATGCTCCAAAATAGGCTCAGATTGCACCAGAGAGCGTCTAGAACCCCAGAGCTTCCAGGGCCCTTAGGCGGGCCCTGGACCCGGCTGCAAGGGACTTCGCGCTTTGCGCTCGTGATGTGCGCTTCGCGCACATGTTGATGTGCGCTACGCGCACATTTCTGTGTTTTTTATCTGATCATTACTAATTTAAAATTTCAAATGTTGGCAGCTATGATTATGTGGAGTACAAATTTCAGGTTTTAATGGTTTATTTTTCACCAAAGTTTTGGCATGTCATGTTTTTATTGCAGATTGATGGAGTTCTGTTGGACTCAGATAAACAGGGTGACACAATCGTGAAAGAAAATTCTACTCACTTTTGTCAAATGGACATTGGTAAGTGGTACTGTACTACAAATGAAAAGCTATTCGCCATAAATAACTTAAATCATAAATAATTGAAAGATATATCAAACGCATACTTTATAATATATCAATGTGTTTATTTGTGATTTACCATAAAAGCTGGTAAGAAACTGGAAAACTTTGTTAACATATTAGGGAAATATCTCTGCTTCTGTAGAAGCCCTTTGTCAAAGACTGGATACCTCGCTCGGCTTCTGTAGAAGCCCGTCGCCTTGTTGAATTGCTATTGAAAAGGGCTGGGATATTTGTTCATTTAAAGATTGCTATATAAATACTAACACTGTATTGTATTGAATCATGTTGTTTTTATTTGTCTTGTAACACTTCTCTCCTCTGTTTGTTTGGTTATAGGTTCATGGCAAATTTGTACCAATGATCTTATGAAAGATGGTGAAAGAGATTATAATACTAGTTATGGACCAGCAAGGAGGGTGGCAGAGAGAAGTTTTTTGATAGTCACAGGTAATTTCTGAATTACCAAAATATATATATATTTACTATTTATCAGTAACTGTCAGTTTCTAAGTTAGTACAATCTACTCCAATTATAGCAAGCACATAATTATTCAACAGGATTCTGTTATAACAAGGTAATTCTCCCGTTCCCAATTTCAAATATATGTCAATATTTCTATGTGCAGTAGAAGCAGATTTTGCAATCTTTAATACTATAGTATTTAGCTTGGTCCTGAGCATCTCGTTAATATGGAGTTGATTGTACAGTGCACCATCTTTTTTATGAAGTGCTCGTGACCAAGCCTCTTTACCTTGTTATAATCAAATCCTGTTATAGTGTGCATATAGGCACAAAGACAAATGTGTACATGTTTAAAAATAAGGAAAGGGAGAGCTGTTTGTTATAAAAGAAAATCTTGTTGTATCTATGGTTATTATATAGTGGATTTAAAAAAAGAAATTTATATAGAATATTGGACATATCCTTTCATTTCTTTTCACTTTGGCATTCTCTTCCTCAATACGTATGTATGTACATTTACATACAATTTATATACACAATGTACAGTACATGTACATTGTTTTTATATTGTGATGCCTCATATGGGTTATTATTATTGTCATTGTTATATATTTTCTTCTGTTAAAAAGTTCTTTTGAATGGATCTACATTGGTGTCTTCGACAAATTAATGTCATTCCTAATCTCCTTCTTAAGTAATTGATTGTGTTTTTTTTTAAAACTAGGTACTATGAACGAAGAGACCAGTTACACCTTACTCCAACTATCTGTCTACTTAGCCAACCTCTTCTTCTTAACCTCTGACACTGTTGCCACGGTGATTGAGGATACCTCCTTGACTGTCGAGACGTCAGCGGCACACAACCTCATCATAGTCGGTGGGCCGGGGGATAATTCATGGGCTCAGCGTTTTGTGGATCGAGTACCACTGGGCATCAATGAAAATGGTTAGTGAGAACCTTTGATTTAACTGTTTTATGCATACATGTTGTATATCTTAGATTTACACACGATGGTTCATTTTTCCTTGTGTCCTACTACATATCTGTAATCATTTTGGGGGAAATGAATAAACCTTTTTCAATATTTGTCTTCATAAGTATTCAAAGTCAATAGGAGTAGAGCTTAAAACACACATACAATGCCCCTCTATAGGGTGATGGCTTGATAACATTCTAAATTGCTTAAATTGTCTGTTCCTAGAAACACACAATTATTTTAATTTTGTTCAAAGTTTGCTTATTCAAACCATTGAGCTTTCACTGAAAAAAGTAGGTCATACGACTTATTGGGTATATTTTGATTGACAGTTTGTATATTACACAGGAAATACCATGTGTGTGAAATTCACATAGGCATGTAGTAATATTTACATAGATGGTATTTAACAATGGCCAGCTAGTAAATTACAGGAGATGGAAATCTACAAGAAATACTTTCTGAGTACTTTTCAATGTCAGAATTTGTAAACAAAGAGGAATGTGTAATTTACAATAACTTAATGAGCTTTCAGCAGAAGTAAAAGGTATTTGACCTACATGTACATCTCTGTGGCACCTCTCTATGCCACTGCCATGTCCATAATTATGCAGTTACTTTGCAGAGCTACCAAGTCTCACGCATCTTGCGTGAGAATCACGCATTTCGGGTCCGTCTCAGGATCTCACACAGAACACCCCATTTCTCACGCAAAATGAGAAAAAGTAGCATTAGTATAGATTTTTTACCATTTTGGAATCTCAAAACCCAAAATATAAACAGTTTGTCGTGCATCAATCCCTGCGAGTGCGATGTTTACATGCAGAGAACATTATATGCAAGATAGCATACTATGTGCTGTGTGTGTAGCGTGCGCACGCGCCTCCTTTGTGTACAAATTACTATTGCGAGTGCGCACATATGGTAATGCGCGCCTCATGCGCACTGCTTCCGAACACGATGCGAATCATCTCAGGCAATGTATTGATATGAGTGAACATTGGAAGAAATAGTATAATGACGTTACATTTAAAGTCATATACAGTTAATCAATTTCAGTATGCATTAGACAGGATGCATCAGAATAACTTGTGATCATTTCAAAACTTTCTTCAGGAATATCATTGGGGAGGTGTCACTTTTCACATGCACTGATGGGTGCTCTGTTCCTAGCCCCTCATAGGGAGGGTTTACTTGCCCTGGTGCTGATGGGCAATTCATTACATGGTATAGAAGATATCATGAGACTAGCCAGTCCTACTATACCTCCTATGACAAGATCCCCTGTAAGTATTGAATGTACATTTATGTACACTGTATGTATTTATTTATGATATATTTATTTTGTTCACAATTTTATTGTACTAATAAAATACAATTTAACCATGTGGCTGTGATGCTGATTTTAATTTGAATAAATAAACGAATATTATTGTTATTATTATATTATTCATGAATGAGTGAAATGGGTGGAAAAATTAGAAATTGTGTCCATCAAGTATATAAAATTAGGGGATTGAAAAAAATTGTTTTGTTTTTTTTAAAAGGTTTGATAATGCTAGGCAAGAACTACTATATTGTTATAATAATGATACAATTTTGTTAAAAATAGGGGTTTCAATATCATAACAATTGATTTTGCAAATAAGTAGGTCTTTTTATGTGCTGTCCCTTGACACCATCATGCTAAAGGGGGTATCCCACTGAGAGGTGATTGCTTGTGAATGTTGTGATTGAGCAAAGTGCTATACATAGAGTGGGTCGAGCCAAGTCTGTTAATTTTGTTTTTGGCTTGCCTTACAAAGCAGTACACAAGAAAAAGTAGATGATACCTACTGTTCACAGAGTTTGCAGGCTCTCTCTTTGTATGACACTGCTCAGTCACAACATTTGCAAGCAATACCCTATCATGGGTAGGCCTACATGTAGGATGACAGGAAATACCGCACGTTATTGGTGAATAACACAGCACATGTATTAAAAAAAAAACATTTGTTTTATTTATTTCTGGTCAACTGATTCATTTGATTCATCTCGTTTTTCTCTTAGTTTTCCAACATGGTACCTGATTACATCATCACCGGACCCCACTTCAAATCTAAAGGACCCGGTGGTTATGAGTGTGCTGGTTTCTGGGGTAATACGTGGGACTACAGACTAGAGACATCTTCCTGTGTGTGCTAGGGAGTGTGTAAGGCAAATATCTTTTACACACTCACCTTGAATAATGTGATACAGCAATAAAGATTCAGACATTTCACACAAATTCACGATTATCAATCAAGTTTTACATAAGAACTTCAACTTTGATTGTTTAGTAATTTACACTTTGATAATAATTTTTGTTCTCTCAGAACCGGAATTAGGTGTAAGTATGTCCACATATAAAAAATACAAACATATCAAGGGGAGTTCTTCAGGTAAATTTTCATATTGTTTTTCACATTATTAGCATCTATGGTTTTGTCTCTACATGTTAATTGTAAAAGCATATGTTATATGTATGAAGTGATTAGAAAATCACTTAGAAAAATATTTAATGACTAGAACAATATATTTGTTTTATTATAGACAAGTAATTAATTCATTTGTCTCCAATGGTAGAAACTGCTGTGTGATAAATTTGACACCAGACAGAAAAAAATCATAGGCTGCCCGGGCGGGTTTTGAACCCACGACCTGTGGATTGCTAGACCACCAGAGTACCCGTAGCGATCAAGGTTCAAACTATCCCATATACATGAATATCAAATGTAAAGGTGTTTACGCCGTTGGGATGTTAAATAGACAAGTGATTTATTCATTTGTCTACAACGGTAGAAACCATGTTGGTAGAAACACACACAACTGCTGTGTGATAAATTTGAAATCAGACAGCTATGAAAAAAATCATAGGCTGCCTGGGCGGGATTCGAACCCACGACCTGTGTATTGCTAGACCACCGTCATAACCACTAGACCACCGGAGTGGTCTAGTGGTTACGTCTAGATGAATCATTGGGGAATATAATAAGCTTGCCCTAAGGATTCTTAAAACCAACATGTTTTATTACAGATGAATTTTAATGCCATCGTATTTTTTTTTTATTGATTTCAATGCAAGATGCATTCCAGATTATAACTTTTTGTCAATTTTCAGTCTTTCGTACTGAAATGAAGGAAGAGGCTACTGTTTTACGTGCAATATTCAGATGATGTAATATGTGATGATTTGCCTATACATGTACTTGTGAGAATTCATCAACAGTATATCTATGCCCAGCTAAAGCTATTACTTTCTAGATCAGATCTACTTGCCCAAAGAAGATAATAAAGTAATGTTGAAAGGAAACCAATACCCAAGGAAATTATCACTTTCATAGGAAAGAGCATAATGAGAGGAGCAATTTAAAAAAAAGATTCATCAAAATCAGCTATAAAATAAGAGAGTTATGGAAGTTTGAAAAGTCCCGTTTTACCTTCTATGGGGATCCTCAAATTGGCAACATAAGCTTCAAAATGGCCGATTTTATGGACAACTCTCCATTGGTTTTGTACACAAATTTTCAGATTTTCCCTGTTTTCTTTCAAAATATGTCTTATTTACTTATGAGCTCAAAATATGTCATGGAAAAATATATTTCACACAACATATGTTGAGCTCAGAAGGAGGCAAGACATATTTTTAAAGAAAATGGGGAAAATCTGAAAATTTGTGTACAAAACCTATGGAGAGTTGTCCATAAAATCAGCCATATTGAAGTCGATGTTGCCAGTTTGAGAATCCCCATAGAAGGTATTAGACTTTTCAAACTTCCATAACTTTCTTATTTTATTACCGATTTTGATGAAACTTTTTTTTAAATTGCTCCTCTGATTGTGCTCTTTCTTATAAAAATGATTATTTCCTTGGGTATCGGTCCCCTTTTAAAGGTCATGTAGAGAAGTCATCATAAAGATTTTAAATGGGAGGGGTGTGACCATATTTATCAACAACTAGGCATACATGTTGCCAACCCACCCCCTCCTTCAAAAAGAAGTAAAAAATTTTAAAAAAATGAAAAATGACACATGTTGTAAATTTTAACCATAGTCTGATAAGGTTCTGATGAGAAATTTTAGTGAGAGAATGTAACTTTGGGTCCCTCCTACCCACATATACACAAAAATTAACCCTTTGAGCGCGGGTCTGTGAAACACGATTGTTATCCCTGTGGCGGAGCGATTTTTTGTACACTGACAGTATTATAGAATTGGTCATGTTCTGTCCTTTCATTACTCCTTGCATCTAATTAGGTCATTTTCATGATTTGTAGTAAATGTAAACATGAAAGGGCAGACACTTTTCTATCTATCACTGTAAGGCATTGTCATCAAAACCTCATATAAGACGCGTTATTTTGTAAAGAAAAACATTTTGGCAGAAGTTCCGCTTTCTTCCTTTCCAGTAGATTTTACTTTGACTTTTGGGTGTAGGGAGAACTATGGCCAACTTGGAGGAGGGAATTACAATGTTACAAGGGGATAACAAAAGAGAGAACAAGGACGTTTTTTCTTTGCACTCTATATGTTTTTATTATGAAATATAAAATATACATTCTTTTAAGTAAATTTATTGAGTTAATTAATGCAAGGCTTTACAATTATTTATTAGACTTCAGAAACAAAATTCCAGACTTCATAATTTCACACATCGGAAAACATATAGGATTGTCAATATTTATCGATCTTAGCTTAACAATTTATCTATAATATGAAAGATTTTTACTATGTCAAATGAACTACTGCAATTTCATATTGAAAATGTATTGTCTGTTATATTCAAAGTGCCTGTTTAGTGTGCATACACTGATCCCATACGCTGATTGCTTTGAATGGTTATGGGTAGGTTTGGTTTTAGGTATACAAAGATGGGTTCATGGTCCAGGTTAAAAATTGAAATAGATAAAATAACCTCTAGTAGATTGTTTCTTAAACATTTTTTTTTTGGTATAGTCTTGTATACAAGTGCCAAATTCAGAGTAGGATTTCGAGAATTTCCAAAAGGTGTAAATCCTTTTGAATTTTCTGATAAAAACAGGTTTGCTTCCAAAAAGTGAATTTAGTGCCTTTTTGGCATTCAGCTATTCAAATGATATGTGATTAATATTCAAAAGACTTTTTACAAAATAGCAGTGTCATAACAACAAATGGAAATTTAATAATTTGTTTTTCTTTAGCACTGGAGGTAGAGGATTTAAAGAAACTTATTGTATCACATGTATTGACTTGTGTTTATTCATACTACACAAGACTCTTCGATATCATTTAAAAATTAGAAAGAACAAAATCTTTTTTTTTTTGTGCTACAAAATAATGTTTCATGCAAATTAATGTGATGAATAACTGAAAGTCTTCCTAAATATTTGTTATATCATGTTAATAAATACTTTCACAGATTATGAGGATGGGTTTCTTTATGGTGCTCTATGTAAGATAAGAATTGAAAAATTAAAATTTATGAAAACATATCCATTTGATCAAGTGTGTATTTTGTACCCCGGTAGTTTAATTTAAGTCTTAATTCATGAAAAAAGGGGTCCATTAGAAAATTAATGAAATCCAATCTATGTTACATGTATTGAAATAAATATTCAATGAGGTTCAAATCTTTCTTGAATATAGTTATGATTCCAACAAAGAAAGTTCCTTTTAAAACTGAGTAGATTTTTTTTCTTACAGAGTTATTTATATTAACCATTGTTATTTACCATCCAAAATATATTTATATGCATCCATCTGATTAAAATAATGTCATTTGACAAAATTGCACCTACACTGTATATATGGCAAAAACAAAAAATATTAAAAAACGAAGTACCAATCAAAGTTAATATTAAAAGAATGTATAAACATGAAATATATGATATGCTAGCTTCACAGCTTCTGGTGATATTGCTAAAGTTCTAATTAATTTATTGTTGATCGACTGATCGACTTATAGACCTACAATGTATAATGATATAAAAAGTCTACAAAATAATATTTTTAATATTTTTGGTGCAGAGGGTTGAATATGGAAATTAATGTCTTGCCAAATAATGTCCATTGCCATGGCACTTTGGCAGTGATTCCTTGAAACCTTGTGCATAATAGCTTAGTGACTTCTCAACTGAAAGCCAACTCCCCTACAATGTTTCCTGCACATTGAATTCTTAAGCTCTAAACACAATTTTCATTGAATGTTTTTTGTTCAAGGAAGGAATCTTCCCAACTGAGCTTTGAGCTCTGAATGAAGACAGTGTCGGATTTACTGCTGGTCTCGGATTAATGCAAGATCAATATCATTATTAAGCTCCAAATTTAATTTTTACTAAATGTTTTATGTTGAACCTTCCCAACTGAGCTATAAGCTCCGCATGATGTTAGTTTCTGATTCACTTCTAGTCTCTGATTGATGCAATATCAATATCATTCTTAAGCTTTACATTTTTATTTTTTTATGAAAATAATCTTTCCAACTGAGCTTTAAGCTCCACATGACAACTGTTTCTAATTCACTCCCTGTCTCTGATTGATGAAGATCGATATAATTCTTAAGCTTCACAAGGAATTTTCTCTTAATGTTTCACATTGAAAAGAACCTTCCAAACTGAGCTTTAAGCTCTGCATGATGCTAGTTTCTGATTCACTCCCGGTCTCGGATCGATGCAAGATCAATGCCATCCATCCCAAGAATTGATTCTTCGTCATCTCCTGCATCCTCATCATCTTCTAACTGCTTTTCTTCCTCCTCTCTTGGTACCTCTTCCTCTATGTCTGCCTTGTCTTTATAGTCACTTGTAATGTCCCCAGAGGTTTGTTCAGCCTCTTCATCTTCTGTAGAATTGCTGGCACTGGTAGACTTGGAAGGACTCCCTTGAATGGACTTTATTGCTGGCTCCACCCCTGAAACTGCCGTCAACGTTTGATGAAGTAGCTCTTTCATCTCTTTCATCTGTTAGAAGGAAGGGAAAAAGTAGAGTGAAAGGATTCATTATGCTCACCCATCTCAACGAGATTGATGCTAAACCGACAAAAAAAAAAAAAAAATCCTTTTTTTTTTCTGCTTTTTTTTACAAATGAAATAGTGTGTGTGAAATGGTAATGACCCTAATTCCAACCCTAACACTGTTTCCATTACACAAATTCTTGTGTCATTTCTTAAATTACAAACCTTTGCGTGTGTTAACCCCCCCCCCGTTTTATTTTTGGAAAAACAATTTTCTAGATAGAGAACCCGTCAGATTTGTAACATGTGGAAAGTATTTAATTGTGTTGATTACAAACCTCCAGTTTGGGAAATATGTTTTAGAATACATAGCTCCCGATTTGACAAGTCATTTGTCCTTGATTAACATATCTAGAGCTCAATTTGACTTAAAGAAATACATGTGTATATATTTCTTAGGCTGAATATCAATGAAAATTGCCAAATAGAGCATTGTATCAAAACAGATAATAATCTGCTGAGATTAAACTTTGTTACCTGGTGCTCAGTCTGTCTACGTATACTCATTGAGTCCGATTTCAGGGTTGCTGAAATGCTGCTGATTTCCGTGTGAGACTTTCTAAGCCTTGTGCAGAAAATAAATACAACATATGATTGTCTTTAATAAAGGTAAAAAAGGACCAATATTTAGTTAAAAAACCAGATCGACCACATTGTATCCACACAGCGCGAGGCCATTTGAATGGAGAATTAACAATTCTATTACAATGTCATTATTGATTCAACTTTCATTGTTCAGCAATAAGTATCATTTTTTTATTAAATGTAATTATACAGCATAACAAAAATCAAATATGTGAGTTCAACAGTGAGTATGATATTTCATTTTGATATGTAATTTACCAATCCATCATAGTCATCCAGTATTATATCAATAGAAACTTTAATTACGTCTTAATCTAAAATAATTTGATCATATGTAACATTATGCCAACATGCATAGCGGAAATATTTAATGTGTTCCCAACTTCAGACGAATATCTCCAAAATTATAATGATAGGGGACATGATTAGGGGTAGGGGTCATTTTGAAAAGGATTGTATTTTTGCTCACTTCGATTCCGTTGTAGCCAACCGATCGGGCAAATCCATATTTCTCGTTTTGCGCATCTTGGTGACATAATCTTCACCTTGTATTTTCTCCCATGTGGTGATTTCAGCTATCAGGTCCCCTGGCAACATTCTTCCTGTGATAAATGACATCCATATAAGTATGCAAATATTTTTTTACTTCTATTGATTAGTAGGATAAAGAAAAGTCATTTCCGAGATGAAAAATTTAGCAGCCCGCTCCCCCCCCCCAAAAAAAAAAA
>CALNVZ010000174.1:58675347-58686536 GCA_940671915.1 Paracentrotus lividus
AATCAATTCAATCTAGCATACAAATAGATTGAAAATGAATATAAAAAAAACAACAACATAGAACAGATATACCATTTTTATATAACAGAGATATCATGCACACTATTATACATGGAGCACATCGCTCCCGACGATTGCGCAGTATGGGAGGGGGTCTTTGAAAGCTGTCAGTTCTGCACTTCCCCACATTTTTTGTCAGCTAATATTTTTGCAAATGTACATTCATACTACTTCCCACTGACAAAATTTTGGTCCATGGGAGATGGGGTAAATAAATGTCCCAAACAACGGTTTTTTTTAGTGGGTCTGGGGGCCGAGTCCGCCCACTGTCGGCAGCAGCTGAACATCATTCCTCGCATCCTGGTACTGAACTACATCACTTTTAGGGGTTCAAACCTTTTAGGGAAAATGGGGTAAATAATTGTAGCTGCATCTAGGCTATTTATGTCCAGTTCATGAAATAATAATCTTCACTTCCATTAAGTCATTTTCAATCTGGCTCATGTTTTATCCTTGCCAATTGATCTATATCACATATTTGTTTTCGTATATGATGATCGCACTGCATCCTTTACACTACTAGTACTTCTTATCATTGTTATATCAATATTATTGTAAATCAACCATTGGAATTTGGGAACAGGAGGCTTAATGCCACAGTAATTTAATTAACTTTTTCTGTCCCTGGCGTTCCAATGGGTTGATATTTCTTATTTTGTGTGTTTATACTAAATGTATTGTCTTTGTAATTTTCTTTGCCGTATAAATAATAATATAATAATAATAATAATAATAATCTGTCGCGGAGACGTCTCCGCGAAGTGAGATACATCCTGTAAGAGCCTACAAATGTATGTGATAGCAAACAAAGCAACGTCCCAAATTAGAATATAAATAAATCACATTCCAAGTGTTGAACTGCAGTGTACAG
This sequence comes from Paracentrotus lividus, assembly GCA_940671915.1. Classification (NCBI taxonomy): domain Eukaryota; kingdom Metazoa; phylum Echinodermata; class Echinoidea; order Camarodonta; family Echinidae; genus Paracentrotus; species Paracentrotus lividus. The sequence goes on from CALNVZ010000174.1 coordinate 58,676,279, forward strand.
AATAGTTCCAATCAAATGTATTCCCATTGGCCATGAAACATTCTGACGAAAACATTCGTACCTGGTTCATGAAATTCATTGTATTTTTAATTTTCCCGTTGATACAGATGCAACCTAAAAATGCCAACATAGTCCAGTAGATGGTCCCGGTCCCATAGGCCATGTACCAAGCCCGGAAAAGTATAGTACAAGGTTTTTGGTGATTGATGTTCTATAGGGTATTTTCAGAAAATTCAGCTTGGTCTGCCGAGTCTGGCAACCTTCGGCAACTCTTTTTATTTGCATAATTAAGAAATAATTACTATTAGCATATTTTTGTATGGAATATGTGGCTAATCGTAATTCAGAAACTAAAAATATGCAATGAACAACTTTTAAAGGTATTTTACGACGAGAAATTCACTTACTCATATTCACTTTTATCTTTTAACGTAGAGCTTTTTGTCTTAAATGGCCAATTAGCATAATGGGTTAATATGCATATTAGCCTATGCATTAATATTAAGCCTATATGGATTAAATTTCCTTTAGTATAATGTAGAAAACCGAATATTGGTGTATACAACATTGCAATCACTTTTATTGAAGACATCCCATTAATTCATCGAGATGACTGTATGTACATATAAATAATAATAAGCAATAAAAGAACAATGACCTAATTAGCATATCGTTTGTAATATGAATATGAGGTTAATCTCATTAAGAATCCGGGAAATGTGAATAAAAGGCTTTTTAATGGTACGCTAAACAAGGAATTAAATTTATACAATATATTTTATTGTACAGGTAAAGATTTGCTTGGTTTTTAATTAGTACATGTAGTATATTCATCACATGAGCCTAATTATGCATAGGCTACAAAGACAAAATAAAGGCCAAGGACACAAGAACAAAATTAAAATATGAAACAGGAAGTTGTCAATTACATTTTCATAATATTGATGTTATTTCTTAACTTTTATTTATTTTGTCTTTGTAAGCCGATTCATTTTTGCATAATTTGATGTCTATTTCTTACTTTTAGTTTATTTTGTCTTTGTTAGCCGATTCACGCCACATGTAAGAAAAATTAAAACAAGATGTTTAAAATTTAAACATCTGCGTGTTAACCGGTGATCGCACAGCGTTTGTTTAGAAATTAACAAACCTGTAGTTGTTTAAAACTTTTAACACTCTTGTTGTTTAAAGTTAAAACAAACCTGTTGTTTTAAAATAACACAGTATTGTTTAGCTCTTTCTCCTCCAAAATAAAAACGCCTTCCAAACTTTTGGTTAACTGGCGGACGGGTATTGAACTCACCGACCTTTCGATTATAAGCAGATGCTCTATCCACGAGCCCAACACATCTGTAAGCTACACAATATCTAATGTGTGAGGCATAAATCCTCGCATGATTGAAATGATGCGCCGATTTACACGTTGCATGTAACGATGATGCCTTAGCTCATGACTATAACGTGACATTTGCCTCGCCGTTCAAAACAAAAAACTGTTTAATATCTAAACTCTTAATATCTAAACAGGTCCTTTTTTAAGGCCTATAAACTCACTTTCTGGTTTTAAACAACAATGTTTAAATATTAAACAAGATTGTTAACTTTTATACCCAAAAGTTCTTTAAAGCAGCGAAATTTTAAAACACGCGTGTAACAGTGCGTTATTGCATTTGATCCCTCAAGCGTGCCATAGGCTAGTGGTTAATTGCAGAGCGAATTCCTGCGTAGCCTTTTTGTTCCTTCGCAAAAATGGCATTGCTCTCTGAGCATGCATCGATTTTCTAACTTTTTTTGTGTCCATAACAGTTGAGGATATGAGCTTTCACTACATATATAAATTCTCCCCCCCCCCAACAATAACCAATATTTCTTATTTGGTTTGCCGTTTCAAAAGTGTATAGGGGAGACCGGGATGGAAGTTCACGGGTCGTTGTGTATACAGTTCTAGTTCTAAGTTGGAACAGAGGAGTTTCGCGCTGATATACAGCCTACCACATAGCTGTGATGAAACTGCGTCGTGAGTTTCTCCGTTGTTTTATTAAAAGTAATCAACAAAAAACATTTTTTTACCAGTTCCAAGTGAAATTTGAACAAAAATTAAAATTTGTAATAGTTCTTACAACTGAAGGCAATGCTGATAGTCTGGTATTGTGATATATAGTACATGTATGTCACTTATACACCCCTGAGCCATGCCCTGTAAATCTGCCTTTAATGGCTTTTGCTACACTTGATTTTATGTGTAAAATCACCATGAGTGGTTGTTACAACAAGTACCCCATGTCGATGTAACAACCTACCCAATTACATTATCACAGAAAGTTAAAAAAATTTTGTGTCAATTTTCTGGTGTTAATATTTTTGATATTCTATTATTACTGTTAGTCTATTCTAGAGCTTCACTTGATCTACTGTTAAACGATAGCAAGAAACTGGAAAGTTGAAACAAAAGTATGGTATAAGAGATTACACTTGCTACAAATTAACCCCGTATGTTTAACATATAGTAACAATTTACCCCGTATGGTGTAACAAAACTTACCCTATAACGGGGTAGGTTCTTACAAAAAATGTCTTTCATTAATGGAAGCTGTAGTTAATTAGTCTTTGCATGCTTTCAAGTTTTATGTGCCTCAGGTTTTAGCCACTATAGGCTAACTACAGACCCAAATGGAGTGTGTGAGTATGTCATTAGTAATTATCTGGCCCAAAATGTGAATTTTGCAAACGTCTCATCCCCAGTCCCTCCTAGTTCTTTCTCAGCCTGAATAATGCATTGAAGTGGCTTTACATGTTGGCATTACACAGTGTTCAAGCTCTGTAGATAAACGATGAACTGGAATCACATATAGCAATTAAGCAATATTTCGGCAATATAATTTATCTCATTGTGATGAATTTGCTAAATTAAAAACAAAACAATTTCTTACAAATTAAAAAAAAAATTATTAATCTATTTCTCGTAGAGACCCATTAAAAAAGGCTGTTATTCACGTTTCCGGATTCTTTAATGCATTAGCCCGTATTCCATATACCTAAATGATATTGCTAATTATGATTAATTGTTCTTTATGCTAAATTATATTATATCTAATAACATGTCATCTCAGAATTAATGGGATGTTTCAATAAAATGATTACAATGTTGTATTACACAATATTCAGGCTTTTCTGTCTATAGATAAAAAAAAAGAAGAAAATTAATCCCATATGCTAATATTAATGCACACTGAGGCTAATATGCATATTAGCTCATTATGCCTAATTAGGGCTATTTAAGACAAAAACATTTCTTAAAAGATAAAAATATTATCATATAATGAATTCCGCGTAAAATTACCCTTAAATTCGTTTTATCACGTTTCCAGGTTCTTTAATTAAGATTAAGCCCAATATTCCATATACAAATTGATATGTTAATTAGGTCATTGTTCGTATTATGCTAATTAATTAATATCTACATAACATATCATCTCATAAAGCAATGGATCTCCTTTTAACAAAAGTGATTTATTTACACAATATTTAAGGTTTTCTACATAAACAAAAAAGAAATTAATCCTATAGGTAATATTAATGCATTGGCTAATGCATATTAGGCTCTTATGCTAATTAGGCCATCTAAAACAAAAGCAACTACTTAAAAGGTAAAAATAATATCAAAAATGAATTTTCGTCGTAAAATACCCTTAAAAAAGTCGCTTCATTCATTTCCAGGGTTCTGAACTATAAGCCACATTTTCCAACATTTGAAAATATGTAATTAGGTCATTAGTCTAATTATGCAAATAAAAAAAGTTGCCCAAGGTTGCAAGCTGGCAACCAGGTAATTTACTTATATACCATCTAGAACACAAATCACCAAAAACTGTACTTAAAACTTTTCCGGGTCCCCAAAACTTCTACTGACTAACAGTCACATGTATGTACTGCCGCTCGGTTCAGCTGATACAAGGGGAAATACCAATGATAACTAGTGCGATTGAGAACCAGAAAATCGACAAATTTAAATTTCAATGCTGACCGCTTTCTTGTGTATTTATCAACAACTAGGCATACATGTTGCCACCCACCCCTCCTTTCAAAAAGAAGTAAAAAATTTTAAAAAATGAAAAAATGACACATGTTGTAAATTTTACCATAGTCTGATAAGGTTTGATGAAGAAATTTAGTAAGAATGTAACTTTGGTCCTCCTACCCACTTATACACAAAAATTAACCCTTATGGCGCGGAGTCTGTGAAACACGATTGTTATCCCTGTGGCGGAGCGATTTTTTTAACTGACAGTATTATAGAATTGGTCAGTCTGTCTCTTCTTACTCCTTGCATCTAATTAGGTCATTTTCATGATTTTGTTAGTAATGTTAACATTGAAAAGGGCAGACACTTTTCTATTATCGTAAGGCATTGTCATCAAAACCTCTTTAAGAGACGTTATTTTGTAAGAAAAACATTTTGGGCAGAAGTTTCCGCTTTCCTTCCTTCCAGTAGATTTTACTTTGACTTTTGGGTGTAGGGAGAACTATGGCACAACTGTGAGGAGGGAATTACAAATGTTACAAGGGGATAACAAAAGAAGAACAAGACGTTTTTCTCTTGCAACTCTAATATGTTTTTTTTTGAAATAAAAAATAACATTTCTTTAAGTAAATTTATGAGTTAATTAATGCAAGGCTTTACAATTATTTATTTAGACTTCAGAAACAAAATTCCAGATTTCATAATTTCACACATCGGAAAACATAAGGATTGTCAAATTTTATCGATCTTAGCTTAACAATTACTATAATATGAAAGATTTAACTATGTCAATGAACTACTCGCAACTTTCATATTGAAAAATTAATTGATTATATTTCAAATGCCTGTTTAGGTGTGCATACACGATCCCATACGCTGATTGCTTTGAATGGGTTTGGTAGTTTTGGTTTTAGGTATACAAAGATGGGTTCATGGTGCCAGGGTTTAAAAATTAAATAGATAAAATAACCTCTAGTAGATTGTTCTTAACATTTTTTTTTTGGTATAGTTTTGTATACAAGTGCCAAATTCAGAGTAGGATTTCGAGATTTCCAAAAGTGTAATCTTTTTGAATTTTCTGATAAAAACAGGTTTGCTTCCAAAAAGTGAATTTAGTGCCTTTTTGGCATTCGCTATTCAAATGCATATGTGATTAATATTCAAAAACTTTTTACAAAATAGCAGTGTCATAACAACAAATGAAATTTAATAATTTGTTTTTCTTTAGCACTGGAGGTAGAGGATTAAAGAAACTTATGTATCACATGTTTGAAAACTTGTGTTTATTTCTACAACCAAGATCTTCGGATTCATTTAAAATTAGAAAGAACAAAATCTTTTTTTTATTGTGCTAAAAATAATGTTTCATGCAAATTAATGTGATGAAATAACTGAAAGTTTCCTAAATATTTTGTTATATCATGTTAATAATACTTTCACAGATTATGAGGATGGGTTCTTTCTTTATGGTGCTTATGTTAAGAATAAGAATTGAAAAATTAAAATTTATGAAAACATATCCATTGATCAAGTGTGTATTTTGTACCCCGGTAGTTTTAATTTAAAGTCATTTTAATTCATGAAAAAAGGGTCCATTAGAAAATTAAATGAAATCCAATCCTATGTTACATGTATTGAATAAATATCAATGAGTTCAAATCTTTCTTGAATATAGTTGAATGATTCCAACAAAGAAAGTTCCTTTTAAAACTGAGTAGATTTTTTCTCTACAGAGTTATTATATTAACCTGGGTATTTACCATCCAAAATATATTTATATGATCCATCTGATTAAAATAATGTCATTTGACAAAAATTGCACCTACACTGTATATATGGCAAAACAAAATATTAAAAAACGAAGTACAATACAAAGTTAATATAAAAGAATGTATAAACATGAAATATATGATTATGCTAGCTTACAGCTTCTGGTGATATTGCTAAAGTTCTAATTAATTTTTGTTGATGCGACTGATCGAACTTATAGACTACAATGTATAAATGATATAAAGTCTATCAAAATAATATTTTTAATATTTGGTGCAGAGGTTGAATATGGAAATTAATGTCTTGCCAAATAAAATGTCCATTTGCCATGCACTTTGCAGTGATTTCCTTGAAACCTTGTGCATAATAGCTTATGTGACTTCTCAACTGAAAGCCAACTCCCTACAAGTTTCCTGCAGCATGAATCTTTAAGCTCTAACCACAATTTTCATTGAATGTTTGTTCAAGGAAGGAATCTTCCCATGAGCTTTGAGCTCTGAATGAAGACAGTGTCGGATTTTTACTGCTGGGATCCTCGGATTAATTGCAATGTCAATATCATTATTAAGCTTCCAAAATTTAATTTTTACTAAATGTTTTATGTGAACCTTCCAACTGAGCTATAGCTCCGCATGAGTAGTTTTCTGATTCACTTCTAGTCTCTGATTGATGCAATATCAATATCATTCTTAGCTTTACATTTTTATTTTTTATGAAAATAATCTTTCCACTGAGCTTTAAGCTCACATGACAACTGTTTTCTAATTCACTCCCTGTCTCTGATATGATGAAGATGATATAATTCTTAAGCTTCACAAGGAATTTCTCTTATGTTTCACATTGAAAAGAACTTCCACACTGAGCTTTAAGCTCTAGCATGATGCTAGTTCTGATTCCACTCCGGTCTCGGATCATGCAAGATCAATGCCATCCATCCCCAAGAATGATTCTTCGTCATCTCCTGCCTCCTCATCTATCTCTAATGCTTTCTTCCTCCTCTCTTGGTACCTCTTTCCTCTATGTCTTGCCTGTCTTTATAGTCACTGTAATGTTCCCAGAGGTTTGTTTAGCCTCTTCTCTTCTGTAGAATTGCTGCACTGGTAGACTTGAGAGACTCCCTTGAATGGACTTTATTGCTGGTCCACCCTGAAACTGCCGTCAACGTTTGATGAAGTAGCTCTTTCATCTCTTTCATCTGTTAGAGGAAGGGAAAAAAGTAGAAGTGAAAGGCATTCATTTATGCTCACCCATCTCAGACGAGATTGATGCTAAACCGACAAAAAAAAAAAAAAATCCTTTTTTTTTTCTGCTTTTTTTTACAAAATGAAATCAGTGTGTGTGAAATGGTAATGACCCTAATTCCAACCCTAACACTTTCCATTACACAATTCTGTGTCATTTCTAAATTACAAACCTTTGGTGTGTTAAACCCCCCCCGGTTTTATTTTTGGAAAAAACAATTTTCTAGATAGAGAACCCGTCAGATTTGTAACAATGTTGGAAGTATTTAATTGTGTGATTAACAAACCTCCAGGTTTGTTGGAAATATGTTTTAGAATACAGTAGCTCCCGATTTGACAAGTCATTTGTCCTTGATTAACATTCCTAGAGCTCAAATTTGACTTAAAGAAAATACATGTGTATATATTTCTTAGGCTGAATATCAATGAAAATTGCCAAATAGAGCGCATTGTATCAAACAGATAATAATCTGCTGAGATTAAACTTTGTTACCTGGTGCTTCAGTTCTGTCTACGCGATACTCATTGAGTCCGATTTCAGGGTTGCCTGAAAATGCTGCTGATTCCGTGTGAGACTTTCTAAGCCTGTGCAGAAAAATAAATAACAACATATGATTGTTTTAATAAAGTAAAAAAGGACAATATATTAGTTAAAAAACCAGATCGACCACATGTATCCACCAACAGCGCGAGGCATTTGAAATAGAATTAACAATTCTATTACAATGTCATTAATTGATTTCAACTTTCATTGTTCAGCAATAAGTATTCATTTTTTATTAAATGTAATTATACAGCATACCAAAAATCAAATATGTGAGTTCAACAGTGAGTATGATATTTCATTTTGAATATGTAATTTCAATCCATGCATAGTCATCTCAGTATTTATCATATAGAAACTTTAATGTTACGTCTTAATCTAAAATAATTGATCATATGAAGCATTATGCAACAATGCATAAGCGGAAATAATTATATGTTCCCAACTTCAGACGAATATCTCCAAAATTATAATGATAGGGGACATGATTAGGGGTAGGGGTCATTTTGAAAGGATTGTATTTTTGCTCCACTTCGATTCCGTTGTAGCCACCGATCGGGCAAATCCATATTTCTCGTTGCGCATCTTTGTGACAAATCTTCACCTTGTATTTCCTCCATGTGGTATTTCAGCTATCAGGTCCCCTGCACATTCTTCTGTGAATGATCCATATAAGTAGCAAATATTTTACTTCTATTGATAGTAGGATAAAGAAAGTCATTCCGAGATGAAAATTTAGAAGCCCGCTCCCCCCCCCAAAAAAAAAAAATAAATAAATAAAATAAAAAAAAGATAAATAAAATAAAATAAAATAAAATGAATAAATAGAATAAATAGATAAATGTGTAAATAATATTAATAATAATAAAGTAAATAAAATAAATAAATGAATAAATAAATGGCTAGTCTGTCAAACCATCAATATCTAGTTTAGGGAAACATTATGTCCATTTCTTTCAATAATCAACTGGATATTACTGAGGCTTCTTGAGAGGGCGAACAATCAACCGGATATTACTTACTGAGGCTCCTTGAGAGGGCGAACTTGTCACAGCATCCACACCAACAGCGGAGGATGAAACTGAACAAGATGAAGATATGACTGATGATGATGAATGGTGGTGCTAGGATGGGACGGTTATAGTAATCCTTGATCAGGGAGTAACGCTGATACTTCCATACCACGTCAGTATTCTCCTGCACCAGGGCGAATGTATAACTAGACAAAAAAAGAAGGGAAAAAAGGGATACCTTTTAAGCTTTATTCCCCCTCCCTAATCTGATGAAGAAAATATCATTAATAATAATAGCTAGACTTACAAAGCACCTTTTTTCCTTAAATAAATGGATTTATGAAGTACTCTTTACCCCTTATAATACAAAGCATTGCTCTTTTACCCAACTTTTATAGCCGAGCTTCACCAAAGAGCTCAAGCACTTCTAGTTTACATCATCAGTGTCTAGTATGTAACGTTTATATATGTCTTGCAAAAGGACAGGAGTTACTGTGATCGGGATTCAACATTTGGACATTGTGATCTGCTTTAAGAGGTTTGGTGGTGTTATTGCGAAGGTAGGGCATTTGCGGATTGTTATAGTTACAGAGTTCTTCACACTATAACGAATTCAAATAACAAATGTCTAAACAATACTTATGGACATTCTCTATTCTAGCACGAGATACAACTAGCCAACAGACCTATTCCTGATAAATTCATTATATCACAATTATAAAAAGAAATGCATTTTGGGGAAGTCTGGGGAACCTCAGAATTTGTTAAATAACACGATTTAAAGCCCTTCTTGCTTTTTTCAAGTGACATGATTATGATGTCATCTTACTTGAGCATTGCAATAAGAAGATTGAGTAAGAGTACATTGCTGATGAAGAGATAGACGGCGAGGATAGTCGTTCCAAACCACATGTTGGCAGGACAGGGTTCCATGTCAGGGTCCTCATTCGAACAGTCGTTTCGTCCTAAATTGGAAAAAGAAAAAATGATCAAAAGATGTTGATAGCTCAACTGCACAAGTCATGTTTGTCAACAAAGTGGAATGTAATGTACAGAATAAGCTTTTTGAAATGTGTTTTTAACAAACTAAACTAACAATGGACTTAAAGCGATAGAAATGTGAACGCTAATGATAAGAAGGCTTATGTTCAAATGGGACTTGTCTACTTTTTGTCTACGTTTTTGGCCTGAGAGTAGTTGTTTCACTCCAATGATCGACTACTAGTACCAGGCTCAGTTCATAGGCATATCCAAGCTTCACATTTGGCTGCCGGCTATTTCAAATTTTGATGTTCTCCTTTTGTTAGAATTGTATTCATGTTTAGATTTAGGAATATTAATTGTCATCTGTCGCCTCTCTGTTTTGTTTCTGGGGCAAATGTACACAAATTTCTGAAGAGCAAGCATCAATCTCACCACCTATGGTGGTGTGATTGATGCTTGCTCTTCAGAAATTTGTGTATGGTGGTGTTTCACAAAGTAGTTCTTAAAGTTACACATGACTTTACGAACGACTTGAACATGTTCTTGGGTGCTCATTCTCAATCATTTAGCACAAGAACTAATCACCAGTCGATCATTACAGGACTCATCCGGGCTGGAGTTTGCATTATAAGAAAAATAAAGTAAAATCGAAAAAGCACAACACTGAAAATTTCATCAAAATCGG
>CALNVZ010000174.1:58688642-58701628 GCA_940671915.1 Paracentrotus lividus
CGTCTACCAGGTAATAGTAATTGAGCAACCAGGAGCGGATGAACTTGCGGCAGTCGAAAAATCCACCGATTGAAATCATCTGGATGGTGTTGAAATGAGTAAGATTTGTACTTTATTTTGAGCATTTCACAACGAATATCAATTGCAAAGGATAAGCGTTTATTCTAAAAACAGTATTGGAGTTGGCCTCTTGTGATTCAACTGGCACTTTTGGAAGTCCGATCGAAGTCGATATAAAGTCAGAGTGTTTGAAAATTCAGGTGAGGAGGATGGCAGCATTGAAAAACGACGATGAGTTACAACAGGGAACATACCGTCGAAAAGAGGCTTTACATGGACATGCCTCAGGGTAGGAGCTGGGCATTCAAAATTTGTACTAATTTTTGTACCAGTGAAACCTTCAAAGATTATTTGTACTAATATAGTACACAATCAATTTAGAACATTTCTCTTATAAAAAACCAATGGTCAATTTAATTGGCGCAGTAGACAGGCAAGTAAATGATACCGAACTCGTTTGATAAAAATGTACATTATGCATTAACTTGTATTCAATAGAAATCACGTGCTGATAGAAATCATTGGAAATATCAATCATAGCAAAAATAGCAATGATGTGTTTCTTATTCTGAAAACATATAAGAGTAGAATAAATTGTGAGCTCTCACCTGTCTAATAGTCTCGATTGCCAGTGTACCAACCCAGCCAATGAGAGCATATTCCGTGATCGTCACCTCAGGTTTGAAGTCAATCAGCAAAACGTAGCTGTACAGGGCCAGGAAGATGATGTGTGACATCTGTTTAAGGGATATAAATGTGTGTTTAAGTTGATCTACAAATAAATTAGTCAATACATCAATTATTCATCCAATCAATCAGTCAACCAAATCAAATCAAGCGATCAACCAACCAATCAAATCAGTCAGTCTTTCAATCAACCAACTCACCGTTATTTCGCTCAGTCAACGAGCCAATCAATTGTTGATTAGCCACACCATTAATCAACCAAACAACCTACCAATCAACCAGCTAGCTAAACAACCAATCGATCAATCACCCAACTAACCAAATAAACAAACAACAAACCAAACCGTCAACTTGCAAATCAAGCATTGTTGGTTGACATATTGGTTGGTTTGATTGATAGGTTAATAATTGGCTATTATTCTAAAATAGATCAGCCAACCAACCAAAATACCAACTAACCAATCAACCAGTCAATCGATCGATGAAGTAACCAATCAATTTATCAACTAGCCGATCAATCAAAAAATCAACCAACCGACCAACCAATCAACCACCCACCCACCCACCAATCAATCGATCGATCAATATTAATCAACCAGTCAATCCATCAATCAATAACTCTAATATGCTTACCACATAATATCTGAAGTTGATAGCAGGGGCACTGAAGAAGAGAGGCAATCGTTTAGTCCAAGGTACTCTCGTACTCTCATCCTTCTTCATCATCGATTCCAGATTCACCGTCTTGTGTTTGAACATTTCATCAATCGGTAGAAGACTGTTTCAGAAAAGAAATAATTAACAACAAACATAATATTTTTACTTTAATAGTACTGTAGTTGATTCAGTACAGGGAAGACTTAAGAGTCACGTGTACAGCAAAAAAAAAAAACCCAGGGGATGAAACAAAACACTTTTCAAACCTTCAGTAATTTCACATTGTTCGTATGTGTCATTTGTAGAATATATTTTACAAGCTTGGTTTGTACTTTATTTTTTAAAACAAAAACTTTCGAATTATGTTGCAATGTAGTTAATATAAACTTTTCTCACTTCGGAACGATGAATTTGGAAGTTCGTTTCATAAAAACGTTTAGATACTAGAAATAACCAGTTGCCATGAAAGGATTTCGAAGGTTCAGATTTGCTAAGCATGCACTTGTCCGCGGTGGGTTTTTGAAAGTGGAGGGGCTGAGCCAAAGGTGGCGGGGCGGGGCGGCTGAACAGGCTTTAAAAAAAACACACACACGCACACACACACACACACACACACACGCACACATCTATGGTCATTTTCGTGTCAGTTTCGTACGGTTTGTTGAAAAAATCGGAGACTGAAGCAAGTCCCGAGCTCCGCGAACCCTGCTCAGCATTCTACCTTTAAAAAAAAGTTTTAACTTACGTGAAATTCTGAGCGGGGGCATGTGCTCGGTAAGATGAGGAATTGAAGTTGATACTACCATCACTGAGGATCGAATCCCTTCTCGTTCTGTCGAACGCTCCATCTTCCTCGTCGTCCGAATCAAGGTTGAATCGACCACAGGCTCGCGTCTTCGATGCCCGAGTCTTTGTTTCGATACGGTGAATTTGGAGAAATAATATTGATTCATTTTCAAATATCTTAGCACCAAATGGTGAGAATTATAATGCATAAGGACATATAGTATAATAATATTATATGCTAATGCATATACAAATAAATACATGGTTAGAATTGTGGAGATCTTCATAAATTCTAAAGTACCATCACTTCATAATCCGAGACGAAGTGTGAATATAACTTAAATACTTTCATTTTTGTTTCATTCATTTTTTGCTTCTATGACATGAAAAGGGTATCTTTTCTCTTGAATACTTCAGTCTGTCAATCTCTTTTAAATACAAAATGTTATTTTACATCAGTCAATAAGCATTGGTTGATATCTGTGGAGGTTCTTTAAATCTTTATTTTTTTTTTGTAAATGACATTTTTTAATTGAATTCTTTTTAAATTCTTGAGCGATATAAACCCCTCAAAAAATGTCTTGCAATTCAACTTTGAGCCCTCATATCTTTTTATTTGAATGTTTATGATGGTTAAATTTGATATCATTGGAAAGTTGATTTATTCCTTGTCACATTGATACCCCATTTGTGATGGTTATGTTATGCTTGATATGGCACAGTACTCGCAAAACTCGAATGAAAGTCAGAAAAGGAAAGTTGCCAAATGAATGGCTATTGCTTTATACATCGAGTTCTTAACTGTATAAAAGGTTTTTGTGTTTCTTTGTGTTTTGTTTGGTTTGTGCGTTAGGCGCTCATACAATGTTGGATACCTCTTGGTTGAATGTCAAATAATGTTTCAGGTAATTTAAGGTAGTATTTGTTGTTAATTTGTTTGTAAAAAGAACTGTTTTAATAACCAGCGAGTGGTTTGAGCATTACTTGTGTATTGGTTACATAACAGGTTATTGCAAATTCCAGCATAAAAATTCGCTACTCATCTCTTTTTCATCCATCTCCAACAAAACAAAGCAAGCAGTATCAAACAAAACTTTTTTTTTTGTCCATTTCAGCACACAAATCGTTCTCTGTTCTTGAACCGTATCTCAACATTTGATAAGCGCGCCATCCTAGCTTTTATCAAACGACTATCATGAAAAATAAGCACTGCCAAGCAAAAAGCTTGGCAAGGCACATTCTTCTTCCAAACAATAAGTGAAAACATTGAGGAATAATGCATGACCCATTTGATGATACTCAATTAGAAACTCTGCCTTTCAACAATACCATTCATTTGCAAACTTTCCACTTCTGATTTTGATTTGTATTCGGGAATACTGTGCATTCAAGCATTGCACAACCTTTACAAATGGGGTATCAGTGTAAGAGGAATAAATGAACTTTCCAATGGTATAAAAATTAATGAATTATAGACAATTAACAAAAAAGATACGAGGACTCAAAGTTGAATTGCAAAGACATTTTTTTGAGGGGTTTAGTTACCTGTAAGGTCACCGTGTAATTTCCTATCTTGCTCTTCATCACGAACTTTGATACCCCACAGAGCGTAGAGTGGGAAAGAATGTTGCAAAGAACGACTGGAACCAAAGGTTAAAACGATGAAAAATGTCAGACTTAGAAGTAGTTGAGATTGGCACATTTTCTATCCATACTAGATCGACTGGGAAAAATCAAATAATGCATACACCAATTCCCCCCAGTGGCGGATCGAGGATTTTCATTACGGGGGGGGGGGGGGGGCATCAATGTATCAACTATAGGGGTAAGGTTAGGGGGTTATCGGCCCGCTCGTCTATTTTTGCCTTGCTTTTTTTTTTTTTTTCTTTTTCTAGGGGGGGGGCGGGCCCGTCGCCCCCCCCCCTGTATCCGCGCCTGCCCCTCCTGCCACTTATTACCTTTTCGAGCGACCAGTTCATCGAGGAAGAAAATTATAAAATGACTATTTCCGACCATTCTGGATCCGCCCCTTATTTCATTATTGTGTAATGTTTTCCAAGAAAAATATAATGTCATTTCATACAGAACTATACATGATTTGCGATGGCTAACATCGATATAACTTCACAAGGGGGATATAAACTGGCCAGCAAAAGAAAGTACCCACTTCTTTCAAAGGCTGCACACAAAATTCACCCATAGAAATAAACAATTTTGTACACAGGTATGGTGCAATAATCCATTACTAATCACAGATCACCAACAGGATTGATTATCTTTATTACAAGAAATATAAATGGCATATACAGCATCTTGGTCACTGAATCAAAAGTCACAAAATGTAACAGAATGAGCCGTCCATGTTTTACACAAAAGTCAATGTCAAAGGATGAAATAAACCAGAAACAAACAACAATGTTCAATAATGTGTATGTCCTCCTCGTGCCTGGACACATTCCAGGCATCTCTGACGCATGCTTTGGACAAGTTGTCTGGCGTAGTCCTGGGGAAGTTCTGTCCATTCCTCCTGCAGAGTGCTTGGATCAATGTTTGCCGATTGGTAGGAGGCTGTTCCCTTGATCTCACCGGTCTGCCAAGTTCATCCCACAGATGCTCAATGGGATTGAGGTCAGGAGAGCATGCACACCATGGGATGACGTCAATGTCCTGCTCCTGAAGGAAGTTGGTGGTGAACCGTGCTGTATGGGGTCTTGCATTGTCCTGTTGAAACAATGTGATGCCAGGATGTGCCTGCAGGAAAAGGGAGCAGTCAGTCCATTTTTGCTTGGTGGAAAATGCTTTTGTGTGGGACTTTTGATTCAGAGATAAAGATGCTATGCATGTCAAGTTCTTCTTTTGTTATGAAGATATTCAATTGCTTATGTGTATGTGGATTAGTAAGGGGTATTGTAGCACAACCTGTGTTACCAGAAATTGTTTATATTTATGTCGTGAATTTTTGTGTGCGGCCTTTGACAGGGGTGGGTACTTTCTTTTGCTGTCCAGTTTAGTAATGGGTAGATATTTCAATTTTACAGTATTGTATTTTTTTATGGGTCAGAATATTTTGAAGCATTCGTGTCAGTTCAGTAGATAATTTTTGGATATGATATATCTCTAGTGAATTTTCTTTTCTCTCTTCAATGACGGATTTTTTTAAAATTTTTTTTCTCCATGATTTCCGCTTTTAAAAGCACTTTGATTTGGCCAGAGTTACTCTTTGATAACAAAACTTTCAGAAATATTGTTTATAAGAATCTTTTCTTTTTTTGGATGTACATGTATATATACCTGCCAGTGACTGTTATGTCGTGATAACCTGCCCGACCACAGATCATTCAAGACGTTCTGGACGGCAGGATGGGCAATGAAATACTTGTCATGCGCTGCTGCTCCAAGACACAGACAAGACACGTTACCCCACTCCGGCATTTCGCGGATGAGGAGCAGCGAAGTCCGTCTCCTGTCCTCTCTGTAGCAATGGTCGAGCACATCCACTGCCAACTTTTCATATTCTCTTGAGTAAGGCAGAGAAAGTGTGAGCAATACATAATATTATGATTAATTAAAGGGGAATTTTTTTTATCCCCTCAGAGAAATTTAGCTTCAGTGAATGAAGACAAACCCCCAAAGCATATTGGGAAAGTTTCAGAAAAATCAGGCAATGAACAAGAGAGATATGAATTTTTAGATTTTGAGATCATTTATGATATGGAGATCCTCCAATTGGCAACGCGAACATGATGTGTGATGTAATGCAGGGAGATCTTTCCCATATCTATTGTACACATTGTACTAAAATCCTCTTTTTTTTCTTGATTATAAAGAAAGAATAAAGAATCTTTTTATGGGATGACTTGTAAATATATGAAAGTCATAATGTATCATGAAAAGAAAAGCTGTTCTATCATTAGAATGAAAATAAAGAGACATTTTGAATAGTTTTTGTGCATACCATATGGGGAGTTCTCCCTTCGTGACATCACAAATGGTGACCACGTTGCCAATGGGAGATTTCCTATGTCATTAGAGATCTCAATATTCAAATACTCATAACTTTCTTATCATTTATCCGATTTCACCAAATCTTCACTAATGTGCTTATTTGATTTTTCTGCATCCACAGTAAGCCAACTATATACAAAGGGACAATTCTCCTTTAAAGAGTTAAAGAAAAAGTTGATTTTAAGGTAAATGTTTAACCACTTCTGAAATTATAACCATCGATATTAATTTGTCCTCCAATAATGTCTACATAAAA
Source organism: Paracentrotus lividus (assembly GCA_940671915.1). NCBI lineage: Eukaryota > Metazoa > Echinodermata > Echinoidea > Camarodonta > Echinidae > Paracentrotus > Paracentrotus lividus. Next base: position 58,695,094 of record CALNVZ010000174.1, read on the forward strand.
TTAAATTGCAAATAGAAATGCCTGGGTAAATAAAACGATATTATTATTATTATTATCATTATGATATACTTGACAATACTTGAAATGATATCGAGGACATCCTTAAGATGATCATATCGATCATCTTGCTTTCACATTATCGCCTAATGTGAGGTCCATTAAAGACGCTAACATCGGTATCTTACTTTGCGGAGACGTCTCTGTGAGTCGGGCAATCAGATACGTCCCCGACGGAAAATAATTCATAGATTTAAGCATGTATGATTTTCCCGTCATGAGACGTCGCAGAGACTCGGGAGACATCTCCGAGATCTATGTCTTCTCGACTAGTCTCAAAACCGTCTCAAATCGTCTCAAGCCCGTCCCAAATTAGTTTAAAATTCGTCTAATGGCAAGTGAAATACCACCCATAATCATAAGTCCATTATGTAAAGAAAATCATTTACTTCTGGTGTTGCTCTAGGTCGGCCAGTCTCTGTGGCTCCGTTTCCATCCGCTGCAGAGCTCGCATGATTCGACTGGCCACCAGGGCTCCACCGATCCATGCCTTGCCCTCCTCCCAGAACAATCGGGCCGTTTCCTGACGATCCTGCAGCACAGCCCATAAGAACAGCTCACGGCAAGGGTTGAGGATGGGTTGTGAATCTGAAATTTCAGATTTTTAAAGAAAGTCGAGCTGGAATGTCACTAATATTTCCCGGATTATCTTAAACCAATTACACCCCCCCCAAAAAAAAAAAAAAAAAAAGATTGCTTAAGGCCACATGTCATGAGTTGGGTGGAAAATGCGTTACATGTCCAAAAAATTGTAAAAATGTACATTGTCACAATCAAACGTCTCTAGTTTCTTAGTAGTAAGTCAGACATGTATAAAAGTGTATATATATTGAAAGCAGAGATTGAAAGGAGGATGATTAACATATTTTTGTGCCTGTATAAGGTGTGTCATAAAAGCTATACAGAGTGTTACAGGAAAAACTGGTTTGAAAAACTTCACAATTTTACCTGCGAATAATTTCTTAATCTTTTCACCAAATGAATTGAATCATCATGGATTGTGTAAATAAGACGCTATGCTTCTAAAAAATGTAAACTTGTAATACAAAATTATTTTTTTCTAACCGCGCTACAGGGTGTCAAAAAAGAAGAAAAAATAGTGCAAAAAGGGCAGAAATCCTGTCTTTTACACTTGGATTACAACTCAAACAAAGTTTATTGCAAGTAATATGTTTCCTCTTAATTGTGTTTTTACATGCATGCAAAGAAATGGCAAAAAAATGACAATTATTGTTATAAAATTGCATGTGACAATTTTTGATGCCTGCAATGCATTGTCTATGAGGATGTGTGCATTATGTTTGTTTTAATTGATTAATTAATTGATTAAATTACTTTTGAAAAATCTTCTTCACATTTATCTACAGCCACATAAAATTCCTAAGAGAATGATATATCACTCAACCCATAAGACCAATTGTCTGCAAAGATATAACGCAGCAAACAATAAGAAAGTAACAAAAATAGGAATTTCCTATGCTTTAACACGTGCCTCCACCGTAGGATCCTCCACCGTAGGATCCTCCACCCCTTACCCTACTCCACTAAAAGTATCTTTGTTTTAAAACTATGAGCATAACGAAGCTGAAACTTCACAGACATGTAGCCTGATAAATTATCTACAATATGAATTATTGCACAACTTATGACTGTACATCATTTTCATGCTATGTGAAAAAATGTGATAATTTTCCCTCCAAAATGTAACGCCTCCACCCTTTTACAATACCCCAACTTGTGACACATGGCCTTAAATAAATTAAACCATAGGTCCGGCCTGTGTGAAAACAGAATAAAATGCAAAAATCATAGCTTTATAATCATGTCAACACACACACACACACACAAATCTTATTTATGTAATTCTGACTGGGGTTATGGATCATTCCTATGTTGTAATAGATTAAGTATTTCGTCTAGATTAATATTTTTTTTAAGGGGGTGGATAACTTCTCCTTATCTTTTCAGACTCGATATACATTTTATAATTTATTCAAAAGTGCTTAAATGATATACTCGATTAATTTCAAAAGACCTTTGTCAATCAAAGAAAAAATGAAAGATAGCGCATATCTTCATAAACCATAATCATGTACAGAATAATGCGGCTTCCTGATTGGTCTATTATCATCACGTGTTACCTGTCAAGTATAGCGGTTCGTAAGAATGTGTGGTAAGACTTTTGATCACGCGACCAACATCTGAAAGATCAACTGGAACTTTATTCTGCAATACCAGAAGAAAATACATACAAGTGACAGGTAATGAAAATGTGAAAAAAAAACGTTTAATTTAAACATGATAAAATACCTTATCCATGTTATGATGGGTTGGTGATAAAGATTACATGTCAATCTTCCATCGCACAACTCTCGTTTATGTGATGTAACTGCATCCACAAAATGCCTTGTTTGTACCGATACAGGAAGACACTGATAATTGTATTTTTGGGAAAGTATATTAGAATTAAAAAGAAACAAAACAAAATCAATATATATATATTTACAAAGTAGCATATTCTCTTTGCTTTCCAATCATTCTTTCAACAAAAAAAATGTACTTTTATTAAAAACATACAGGATTATTTCGTCCATTTAAGCAAATTAAATCATAAAAATGTCAGAAATTCTTATTACAAATTCTTTGTTCAAAAGTAAACTTGATTGTATTGGACAGAATAATATACTCCTATTTTGATGGTAAACCAAACTCATCTTGAAATAACTTACCCGACCTCTTTGCTTTAAGAGCAATTTGTACAGCATTGTATCCTCATTGACCTATGATAATGGATTTATAATGATAATAAATTTAAAACGCTATGAAATGGCATGTATTCTTTTTAAAAAGGAGCATTAATAACAAATGCAAGCATTTCCACATACTCTGTTCCATGTATCACTTTTTTCTAAAAGGTACAAACTCTGTAATGTTATTGGGATATGAAAGACCAAAACAAATCATCTTTAAAATATACTATTCCCATACTTTTTTTGCGGACACTCACTATTTTCGATTCAGCATATATATATATATATATATATATATATTTTGTGACACTAAATTTCTCGCAATAAATATGTTCCCAGGACAATATTTGGGATATTATTATTTGAAAATAGATTAATAAAATAACGGAATTTAAAGCTTCAAGGAGCGTATGCTCACGTCATTTCAAGCCGTTCATTCATCACTACTTTATCCATTTCTATATCCTATTTTCATCTCAATGAAACGTTAAATTGATCCCTGATCACCTCATTGTAAAGTCTTCGGAGTTCACCGGCGTGAAGGTAGTCTTCTAGTTTGACGTTGATGTCGAGAAAAAGGCGAATAAAATCTGTCTGATCATTGACTAGGGCCATGCGGAGGGCTTCGAAGAGTTCCGACGACTATAAACGAACAGAATGAAAATGTCTAAACATACATAAATACATACATACATACAGTCATACATACATACATTTTTGGCATTTATATAACGCTTTTCTGTTAGAAAACGCCCAAAGTGCTTCACAATATATAATGAAAAAGAAACATATTTCTGCTCTCTAACTGCTTACAATATAAGGTCAGGAAAAAAAAAATTGGTTTTCAAACATGAAGAAAGAGAGTTATAATATCATACATATTACTCTAAAACTAATTAGTCCTACTAACCATTTACCTTTTACTTTTAATACAGCTTGGGAACCAATAATTATTAGACCAAACCGTATGGCAGCTTCCTAGGGGAATGGTCTAATAATTATTTCCCAAGCATAATGTTGTTTTGGAGTGTTTTTTTTTAAATAGAGAAAACTATGCTGGTACATAAATAATATTAATCGCTAGAGGGTATTCATTTGTCTAGCAATCTACTATGGTCAACAAAGAAATTCGTAATCAATCTCGCAAAGAGTGTTCACTAGCTTTCTAGGAAATTCGTGATCAATCTCACAAAAAGTGTTCAATTGCTTCCTTGTTGACCATGGTAGATTGCGAGACAAATGAATACCCTCTAGCGATTATTTTCAATCCGCAATAATGAACTTATTTAGTCTTATAAATAATTCTATTATCTAATTAATTAAGGCTTACCTTCCATTTGAATTGCGTTAGAAGCTGACTCTGTGCCAGTGTAACTCGCCTCCAAACTACAGCCATATGAAGCTGGTCTTTACTTTCCCGAACCCTTGCTGAACCGTGATCAATTGAAAATGGAACATTAAGCAGTGGCAAGGGGATTTGCAGGGGATGAAGGAGTAAGAGGGAACGGTGGGGTGTGTGATCATAATAGTTCCTCTAATACAATTCATTAATCTAATTTTCCTTGCTGTAATACTTTTCTGTGTTGAATTTGGACACGTCTAGCTGTACGTCATGGTCGATTTCAAGTCGTGGAACGTTTAACCAGGGGGATGGGGGGGGGTGGGGTTCGTTTGCACAAATTTCCCGCAGTAGAAGTAAGTATCCTCTCAAATAAAGCGATGAAAATGCATTTGTCAAGATTACGCTGCTGATGGGAGGGGTGTTTGCCCGCAATCCTATTTTATGAGTAACCACAAAATATTAAAATGCTGCATTGCCCAAAATTAATGGTTTCAGAGCCCCCTCAACCACCACTTTTATAAAAAATGCCCTCCAAAGCCCTTACCTACCGTCTGAGGAGGGCCTTGAGGAAAGCCTCGTCGATTGTCGATTCTGGGCAACTTGCCTTCGACACTTTACCGTCGCGGTCGAAGATGGTTGATGATCAAATGTACTTCTCTTACCGTATTTCGTTCACTTTCGTCACAGTTTCAATGAGTCATCTGCGTGCGGGGGCACGGTGTTGTTCCAATTTCTTGGACGCATTATAATTGGGGGCGAGGGAGCTTGAGGCCGTCTATACGACCTAAAATGGGAACACAAACAAATGAATAAAGCATTATAAATAAATATAATCGTTTATCTTGCATCTAGTTAATTATAAGTTTATAAAGACGTTATGATTATGAATGATTTGGATTTGTGAATTTTTGTAATATTCAAACGGAGTTTAATGAATCATTCCTGTTAATTGTGTTTTGTCGTTTCTGAGGCGTTAAAACAATGAAAATTTTTTTAAATTTATAAGTTTTAAATATAGAACGAAAAAAAATTATAATAAATTAACAAAAATTAAAAAAAATAAATAAAAAGAAACAAATAATAAATTAAAAGAAAAAAACAAAAATAATTAAAAACAATAAAAAACATTTAATTTTTTTTAAAAATTTAAAAGTACATTAAAATAAATTTAAAAACCTTAAGATTAAAAAGTTAATTAAAAACTTAATATTAAAAAGAATAAAAAATAAAATTTAAAAAAAAAATGGTAAAAAAATTTTTGTTTTAAATAAATAACAAATTATATATATGAATAAAAAAAATTAAAAAATAATTATAAAAATAACAAAAAAATAACCAACAAGAAGTTAGTAAAATATTATCAAAGACAAGAATTTTAAGGAAAAAAATTAAAAAATTTTAAAGTAAAAATCAGTAGTATTATAAAAATTTAAAAATTAATAAATGTAATAAAAGAAAGAAAAATCATTATTTAAAATAAAAAAAAAACTAACTAACACAAAATTTTAAACAAAAAAAAAAAATAAATGAAAACTTAAAAAAAAAAAGAGAAAGAAAAAAAGATTCAATTCAGACCATAATGAAAAATTAAAAAATATAAAATGAGAAAAAAAAAAAAAAAAGATAGGATTAAACTAGAAACAGAAAAAAAAGAAATAAACATAAAATAAAGATTAATACTAAAAAGAAATATAAAAACCAATTCTTACATTCGATAAGCAAATCTTCTCCCTTACCTGTATAATTTAAAAAGGTTACGTTGAGACGTGTTTACAGTTTTATGCTACAGTTTTTAAATGCATTTCTTTGGCTCTTGTTCTCAATTATTTTAAATGTACTGCTTTAATACTATTCAGAATTTTTGGGATTGTTTATAAAACTCTAAATCAACTTTAACATTGGCGTTTACAAATTAGGATCACGACATCATTTTGGAGTATGAGTTATAAAATTTTTGTGGTATATTATCATGATCAAATTAAATAATAACATCCCCTCAGCAGACGGAACAGCGTAAAAAAATCTATTCCCCCCCCCCACACGCACAAAGTTTTGCAATCAAACGTAAATTATGAAAGTACAATTCTAGTTGGATACTTGTGACTCATTAGAACAAACGGGGCATGTTACAGTGGTCTAGATTGTCAAAGGCCATTTTTGCAACAAATTGCAAATCTTCAGTTAGCGCTGACTTGTTTAGGTTATTAAGCTATGAGGGACGGCCGCGGCAGATCAAGGGTTTGGAAATAGAGGGGGGGCAATTCTCTTAAGTATTATTTTATTATCAAGCAATCGATAAGATAATTATGGCCGAATGACTTCCATAAGAAATCGAACAAAAATCCATCTGACTAACTTTTGCCTGTAAGCTTTAGCGATGACGTTT
>CALNVZ010000174.1:58716264-58752084 GCA_940671915.1 Paracentrotus lividus
TTTGAGTTTTTTATTAGTTTGTCGATTTACTCGGATCTTTGATCTGCGACTTCTCTCTCATTTCGACAAGACGTATCACATATAGTCTCACATTTGTATTGGTGACGGGCCATTTGGGGGCCCGATTCTGTACTGCTCCGCTTTGTCTTCCGATGGGCCACTCTCCGCACAGCAGCATGACATCATCAACAGAATGATTACTCAATCAACTTTGTCTATGAGATGACAGAGACATAAATAAATTAATGAAATCAGATCGAATTGAATAGTTTACCGCCATAAAGAATGATTGATAATGTACTGCAATTAACATATCAAACGTCACACATCATGGTCTGCAATATTCTTCAAGTGGTAATACTGAACAGATTGCGCAGCGTGAAAAACGAGGACGATCTTTATGCAAGAGAAGAGATGCAAGCTGTGATTAGATTATTGCCAGTCTTCAAGTAACAATCATAATTTATTTGATTGTACAATAAGGGTGGTCTATCCTAATTTCTTGCATTCGAGATGGCATGGTGGTTTTATTCGGATTTCAAGATGGATTATTTTAGACTTTCACTGTCGCAGTATGCATTTTTAAGTGACTCGTTGCCATGGTAACCAAGGAGAATTACGATTTCTGATTGTATTGAGAGGCAGACTTAATGATAATACCATTTGCAGTAAACAGTAATGCAATCATCCATATTATTTTTTAGATTATTCACAACGAAGAAAGAAATTAGCACTTGATATTACGACAAAATAAAAAAAAATATCATATTAAATGAAATTAAATGGTAATAATTGCTACTTACATTTTTTATGTCATATTCATCCGGGTAAATGCATTAGCAATACGTTAACTTACAATAAATAGTATATTATTATTAAAAAAAAGAAACCCGGAAAATATACTTTTAGTCAGTCTTTCTGTGTACATACGTGCTGAGGTGATAAATAAATGCACTACAGACACATTCTTTTCCCGTTCCTCACACTGGGCTATTTATATCCATTGGTTGGTCAGAATACTGCATAATGAGATCCTTAATTTGCACTGTGAAGAATGTCTCAATTTTTTTTTTATTGTTCCATGCTCAGCAAATATAGAGCATAAGAAGGCCTACCAAACTGCATGTGATAGCAAACAAAACAAAGTCCTAAATTGAGAATGTCAATGAAATCACATTCAAGTTGTTCAACTGCAGTGCACAGAATAGTTCCAATCAAATTTATTTTCCATTGGCCACGAAACATTCTGAAAGAAATATATGGTAAGTCATGAAATGATTGCAGTTTTAATATGTATACATATAGATGCAACATAAAATTGCCAACAGTAAACATGTATGTACTGCCGCTCGATTCAAGCTGATACAAGGTGAAATACCAATGAATACTAGTGCGATTGAGAACCAGAAAATCGACAAATTTCTTTCAATGCTGACCGCTTTCTTGTGTATTTGATCCATATCATGACGTAAGCACCCGTTTCACCTCAAAACCCCTTAACCCTTTTCCTGCTGAAAGCGCTTTATTAGTCACAGTAAACAGGTGAACTGAAAGAAAGTACAACCGTAAGAATTCATTTCCCAATAAACATTTGCTCGAGATGATGAATTGAAACTATTTGTATTGTGTTTTGTATCGAGGAATTCTTATACACTCTTAATACACAATGATACACAAATCTCTTTTATATTATTTTCAAATATTCAAAGAAAGGTCATGGGGTATGTAAAAGGTAAAATCGCTATTTTGTCATTTGTTTGGCCTTGGTAAAGGTAAATGCTTTGAGAATGTTTATTTAAACTCAAGTCTGCACTTCGAGAAATCCCTTGTTAACATACATTTTCAGTTTTTATTGTAGATCTGGATCGAGGTGAAGAGGGGTGTAAACAAACAGCAATTTTGAAAATAGGGGGTAAATGATGTTGCAGACCTGTAGCTGAATTAAAATGTTTGTCCAATGTGTGAATAAAAAATAGAATAGAAATAAAGCAGCAGCAACAACAAGCCCCCCCCCCCCTCCCCCTCTTTTACACCATCTCCATCATTGCTGGGTTTTGTTTTATCATGCTGACCTAATGCATCCAACTTACAATCCCTGATTAATTTGTGTAGCACTTCTAAATTTGATTACGTCACCTACAGTTTCCTCATTTCCTGAATGAAATGGTCATTTAGAGAAACGGGCTGTTATAGTAGAATAGCTGTTGTGTAGTTCAATATACACGCATGCACGTGTTGATTATAATCATTGTTATAAACCAAAAACATATCTAAAACAATATGTAGGCCTGTTATTTAGCTGCATAAGAAGAATGGATTAATACTTTTTATTCATACGAATCGTTATAAAGATCTCAATTGCAAAAAGGCATCCAAAGGTTTAAGAGCCAAAATCGAAATTACATAATAAAAATAATGCGTTATCAAAGTTTATGTTCGATGTATCATAATGAAATATTATCAATACAAATTGTGGCAAGGGAAGGCACAGGTGGTACTAAATCTTTTAGAGCACGGATTGAACACATTATGTCTTTCAAGCAGCCCATTACCAAGTTAAAAGTATAGTCTCTCACCAACACATATATTTTTTTTTTTTAATTTTCCTAACGAACTGGCTTCTTCTCAAAAGCGATATCAGTTTGTTGTTGTTGTTGTTTTATGAAAATTGTACCTGCTCGGTCGTTACGAGGTTTTGTAGCTGCGCGCTATTAAATACGATATGAGTTTACAAATTAATTTATGGACCTACAAAAGAGAACTGATCAGACAAGAAACAAAATAATATTCTTACCTGGTTTCAACTGCTTCAGAGCAATACCATTTTAGTTTTTAGTGATAGGCCTATAAATCCAAGAAAAAGCCACAAATATATAAACGTCACTTTTAATATCCACAGCAACCGATTAAAAAGTTTAACCACGTATGTTTTACACTGCATTTCTCTGTGTAGACCCGCAACTAAAGAGATACACATGCATCTCTTTCATTGTACAGCCCAACACGTGTGAAGTTTCCCATATACAAGGCTTGGTGCGTCATTGTTTGCATAGAACTGTGGGCAGTCATAGGGTCGAGCAGGCTTAAAATAGCCTTTCAATGCCCAGATTCTTTGAATGATTTGTGTTATTGTTGAAATAGAAGAATTTTTTTTTTTTTAAATTGGTAGATCTCACTCGCCATGATCATGATACGTGTTCGCGACTATACTTCGCGAGTTTCTGAAGTCGCGGAGACGTCGCGACGCGTCGCCGCGACGTCTCATGATCATGAATCGCTGGAAAATAAAACGTGTTAATTCTGTGAGGTTTTTTTTTTTCATCGAACAAGGATGCGCGAAATATGTGACATTTATTAATACAAATGACTTTAGATTTATTCACATTTAGCACAGTGTTTATTTAAAGCAAAACAAACACCAGTAACCCCTCAGCATAAGTGATGCCACCAATAAAAAAAAAAATGAATAAATAAATAAATTAATAAATAAATAAATAAATAAATAAATAAAATAAATAAATAAATGAATAAATAAATAAATGAATGAATGAATAAATAAATAAATAAATAAATAAATAAATAAACAAATAAATAATAAAGATAATATCCCAGGAATATATGCATCTAAGGTTTCGTTTCAATGATAGGCCTACTTTAAATTATTTTCCCAGAGTCAAGCATCACTAAAGCTGAACACCATTGTGTTTACAATAACAGGTCTATTGATGATTTACTATGGTAACTCTTCGATCGATATATGCGCACAGTGAAATAGGGGTAGTTGGTTTGCTTTCAATATTCAAAAATGGTAAGATATGGATTTATGTCTAAGAAATAATAAACTATAAACTATAACGAGGGTGTACAAACTCTCCTTGGCAGAAGAAGGGAGAAAAACTGACTCAGGATTTCGGATTTTGACAAATATTATGTTGTCTGTTGTCTGTTGCATAGGTTAAAGTAATTTGTTAACTTGCAATGAAACTCCCTGTACTTAATTATATTTACATGTACACAAGAACGCAAGATCTAACATGATAGTCATAAAATTACACGGTCAAGTTTATATTTACCTATCACAGTTTCGGTCTTTCAGATCTCAATGTATCAGATAAATGGCGCACTATTGAAAACTGAGGCCTTTGCGAACTATATGAGCCGTGAATGGAAAACGAATTTAATGTTCATGGATATAAAGTGCTAAATTTTCCCATTGAATCCCTTTAGAATCCGGATTTGGTCATGGCAAATAAGAAATACATTCTATTCATAAAACTATATAATCCAACATTCTTTGAAGACTCCCGGAAGTGGAAAAACCATTAATTATACGATGGTTGTAATAGTTTTGGTATAGTTTTGGTAAGATCCTTTTAATATCAATATTATTCTATTATGAAAGACTCAAACTCCGTTTATAAAAGCATAGTGATCGTTACACCAAATTTTTGTTACAAGATAAAGCTTTGTGAAATTTATTTCGGAAAGCTTTAAACCTTAATTTAATTTGAATACATTCGAAGTTTGTGTTTTTAGATTTGCAGATTACATCCTAGCTGACATTGACAGACATGTAATAACAGTAGACCTTTTGGTAATCGGAAAGAAATTGATGCTTTTATTATACCAAAATAAGAAATCAACTGAAATGATATTTCATACACATTATTATTACTATAATTATACAGCGGTGATTTATATCAGAACCCCATTCCAAATCTGGTGGTGCTGGTTTGCATAAGAATGCTAGTCTATTTGTCCTTTCGGGACGTGAGAGAGCAAACACGGACTACAATGATGTCATAAGTCTGCACTTTTTCTTACAAGGTCAAAACCGTGGATAAATGAAATAACACACCTTTGAAATATTTAAAATAAACACTTGATTTGTTCGACAAAGTGCGATTCGTTGAACGCGAGAGGGGGATATTTTGGATTAGTTTGATGTATTTTCAGATAACGTTTACCCACACTGTAAAACATATATGTATTTTTACAGGAAATCTGCTGTCAGCAGAGTCGCCATAAAAAATGTAATAAAAAAAAACAGTTTTGTTATAAGTTTCTCCTGCAAATAATTACGTGAGAAATACAAAATATACATCAGGAGTAACACATTTTGTTCCGTTTTAACCAAATACGTATGCTATAAAACTCTAACGATATCTTTTCTTCTCTTTCATTAATTATTAGAGGAGAAATTTACAGCAAAACTGTATTTTAAATTACATTTTAGTATGGCGACTCTGCTGACATCACTTTGCTGTATTTTGTCTGTATTTTTTTTTTACAGTGCATGGTCGCTTGGTAATACTTACTTTTAAGTAACCAAACTTCCCAAAGTAACTGTTATTATTCTAATGTGAAAGCTATGTGCATGTTTTTATGTTTGTTCGTGTAAACGAGTGAATTTCCACTCGTTGAAGGAGTTAAACGGTGGACAGCACGTTTTTCGGTGGAAAACCACTCTGAGAGGAGTGAAAGTTGTAATTTGGATGATATACAGAGCTTAACAATTCACTTCCACACTCGTTTTAAATTGAAATTGTACCACTCGAAAACGTGTTGTCCATCATTTCACTCCCTTCACTCGTTTTTCCACTCTTTCCACTCGTCTTACATTAAGAGAGTGCATTATAATTAATGACTGGATTTCAGTTTCACTTTAGCTTGCCACGTCCTGAGGCTGCGTCATTTTCTCACTAAAAGGTCGATATTGTGAAACGGGAAAAAACTCACAATTATTATTTAATTTTCTTTAGTTCATGATTATATAGACTTGAACTATCAAAGGCGGGGGCACAAAATACATGCCCCCTCTAATTTTTTGAGAATCACACAATGAGCATACATGTTGATAAAATTACAACGAAGTAAATTGGCTTGTGCCCCCCTCTATTTTCCAATTTGCCTAATGCACCCCTGAATTTCGAAATCATGAATCTGCTACTGCTTATATCGTCTTGTTCAATTCAAATTCTTATTTTCTTTTTATGATCAATTTTCAAACGATCTTAACATTATACATAATACATACTGTTTGACATTTGGAGAAATGCCCTTTCATTTGCCCCTCCTCCTTACTGAAACAGTTACTCTCCCTTCTATGTTTTTCAGACATGCCAAACAAAAATTCAATCTTTGGAAGCATCAAACATTAGACCTTTAAGACTGTAATGTACTTCGGGGTTCCCCTTTTACTCTTGATATTTTGGTGACAAGTGATGACCTGCAATAAAGGCTGTTAAAGTAGATCCGCTAAAAGGAATTTCCCTTTGTTGTTGGGTTTTTTGTTTTGTTTTGTTTTCATTTTTTTACAACGAAGAAAACCGTGACAGTGGGGCAATAAAAAAGAAACGTATAAGATATCGAAAAATAAAAATGTGTTATGCTACAGTCACACAGAAACTTACGTTGAGTTACGTCCGGTTGCGTCCAAAAATCATTTTTTTTTCTCGGATCCAACGGATGCTTACCCGTCATAGTTAGCAGTAGAAATATTGATAATTTCGTTCATCCAGTAAAACAATGAAATACATAAGAAATGATAGAATAGAAGATGAAATAAGATTACAACAACAACAAACGTATTAACGTAAGTGTCTGTGTGACTGTAGCATTAAAGGTAGTGTCATCCTTTTTCACAAATTGCGAAAACTAATGCAACCTTGGCATAACTTTAGAATATGATCAACCTATACTGTCTATTCAATCTTACTGTCATAGGTTGCTTAGATCAGTAATATGAACGAAAATCTGACTACCCATCTAGCCAGCTCTCCATCAACATCGCTGATATTACGGTAAAACACCTATTGGTCTACAACCTATTGGTCACTAGCCATAAGTCTACCTCCATTCAGTCTAAACCTAATCGTCCACTAACCATTTGTCTACACCCAATCGCGTTCCACCCACACTCGTCTACATCCAATTAGTCCACTCACCATGTTGGTCTACATCATGGTCCACTCACCGGTTGGTCTACATCCAATTGGTCCACTCACCAGTTGGTCTACATCCAATTGGTCCACTCACCAGTTGGTCTACATCCAATTGGTCCACCACCCAGTTGGTCTACATCAATTGGTCGTCACTCACCAGTTGGTCTACATCCAATTGGTCACACTCACCAATTTGGTCTACCATCCAATTGGTCCACTCACCATTGGTCTACATCCAATTGCTTTCACTCATCCAGACATCGTCGGGGACGGAGGGGGGGGGGCTCAATTTTTGAGCCCAACCAATATATTAGGGACCCTTTCATTTATTACGAAAGAAAAGTTTAACATGAAAGACATCCGATCTGAACCGAAATCTCCAATATTAAGCATTTCAAAACAAATTATGAGCAGAAGCGGGCGGGGCCTTAAAAATATTGAAGCCCTCTTCCTTCAAACACCCGCGGGGGGGGGGGCGTCATGGTTGAGCCCCAATAAGGTATGTAGGGTTCCTTGTATTTTTTGTTAAAGTTTATAAATAGGAAGACATGCGAGCACGCAGGGCGAGCTAAGTATTGTAAGAGAAACCTGAAATACGATGTTTCAAAACAAATTATGAGCAGAAGGGGCGCTCAAAAATATCGAAGACCCCTCTCAAGCATCGAGGGGGGGCTCAATGGGTAGATAGTATTTCCTATTTCCTATGTTTATTTTAAAAAAAAAGAAATAAAAAAGATGTCCGAGCGCGCAGCGGCAGCTAAAATTTTGTCAATGGAGACCTGAAATATAATGTTTTTATTAAAAAAAAAAAAATTTTAAATGGTGGGGAGCCCATTGATATCCCAGCCTCCTTAAGATTATGGGAGGGGCTTAATGATATCTGAGTCCCCTCCCCCCCCCAAAAAAAAAATAATAATAATGATAAAAATATTGGGGTTTAATATAATCTGTGTCAAATAAGATTATATCATAATGGCGATTGCCGATATCTGTACGGCATCAAAAATATTATAGGCTTAGTACATGCATCCAATTGGTTGTGGACCAAACGCCTAGTAGACCAATTGGTTGTGGACCAAACGCCTAGTAGACCAATTGGATGTGGACCAAACGCCTAGTAGACCAATTGGATGTGGACCAAACGCCTAGTAGACCAATTGGATGTGGACCAAACGCCTAGTAGACCCATTGGTCAATGGACCAAATGGTTAGTGGACTAAAAGGTCATTGGACCAAATGGCTGTAGACCAAATGGAAGTAGACGAAGTAGTAGTAGACCAATAGGTTGTAGACCAATAGGTTACAAACCGATATTACAGCGTGCATTATTCTCTGCGCTAACGGTCAACGGCTCGCACCGTACGGTATATTTTTCGAGGTTCGAAAAAATAGGAATAAATTTTCATAATCGCAATATAATGACAAACATTTGAGTGTTGTGGGAAGATATAGTCATTGATATACTACTATATCCTCTCAAAAACTAGAAATGTAATATTTTTGCCTGCAAAAGGCTGACACTACCTTTAAGGCGAATAACAAAAGGGACATTTAGAGCAAAGTATGCCCATCATCATGACTAATGTCATTGCTGTATACCTCACGATTTAAAAAAAAAAATTTTAAGGAAACGTAATGAAATATTAAAACATCACCAAAAATCTAATTTTGATTGATACGATGTGATTTCTTCTGTCAAAGTCATGATCATCTTCACAGTGAATAGCACAGTGGGTTGGAGAGGGCGCTATTATGAGTCTCCTATTAAAAACATCAATAAACACGTCTTCTCTGTCTCTGATACACATTTTCATTATTGATAGAGGGAAGTCGCTTTATACTCGACATGTCAGGCTCGAATCCAGGTGGGGCGGCCCCATGACCCAAAATTTAGAAAAAAACAAGGGCCTAAATTCTGGTCTTTTTGGCATTTGCCTCCTCCCCTCGGTATTTTTTTTTTCTTATTGATTGATTGATCGAATTATGTATTAAAGCATCTTTATACAGGATTACAAGTTCGGAATATATTTGATTGGTTAACTAATAATATTGTAGGCCTAGGATGACTGGCTCGAGTGAACTACTTACCCTACTCCTATGGCTGTTATTTGACAATTAAACAAACTAACTATTGGATGGCCAAAGACCGAAAAAAAAATCAGGTCTAAGAACAATAATTTAATTGAAAATGTTCAATTAACGATGGAGCACGACCGAAGTGAACCCCCTCCCCCTGTAAAAAAGCAAAAAAAAAAACAAAAAACAATTAATAAATAAAAAGACAAAAAAACGTACTTCCACATTAAGGAAATAAGAACCGTTTGATTCTAAATAGAACTCATATAGGTAATATTTATAATAAAAAAAGGGGAAGGCAACTTGATTTTTTAATCATGGATTCTCGTATAGCGCTCTTGTTGGATGTATAAAGGTCTACATCTCTTTTTTTCCAAACAGCTCCATCTTGCGATACACGACAAATCCTCTGCGAGTCAAATACATTTTACGACAACTGTGAAATATATTACCACCATCTAGCATCTAAAAATGTGAAAGTAAAAAAAAAATGGCTTTACTTCTTGGCTTAACTGCACCTTTTGCCCTCGTGGAACGACAAAATATCAAATCATTTTTTAGAAGCAAATATTTATAGTAAAGTCAGAGATATCGCGCTATATGCCTGCACTGTAAAATACTGGACTATTATTTTGATTATTCCCACACTCCTCAATATAACAACGAAAAATTTTTGACTAACATAAAGACACACATAGACTGGAACTTATAGAACAAAAAGA
Source organism: Paracentrotus lividus (assembly GCA_940671915.1). Classification (NCBI taxonomy): domain Eukaryota; kingdom Metazoa; phylum Echinodermata; class Echinoidea; order Camarodonta; family Echinidae; genus Paracentrotus; species Paracentrotus lividus. The sequence goes on from CALNVZ010000174.1 coordinate 58,726,007, forward strand.
AACAAAGCGAGTTATTTTCATCACAATTGTTGTCATTTCCAGGATTATCATATTTATCATCAATTTTCATAATAAAGCAACGTTATTTGAACGACGAAAATACCATAAACACTAACTGCAGAGTTTATATTTAAAAAATGGTACAATTGGCAAAAAATAATTTAGGTTTAAAATCTTCTCACATATTGTGGGTATAAATTTCTTGAATGATGATCCTCTTTTTTTTGTAGAATTTGCTTTTGTAAAAACAAAAGTTATGTTAAGTTTTGGGCGAATAGGAGAGAATTGAATTTACACAAATCCTTTTTGCGAAACCTACACAAAGTAGGCTATACCCATAGAAACAACATGCTTAAAATGGGCTTTTCTTGATTGTATTTAGAAAACTAATCATATCTCAAGATCGAAAAAATGCAGAAGAAATTTTGTTTTTCCTGCTTCATGGAAATGCCAAAAATACCAGGTTTAGATTAATCTTCATAAAACGTTTACATTTGTACCATTTAATTTGATACAGACAATCTCAATTGGCGGATTGAGGATTTGGAACTACGGACGTAAACAGAAATTTAAAAGTTTGCTATGTTTAATTCGTGATTTACAAATAAAAAAAGGGGCTACACCGTTTACCCCGATCGGCCATTAATCCCCAAATAAAAAATAAAACTATTCACCTGACAATCGTTAATTCTCTTACATTAACCCTCTTGTTAAAGAAATTATTTTTAACAAAATCAATATGTACCATTTTTGAAAACGTCGAATTGGTTTTTACACTTTGAAACGCTGTTTTCCCTTTCTGAACCCTGTCATAAATGTCTCAACTTTCTCACGCCTTTTGTCCCTAATTAAACCCCCATGGCCCTCAGATTTGCAAACTAGTATATACAGGAATAAGGACCTAATCCTCGCTTGATTCGTCCTGAGGGTTAAAGCCGCCAGAATACGATACAAAATGTCAAATCCGCGCTTTTATTTGATATAACGAAAACATACTGTCTGATTAGGCAACGCTCCAAGTAGAAATTTCTCTAATGCACTTGGGCTAATCTAGTAGCCTAAAGCTTGTTGTATATAAGTAGTCAACGTCAGCCTTCTCATCAAATGTAATAGTCTAATTGCACCACGCCACTCTCGTAATAATCAAAATCTAATTGGGGACAATGCATAAAGAACTGTTGCCGGGGCAACGTGCCTAATTTATGATATTGAATTAGAAAGTGGCAATGAGGGGAAAAGGTTAGTCAATGCGGCTCAAATAGGCCTATAGATATCCACTGACAGTGTCTATTGTGTGAAAGTGTGTGCCATCTCATTTTCTATAATTCATATTCTTCTCTTGTTTCTCTCCCACGGGGGTTTGTGGATAACTAGACCCATCTCCCCCCCCCCATGCTTACAGGTGTTACAATGGACACCGCTTTATTTGTTTCCTCTGCTTTCGCCGCTTCCATCATCAATAAAGAATCGGGCATCTATTGTGCTCGTGCTAAACGGGGAGAAACTCCTATCAAGTATGGAGGGTTGCTAGCAACACGTGTTACATGGTAGTGGCGGTGCAAGGTACCCTACATCACTCGAATATCTTATTACACGGATCATCGCTGAAAAATGATAAGGAATCCGTGTTATCCACACCAGAGTAGCGGAAACTAGCCACAGTTTAAAGTAAAGATGACGATTGACTATATGATTGAAGATATAAAAAGATACAGACTTCGGAAAGTTTGGTAACCTACAGAAGTGGGAAAGTCACGTCAGAGCAAATAAGGGAGAGAGAGGGAGGGAGAGAGAGAGAGAGGGGGATGTGTGGGTGTTACATTCTACACTGCAAAAACTGGGGTGTTAAATTAAACACCACGGGTGTTAAATCTAACACCGGCCCAGAATCATACCCACTGGTGTTACATTAACACCAGTTTTTGTGTTAGCATACTTTACTAAAACTATTGGATGTTATTTTAGCACCACATTCTGGTGTTAATTTGACACTTTTCATGGTGTTAGTTTCCAATCTGATACCAGTGGGTTTTTGATGTGCCTTTGTCTGATACCGTTGGTATTTATTTGATTCTTGTTGGTGTTATTTTAACTCCAATCGGTGTGACATGCACATAGATGCTGGGCCGGTGTTAAATAAAACCAGCTGTCGGTGTTAAAAAAAATATTTAGTTAACTTCATAAACTAAAGTTAATTTTCTGTTATATTTTTGTTCATTATATATATATAAAAATATGCAAAAATTTCAACAAAGTGGTTTTTCAGAGTTTGTATTGACACCAAGTGGTGTTAGAGAGATAGCAAATTTAATTCCAAAATCTAACACCACAAGTTTAACAGCAGCTCGTTGTTGCAAATTTAACACCAACGTTTAGTCTGCAGCGTAGTACCACAATATATAATATGTTTTGTTTGTAATTATGTGTATGGGTCTCGTTTGGGCAATTTATGTCTGGTATGTAACAGTTTGCATCTTTTCACTCATTTGAACTTTAAAGGGAAATGAAACTCTTGGAACCAGTGAGATTGTGTAAAACATAAAAACCAAATAAACAGATCGATGAAAATGTAAGAAAATTTAAGAAAATTTGAATAAATAATAATTCAAAAAAATATTAGCATTTGAATGTTGAGATCACTTTTGCCATGGAGATCCCCCATTCGCTGTTGACAAAGGTATTCGAAAATGTGTCATGTCATATACATGATTTTTGTTTATTATTTTTTATAATTTTTTTCTTTAACACATATCATCTAAATTTTCTCTTTTATCAATTATATAGATAAATAAGGCATTCTGTTTATGGGATACCATGTAATAAAGGTTTCATGAAATATAATCATGGATGAAGGATCTGTACTATCATCATAAAAGGGGAAAGGATATTTGGTCGCATTGTTAGTTATAAGGATCTACATAGCAATAGTGATCTCAATATTCAATTGCTTATAACAACCCTTTTAGCTATTCATAGTATTTGTTAAATTTTCTCAAACTTTCATTCTACATCTCTTAGTTTTGTTTGCCCGAAGCGCCCTGTCCATCCCCGCCCCCCCCCCCTTATCCCATTTTACCATTAAAATATATATATCCCTCTCATTTTAAAGAAGTCTGCATATTAATTATGTTCGGCTGTGAGACTGTCTATATGTTTGCAATTATCTCCGTATATGTCATTCTTTGTCACTTGGTGCGTGTGTATTTCATTCTCGCACTCTCTCTTTCTTTCTTCCGTCTCTCTCTCTCTCTCTATCTCTTTTTTTCTTTATTTATTTCTCTCTCTTTCTCTCTCTCTCTCTCTCTCTCTCTCTCTCTCTATCTATCTCTCTTTCTCTGTCATGATAGATAGATTATATTGTCTCTTTTTCCCTTCTTATTGTTTCCAGCAGAGCCTCCACGCCTGGGGGATACAACCCTTCAGTTTTGGAGACTATGTTCTATGCATAAAACATTGCAGCCTACTCAAATTAGTAGATGGGCCGGAATAAATTAACCAAATTGACTATCTTTGGCATCGTGGCTTCGGGAGACAAAGCTTATCTAAAACGAAATGCCAAAGGGTATTTTGATAACGCATGTCTGTCTATAATGTTGCATAATTATTGGGCACAATCATTATAATCATTGTAAAGTAGCAGCGCTATATCTAGAACAAATCATTGGAAATTAACTATCACCACTTTCAATAGCCTTAAAACTAAAATTTCTCTTACAAGCAACATGTCAATTTTTGATTGGCAATATACAGTGGCTGATCAAGGCGGGGCAAAAAGGGCGTGCGCCTCCTCTATTATTTATTTATTTATTTTTAAAAGATCATACATTGAGCGTACATTTTCATAAAATTACATCTAAGAATATTGCCTTCTGCGCCCTCTCTATTTTCAATTGTTTCTTCTGCAGAGTTTTTCACTCTAAACTTTAGCATCTTTAGATAAAATGATAAAACAATGATCATTCTCTTTGCGGACCATGCCAATATTTTTTTGTTCACAAAGCAACATGATCAAACGACTACACTGACCGTTCATGTTAATTTGCTCAGAGATATGCAAAAACAGACTTATGCGAAATATAGGCTGTGTGGTTATTAATTATTGTATGGGTTTTAATTAATTAGTTGAATAGCTTCGGTTCATAAAGCAAATACTATACAACCCACCATAATATTTGTGCACACTTTGAAAATACAATAATTTGAAATTAGGGGGCGTGAATTGAAGTACTTGGTGACAAAGTAGCTAATTTTCTGTAGTTTTCTGTTGAGGCTATATTGGATTATTTTTATTAATCTATGTTATAATTTTGTAAATAATGCAATGTTTCAAAGCACCTGATGTTAATATTCGATATCAAAAACGATTTATTACTGCCTTTATCGTAGATGAAATGTTCCTGACTTTGGAAATGATAATATTTTCATCTGATAGAATGTCCTCCCTTTCATTAAAATCTAAATTCGATGTGTATACCTAGTAAATGAATGTATGCCATTTGTTATTGTCCCCTAAATGTAAATGAGTCTGAAAATAGCACATGTTTCTTTCCAACTTCATTTATTCTTCTATAAAACGGTTTCTTGAGTCATTTCATAAGAACATGGATGTGCTCATGCGGTTAGCTCGAATATACATATCACCATTAGACAAAATGAAATAATCAGAGATTAACCGTGAGCTCAAGAGAGCTTTCGTTTGAATTCGATGTTATATACCTGGTAAATAAATGCCATATTGTTCCTAATTTATATGTGTTTAAAAATAGTACATTATTCTCTCAAATTTATTTTATTTTTCTTCTTTAAAATGGTTTCTTGATTCATTTCATTAGAACATGGATGTGCCTGCGGTTAGCTCGAATATACATATCCCCTTGAACAAGATGAAATAATCATAAAGAAAATGTGTGCTCAAGGGTAAACTTTATTTTAGTTGTCTTGGTTACAATCCAAGAGTCACCGTTTACATGGTTTAGGCCCACGAAGGCATTATAACACGATGTACTCTATAGACTAATGTAGCCATGTCTGTCTGTCTCTCTTTGTCTGCCCCCCCCTCTCTCTCTCTCTCTCTCTCTCTCTCTCTCTCTCTCTCTCTCTCTCTCTCTCATAATTTTATTGCAAAATGGCAAATTGAAATGACTGGATTCAAGCTGTTTTTTCACAAAATAAAAGGGTAGGTTCTTATTGCAACATGACCGAATATCACAGTTTATACACGGTAAATCGTTAAAATGATCTTTGTTCAAGAAGTTGAAACCAGGAGAAATATTGAAAAAAGCCTTAATGTCAGAAGAATCCAACGAATCCATGAACTGCGCAAAATAGATACCAGCACCAACAAAACAAAAACTGAAACAGACACAAGAAATAGAGAGAAAAAAGAGGAAACAGAAAAACTAAGTGTAAGAGAGAAAATTAAGAAAATAGGAGAAACTAAATGATAGAAATAGAGAGGTAGAGAAAAAGAGGAGGAGGAGAGAGGGAGCCAAAAAAGGTGTAGATATATAGATGTTTGTTTTATGAGATGCTTATCAACAAATAAAGATCTGCAATTTAGGTTCCTTTGAAGCCTGGGGTAATCTGATCACCCTTATTTCTCGATGAATCCCCGTCCATCTGGCGGTTTTTGCACTATACACAACATAAAGATGGTCAATATTATTATAGAGGTTGGGATATAATAGTAAGTCGACAAAATATAATCCTTCAAAGGTTGACTTAATTGTCATATGATAAAACATATCGCTTGAAAATGAGATTTAGAAATCATTGTAAATATACAGAACATTACAATAAAAATGTGTTAAATCGAAAGTCAGAACTTTATAATTTTGAATTATTACTTTCTTTGTGATATAAAGTTAAAAAAAAAAATATATATATATTCATGGTTCTATCATTCCCAAATAATATCACATAATAACTGTGTCTCCGAGACGGTTGTTTAAACTTACATAAAAATTTTGTCAATATTCATCGCTCAATTTTGTATGAAAGTAGTTCACTTGAAAAATCATATAACAGCGGACTGGATAGAATTAAAAGTAGGGCAAATCCGCGGAAAGGAACAAAAAGTAAAGGGAGAAAATATGAGAAAAATAATGGAAGGAGATCAATCCTAGAAAAGGGGGGGCGAGAGAGAAGTGAGAGACATTGCTAAATCTGCTGCTGTAATTATTGTCAGCTGAAAAATATCATGCTACAGCACGACTAACATGAGTCCGTTGTCAGTCTGCATTATTCAGTGTTTTAATCTACTCGTGCGAAAAGGCGTGAAGTGAAAGTGGGATTGTAAATATGGCGGGAGCGCATTATACCTACGAGGGAAGTTTGATGGTGAGAATTCGTTTAGACGCTCTGCTGAGTGATATGTGAATAATTGATTAATGAGAAGTGTGGTAGAAATGGACAGATCAAGAGATTTTATCCAGAAAACACTATGAAAATGAAGTGTAGAAACATTTATAATCGAAGATGTCACGTATAGTAAGAAATAAATATTTTTGTTTTTAAGTCACACAGTGTATCCCGCACCAACACAGTGCGCACACTTTTCAATCCTTTTCTTATGAGACACACTGTGCTGTGAAAAACCATTGTGCAAAAGTGTAGGGGAGACCGGGTATGGAAGTTACACGGGTCAGTTGTTACAGTTCTCAGTGTGCGAAGTTGGAACAAGAGAGTTCGTGCTAACTGGCATCTATATACAGCCTACACATAGCTGTGATGAATTGCCGGTCGTGAGGTTTCTCCGTTGTTTTATTAAAAAGTAAATCAACAAAAACCATCTTTTACAGTTCCAAGTGAATTTTTGACAAAAATTAAAATTTGTATTTTTTCTTACAACTGAAGGCACATGATGATAGTCTGGTATTGTGAATATAGTACATGTATGTCACTAATATACCCCTGAGCCATGCCCTGTAATTCTGCATAATGGCTTTGCTACAGTTGATTTTATTTGTAAAATCACCCATGGGTATGGTTGTTACAACAACCTACCTCATGTCGATGTAACAACCTACCCCAATTACATTATACATGTAAAGTAATTTTGTTTCAATTTTCAGGGGTTAATATTTTGATATTTCTATTATTACTTTAGTCTATGCTAGAGCTCTACTTGATCTACTGTTAACGATACCAAGAAACTGAAAAGTTGAAACAAAAGTATGGTATAAGAGATTTACACATTTTAACAAATTACCCCGTATGTTTACATAGTAACAATTTACCCCGTATGGTGTAACAACCTACCCCGTATACGGGGTAGGTTGTTACAAAAAAATGTCTTCAATAATTAAGCTGTAGTTAATTAGTGTTTACATTTTTTCAAGTTTTATGTGCCTCATGTTTTAGCCAACATAATAGGCTAACTACAGACCCAAAATGGAGTGTGCACACAAAAAATAAGAACTAGTTTCCATGAGTAAAACCCGTTTGCTACTCTTGGAGGCGAGTGCTTTTATTCGTATATCACGTATTTTTACTTCAGAATCTATGTTTCTGTTAAAAGTACACACCCGCTCTTCCAGAACATGTAAAGTTACTAAGGGATATTCAAGAAAAAAAAATTATTGAGTATATATACTCAATAAATTTTTTTCTTGTGTATCCCTTAGTAACTTTACATGTTCAATTACGTAAAACAAATGTGCAAGTGAGTTTCTCTTCAACTTGGTACGGCTTGGTGGATGATCGGGTGAAAACACTAACAATCGAGTAAAGTGAGAATTGCTGAGAAATTCTATATAGCCTGTAATTCACTAGATGAGTAAACTACGACACGTCTTCGTACGTCTCAAGTCTCGTGAAAGTCTTTGAGAGTAATTTTACTGGCTATGCGGTACTTTAACATGTTGCGCCCGGTACGCCTACTCGGATCACGAGTAGACATCGAGACTGCACACGAGGTATGTTCTACGCGTATACGTACGTACATGTATAGCGGAACCATAGCGTTACACTCTGTTTATGTGAGCGGTACGGGGAGCGGAGAGCCTGCATGCTCTTAATATTGTCTTTGGGTGAGTCCTATTCCTTTTTGTTTGTTTGTTTGCCTGTTTTTATAATGATATTTGGAATGTTCCGATGATATACATCGTCTGATAACACTAACAACTAGATTAACATGCATGGATTTCCCATTACTTTGTCAGTCATGTACACAGTTTGGCGCTAGTGTAGTTAAGCATCCAGCCGCGAGGCCTGCTGCTACGTGAAGGGATACGGTTGACAGCGACCCCCACACACTAGGGTTAGGGTAAGGTGGTGGGGTAGGGTGGTGTGTAGTGGATACCAAACTACACTAGCGCCCACAGTTTGAGTAATTTGATGCAGTGATCAATGCAATGTATTGGTTTGTGTGAATTGATGCACTGAAGTGAGTAATGCAGTGTACTGGTTGATGTGTATATCATCGGAACATTCCAAATATCATTATAAAAACAGGCAAACAAACAAACAAAAAGGAATAGGACTCACCTAGTGAGTAACGCTTTACATACTCAGAGAGTCAGTAAGTAAAGGTTGCACAAACTCATCACACGCAAGTTGATGAGTTTTAAACCTTTACTTACTAACTCTCTGAGTATGTAAAGCGTTACTCACTAGATTAGTTTGTGCAATGTGCTAAAAACAATTAGTTATGTTACTCAATAAAATGAGTTAATTAAATAAACTCATTTTGGTGTGTCACTATATTGTCAAATTTAAAATACTCGATTAGGTGCGTTTTCAAAGTAGCTTTATTGAGTGAAAGCACTCATGGATGTGTGTCACTATATTGTCAAAAATACTTGGATATTTGAGTGTGATCACTCATATATGCAAGTTCTCATTTTTTTTGTGTGTGAATACTTTCATTAGAATTATCTGGCCCTAAATGTGAATTTTGTAACGTCCATACCCGGTCTCCCCTACTGTATGCACTAAACATGCTAAACGCGGGCAGTTTCTTACGTTGAAAATGACTCTAGAGTCTAATGACTAATAAGTGCTTTCATAGATCGAGGAATGGATAAATTTTATCAATATGACTACACTATGCCACTTTCTGGAAACACTTATTCTGCAACGTAGATTTAAAAAAAAATAAGAGGATACATTGTCATAATTATCATATGGACTCGATGTGGTCACAATGCATACATACTTATCATGTCCACAGTGTGTCGCACTGTGTGAACATTACACATATAGTGAAATATGAACATAGCGCTTCCTGTACTGAAAAATATTATTCACTCGATGCAATCACATACTAATAAATGCTAACTTGAAGTCCTTCTGTAACCCCCCAAATTGCTACGGATTATTCAATCAGTGTGAACACAATTTGCACACTGTTGGAGAACTACGATTTTTTTTTGAGAATTATTCCTTCATTATTTTTTTGTCAACGCTCCAAGTGTAAAGATGTGCTCTTTATTTTTTTAATTTCATAATTTTTTTTTTTTCATAGGCATGCATGTGAGCAGAATATTTATTCTGTAACTCTTTGCATGGCAATAAAAGACCGGAAGAAGTGGAACACATATATTTTAACCCGTGTTTTTATCTCACCGTTTTATGCTGGTTAGAGACAAGTTTCGTCTAAAATGCACGATTTGTAGAGCCATTTCTAGTGATAACGGATCTGTTAAGAAGGCACAATGTTATGAATATTCAATATTTGTTCAAACACTGTTTTATATGAATGTTTTAATGCAATGTATTTACATTTATACACAGCAATTATACTTATAGTCTGTCGAGTTTCAAGAAAAACTGTTATTATTCAAAGTGTGCAATTTCCATGTATGTAAAAACAAAATATACGGCTTCTGTAGTTTTATACCATCAACCGGAGTTTTAAAAGTAATTAATGAAAGTTTGTTATTTAATATAGAATATACATGACGACATGCATGTTAAATAATGTAAAGCAGCAAAATCTTACAAAACTCTGTTCTCGATATTGAAAACAATGGAACCGAGTAAAGACTAAGTCCACTTCTGACGTACTAATACTCTAACCGCAGGAAAACATCATAGTGTCGTGTTAGGCCTCGTGGGTGTTACGTAATATATGCATCCTTATATTTATTAATTATGAAATGACGAAGGTCCCTCACATTTGATAATACTTACTTTGGGTTTGATTCCCACTTTAAGCAGGCTGCTTCAGAGATTCAAACAGAATTTTGAGTGGAAATGAAAAAAATTCATTCGTTCGAGCGCACAATAAGTAGCAGCAGCAGTATTATAGTAGTAGGAGAAAAAGAAGAAGCAACAGCAGCAGCAGCAGTAGTAGTAGTAGTAGTAGTAGAAGTAGTAGTAGTATAGTAGTAGTAGTAGTAGTAGTAGTAGTAGTAGTAGTAGTAGTAGTAGTAGTAGTAGTAGTAGTATTTATGTAGTATAGTTAAGTAGTGTAGTAGTAGTCAGTGTAGGTAGTAGTAGTAGTAGTAGTAATAGTGGTAGTAGTAGTAGTAGTAGTAGTCGTCTTCTTCTTCTGGTCAGGAGTCCTTTCTCTCAATTTTTGTTTATTTGTGTTTATGTTTTGTTTTGTTTTTTTGTTTTGTTTTTTTGTTTTGGACGAATTAGAATTTGATTCAGACTCTGCCCATTAAATACTGAACGCAGGCGATCCCATTCGGCAAAAGGGTAGTAAGATCAGCTGGGAAACAGGGGAAGGCAGGATAGGATATTGTAGGAGGTGACTCATGGTCTCCTCCTCTCCGCATTTGCAAACTGGCCGTCCTTCATTGTTGATGCCCCATTCTGGCCCCATTTGACCATTAGTGCCTTGCAACGGCCGACTCCAGCTCGCAAGCGATTTAAACACAGCCAGAAAGGCCAAGGTTCCCGGAACCCTGGTGGGAGGGACTATTTTGGACTGGTGTTGCGACACCGTGTAGCGCAAATGCGCAAATACGAAATCGATCACAACAATCGTTAATTTTGATGACTGAATACGATTTTGACTGGCAACATTTCGATGCATCAGCGTTTTTTTCCCGAAAATGAATGACTCTAATATGCAAATGATTGACAAAACAATGAAATTGACCGGGAAAACCTATAGTAATTGTAGTAGTAGAAGAAGTAGCAAAATAGTAGTAGCAAGAGTAGTAGGTTTCGTAGTAGTATAAGTACTAGTAGTATTAGTAGTAGTAGTAGTAGTAGTAGTAGTAGTAGTAGTAGTAGTAGAAGTAGTAGTAGAAGAAGAAGAAGAAGAAGAAGAAGAAGAAGAAGAAGAAGAAGAAGAAGAAGAAGAAGAAGAACTACTACTTCTACTACAAATTATACTACCATTGCTACTAACTCTACCACTACTTCCACTACTCCTTCTATCCACAGTTCTAAAATCGAGTGCAAATTTGAATGCGTAGATTAAAAATCTGCGCGTTTAATTTAGATTTTAGATAAATCACTTTAAAACTGAATTCCAAGCATGTGACTAGAGGTAAAATATAGAGTATAAGACATCACATAATACAGTTAACTTAAAATATATTCCATGAAATTCTTTTAAACATTATTTTCAAATTTGCACAATTTCAATTTGCACAATCGCCGACGAATATCTCATAAAAATAATTTCACTGCTGTCGTTTCCAAGCCGACGACCTTCACTTTTGCTTCTAAATACTGTTAGAGATAATAAAGGACATTAGTCTTCTTCACAGGATCTTACTTTATCGATTTTTTGTCCTGCAAATCCTTTTGGAATTGTCTGCTATGTCTGGTTGCCACATGACTAAAATTTCAAGTGACTAAATAACTGTAGCAGAAGTAATAAATTAAACAATTTAATTTAGATTTTAAAACATATATTTTTTTATTTCGTTTGGACAACATGCAGGACTACAGGTTGCTGTGTTATAAAGCTACAATATATATAAACTTGTGAGTTTACCAGATTTTATACATCCGCCAATCAACGAGTTATTCAAAATGCATTATTTTTCATGATAACGCCCTTAATCTAGTCTCAGTGTTGAGACAGTGATGATGAAGTGGACTAGGATTTTTCGCCTGCAAACTAGCCTCAACCCCCCCCCACCCCCCAACACACACACACCACACACACTCACACCACAACCACTGTCCTTTTAATGGTAGAACCATGCATGATGGTACGCGACGCCATGCAGCCACATTTCAAGCCAAACGTACGCATGTTGAAAGCGCAACGGAAACATGACTTTCACTAACGGTCCATTAGCTGTACAAATACCGCTACCATTGGCGGCACGTTTTTTAAAGCTTTTATTCCAAACCTTTTACGGCTAATATATTATACTTTCCAAGAATACTCACAGCTACTAGTATATTGATTAGAATTCAACCTGTTTCTGTTGCTTCTATCATGGTTTACTACTAGTTATTCCTCTTCGACTACTATACTACTACTACTACGACTACTACTACGACTACTAATACTACTGCGACTACTACTACTACTACTACTACTACTACTACTGCTGCTACTACTACTACTACTACTACTACTACTACTACTACTACTACTACTGCTACTCCTACTACTTCTATTATTATTATTATTATTTATTCGGCAAAGAACAATACATATCAGTAGTATACTAGTAGGCCTATACTACTACTCATCCTACTAATAGATAGGCCTACTACTATTATACTACTGCTAATAATACTACTAAATTATATTTCACTACTACTACTACTACTACTACTACTACTAATATTACTACTGGTCTACTTCTACTACTACCACTACTGCTACTAGACCTACTTCTACTACACTCTAATAATTGAAGTGCTTTAGTTAGCACTCAAATACCTGAATTCAACACTTTTTAATTGCTTGCAAAGGGACAGCACTCGGAGTGCTGCCTTTTAGCACTTTCTCTAAATCTTAACTAGCTAAGAAAACGTATGATCCCGAAGAGATTCGAACCTGGAATCCTTGTATGAGATAATGCTGATGAAAATGCTATGAGTGCAAGTCCAAGCTATTTTGCGCGGTAACAAATGGGACATTCAGAGCCAAAAAATAGGGTTTGTTTGGAAATTCCTAAATGAAATTTCAATCCTTAGGTATATTCTTGAAGGTACTAAGAATCTTCAACGAAAACATAAAAAATAGTTGAAATAACTAACTTCATAATCAATTTATGATCATTTATTCGTCGGTAACAAACGAGACCAGAAAAAATGGTGTTTTCAAATTTTGACTTTGTTCACATATAACTTTAAATCTTAAAAGTAGATCTAAACTTGCATAGTCTTATCCTCTTTAACATGTAATAAACATTGTAAGGACATATTTTAACGTTAATACAACTTCGGGTTTTCTGGCAAGGTCAAGTTTTTAAAAATATGTCAGGTAACAAACGGGACAGGTAACACACGGGACACTTATTCCCTGTAATATTTTTCATTAAACAATTGGTGTAGCCAAGGCGTAGCAACATCTTTTATTAAAAATCTCTCTGATAAAACAAAAGAAACAAGATACAAAATGTAGAAAAATACTTATTTTGTTTCATTTCTAAAGGTGGGAGGGAGAGTAATAAAAAATGCATGATTTTGCATCAGCTCAGTAACTTTTGTGAGACTATTTCTGAGACCTCAATATTTTAAGTCTAAAAATATGGAAAGCTATGTGCTAGGTTCGTGATATTTTCACCAGAGTTAGCCAAGGAAATATAGAAACAGAAAATGCATACTTTTGGGTTGTACTCCTATAACAAACCTCTTTTTTGAAATGGTTGAGAATAGCATTTTTAATGCTTTTGATTGTTTTTTTCCATCAATATTAATGAACCTTGTGAGGTCATATGACCTTGAAATTACTTTTTGACCTCATTTGTATTAAGTTCATTTCATACCCTTTATGGTGATATATGACACATTATGTATACCTTTACAACCCACTGACACACTTGACACAAAAATGGTCAAAAAGTCGAAAAAATCACCACCTTGGGAACTAATAGCGTGGACTTGCCCTATACCAATTCACTTCTCACGATTGGTAGTAAATTGGTACATGATATATTTATTATATGCATATTTGCCAAAGTATCTACTGCACTGTCATAGTAACATAAATTATGGAGATGTCATCTGGTCTATCGGTAAACGTCATCGGTTACTCTTTCGGGTCGAATCCCATCGAAATCACATTTTTTATGATAAATTATTAGTAGTGCAAGTGCTAGCAACTCAGGTACTAATAGAACACTTCAGGTGCTGTACCTACTTATAAGCACCGATAAATTACTGATTTAGGATAGTACTTTACTACAACTTTTCTACTACTACTTCAACTACTACTACTAATACTACTACTACTATACTACTGCTGCTGTTGGTGCTGGTGCTGCTACTACTACTACTACTACTACTACTACTACTACTATACAACTGCTATTACAACTTCTTCGTCTTGTTTTTGCTACTTCTACTACTACTACTACTACTACTTGTAGTAGTAATGCAACGGTTGGTTTACATTATATATATGTATTTGTAAGTAATTATGTCAATATTCGGAATGCAAAATATTCATGAATCCCCCACCCTCCAATCAAGAAATTTATCATATCTTTAATTTGTGTAAAAGCATGGAATTGAATCGGGGTAATAACATTCTGCAAAGCGCTTTGAGCAATTTAACTGAAAAACTGATATATCAAAAAACAGATATCATATTATTGTTATTATTACCATTTCTATTGCAGGCATTTCTTTAAAAAAAATCACAAGTTATTCCACCTCACTGTATACGACATGATGTCTAAAGCTAGCAAAAATTAATCGAGATCCTCCCCGCCATATTTAATTCCCACTTTTCCATATTCGACAAGTGGGCTAATGCAAACACTCATTTTAATACATCTAATGTTATTCCATCCCCCTACAGACAAGTGTGTATATAGTGCGCGGTACTATGTGCCAATCTTTTCAATTAAAGGGAATTGACCTTTTGCGAGGAAAATTATGATACTGTGATGGAGAAAACCAATTTATACCTGGCCTTTAGGCTCCTGGGTATCCTCATTTGATAAAAACCTTTTCATTTGCATCAAGTTGAGCCTGCGGATATTATCTGTTGTACCTTCTGTTTATGGGAGATGAAATATGGAAATTCATTACGTCTAATTTGACCTCGTATTGTTTGGTAGACGGAAATCGCACCAAATCAAAATGCCTTTGTTTGGTTCATGGAAAGCACTACTTATTTTTTTAGCTGTGTGTATATTATACTTTTAAATGATTGAAATAATTCCTTTTCCCTTTGCTATCAATTATGTTTTATTTAAAAGATATATGTATAATATTTTGTTAAAATATGAAAATGTGTATATTCAAAAAGTGATAATTGATGTGATTATCAATAAGATACCTACCGATAATTGTTTTTTTTTTTTTTTTTTTTTTTTTTTTTTTTTTATACCATAGTTCATTTGTCAATGCCAACCTTCCTATTTTCACCTTAAAGCTACATTGTTTTCTAGTATTTTTGTCAGGATTTCCTTTTAGTCATGATGTCCATGTTTTTGAGTTGCTTCAGTAGGCCATATTATTATTTCGACCTGGTTTTAAGCAGTTTAGTCAAGTCGGTGCTTTTAAGAGTGCTCATTATCAACTACCTTTAACGCGATCGGATATTAGCTTGTGCCATGTTTCTCTTTTAGCATCTTCGTGCCACAAAAAAGGTATACACTATAATTTTTACAAAGCTTTTCACTTACAAAATATTGGTGTAATAACCCATATCCACATCCAATGTCGGATTGGATACATGGGAATTTTTTTCTTTCTTTTAATTGAAATTGCCTTTTTTTTTACAGGAATAATATTGTAAATAATCTGAGGATTTTATGTAAAACTAGACCTTATTGAACTTCGATGTGGGACTGAAGTATAGTTTGAGTGCCAAAAGATTTTATTATTATTTTTTTTTTAATATCTAGAATGCTGTAAAATATAATTTTTTTTTTTACTTTTCCTTTCTATATATTGTTTTTTTTGTGTGTGTTTTTTTTTCCAGGTAGCTTTCTTACTCCAAGTGTTGAGACACCAATTTACAAAACGGGTGTGATGGTAATAAGAATTTAGGTGCTAATGTCTTTCATTAGGATTCTTATTAAATTATTTCGATCTAACCGTTCTTTTCCCAAGTTGACAAAACGAAAGACGTGCAAGGACTCGGTGCAAAATTCCTGTCATTGTATTTAACAGGCCTTTATTACATTCTAAAGTAGGTTTACATCTAACTTAGATTCCATACATGTTGGACTTAAGCATGAAAATGGAGCATTAAAAAAAAATCTTTTTGCTAAATTATTATTATTTTTTTTATTTATTTAAGAACTTTGTCTTTTACATTTAAGCATTAATTCTTAGATAAATTCTTAAATAAGTCATAAGTCATAAATAGAATTTCGCCTACAAATACGCACATATAAGAAAAGATGATTTTATCCTAACTTTAAGCCTATAATAACTTAGTGGCTAAACGTGGATGTTGATTATATGGCAAGCTCATTTGAGACCACAAATTAAACATGACAATATTAATAAAATTCATACTTTTTCTTAATGCTTTCTGAGCTCAGACAAAGTGCTTAACTTGTGTTTAACGTGCAAAGACAATTTTTTTTTCCTGGACAAAATCTTAGAAAAAATACTTAGACTTAAGACAAACTGCTTAAGTATAGTTTACGAAGTGCGGGCCCAGTGCATTTTTGTCTGTGTTAATAAAAACAAAAAATAGAAGAAGTGTGCCTATTTTTGGCACGTTAATCATTATTTGACTTTAATTTGACCTCAGAGAGATGTTCGTTTCTTCTTGTTCATATTAGGCCTATGAATTTCAGCCGCCCATGTATACTCTTTTCTATACATCCATATTTTTCTCATCATTCATTTCATTACTCTTTCTCTGAAAGCCTACCGTGGATATAGTTGTGGCATTGTTTTTCATAGAACATGCTTTTTGCTTGTTTTACATTGTGTCAAGATGTCGGCAATGCACATTGCTCCCTCTTACCGCACCTCCAACTACCATGCCATCAACAACTGCCTCTAAGTACCCCCCCCCCCTCTCCTTCACCCCTCCCCCTCCTCCACCCTCCCTTAGTTCATCCCACCGTCTTCTCCATCCATGTCCCCCTTTCTCACCTCCCAAACCATCTTCTCACTTTCTCCCAATTGTCTTCATCATTGTATTCATGGTGGCCAATGAACTGTATACATTTCGCCTGGTTGCCATGGCAATCTGCATGGATGACGTCATAAAGAGATGACAATTTGCATTTTAGCCGAGGTGGAGTTAGACATGATGAATCTGACTCGTTCGCCGTCAGCTGAATGTCATGGTTATTGTACAGTTGCGGGATGTATATACCATGGAGATGGAGATAAATGCAGGCAGAAGAAAGAAAGAGACAGACAGAAGGATGGAGAGAGAGAGAGTGAGAGAGACAGAGAGACAGAGACAGAGAGAGAGAGACAGACAGACAGACAGTGACATAGACAGAGATAATTAAAGAAAGAGGGAGAAAGAGAGAGACGTAGTGTGGGGAGAGATATATAACTATAGGTAGACATAAACACAGTAAAAGAATTTAATTAGACGGAAGGGAGAGATATTGACAAAACTAATCCACATCTGGGATTACGAAGATAAAGATTTCTTTGTTTTTTACCATTACAGTATAGATTTTGAGAAAGAAAAGTATCAGAAGTAGTAGTGGTGGTTGTAGTGGTGTTGGTGGTAGTAGTAGTAGTATAGTTGTAAGAGTTGTAGTACTAGAAGTAGCACTTGTAATATAGGAGTAATAGTAATTGTAGTGGTAGTAGTAGAAGAAGTAGCAGAAATAGTAGTAACAAGAGTAGTAGGATTCGTAGTAGTATAAGTACTAGTAGTATTAGTAGTAGTAGTAGTAGTAGTAGTAGTAGTAGTAGTAGTAGTAGTAGTAGTAGTAGTAGTAGTAGTAGTATAGAAGTATAAATAGTAGTAGTAGTAGTATTGATAGTAGTAGTAATAGTAGTAGTATTTGTATTAGTAGTAATAGTAGGTAGTAGTAGTAGTAGCAGTAGTAGTAGTTGTAGTAGTAGTAGTGGTAGTAGCTGCAATGGTACATCATTTTTTAGAACAATGCATAGGAAGACATACAAATAACTGGAGACTTATTTATTGTGAGCACTATTTTTTTCCATCCCATAATGATTTATGATATTGATATTGCAGTAGCACCTGTAGCAGCAATAGGGAAATGACGAATTAGTCCAAAAAGTTATCAGTTTATACTACAGTCAACCAATTTTTTTTATAGGATTTTAAAAAAGAATATCGCTTAAAATAAACTGAATCGAGGGTTGTCTTCATCCAAATTATAATAATTACAGAGCAGCAACAACACACTACATCATGAGGTACATTTGATTTTCTATTCAATCTTTCGCAGTCCTGTGGATTTCATAATCCTTCTTGTTAGTGAGCATTTTTAGCAAGGATTATCGTTTACCCTCATTCTGGTACCGTACACTGTCAAAATAAATAAATGAATAAAAAAAATATATATTTTACAGCAATTTGATGTCAGCAGAGTCGCCATAAAATGTGTTGTTTTTGCTGTTAGTTTTCTTCATAAACTAGAAAGAAAGAAAATAATAAAATATGAGTTTCTATATCGTAGGCCTATATACGTATTTAGTTAAAACAGATCAAATGTGTTAGTCCTGATGTATATTTTGTATCTCTTAGGTAAATATTAAAAGGAGAAAAATAAACAACATTTCTGTAATTTCACACACAAGATATGGTAACTCTGCTGATAGCATTTTGCTGTAAAAAAACACAACACAAATATTCTTTTTACAGTGTAACATTTCTTTTATCTAATTTATACACAACCGTGCACGTATTACAGACTAAGTAGCAAAGACCAAGGATAAATACACACAGTCGTTTAAAAAAAAAATAATATGTTTATTTTTTAGTTATTTCCTCTCTTCATCTTGAAACATCATGATTTTTTTTTTTTTTTTCCATGGAAAGCATAATTATTTTGGTTTATATGTGAATAATCTGTAATCCATCATGTGCCAAAGTACCGTATTTAATAGCTATGAAACTTGTTTATTATTGATGTCGGGTTTCTCTGTTTCCATGGTTTTTAGTGCGTTTGTTTGTTTTGTTAGTTTTTCTGAATAAAGGAGAATACAGTAGGAATCTCCATGATATATATGTGTTCACGATTACACCTTAAACGAATGACATTCTATTTGATAAAACGTTTTTGAAATAAATTAAAATTGATTAGGCGTCGCGCTATTATGAGGCATATATACTTTCATATTAATCTCTCTCTCTCTCTCTTTCTCTCTCACTCTCTCTCTCTCTCTCTCTCTATCTCTCTCTCTCTCTCTTCCTTCCCAGTTCCCCTTTCTCTCTCTCTCTCTCTCTCTCTCTCTCTCTCTCTCTCTTTCTCTCTCACTCTCGTACACGCACTCTTTTTCATCTATCTCTTTCTCTTCCTCCCTCTCTATGTGCTATTTTCCTTAGCCCTTCCTTCCATTACAACATCTCGTGTACTAACTGGAGCATGGGATAGAACGGTTAACCCCACCTGAGCCATACTTTTGACAAATTGACATTTAAGGAAGTTGTGACCGTTTCCCTTCTCATGGAATTAGGCCCACCTGATTCAATGTCGTTTCTGACAAAAAGACGTAAAGCGAATTTCTATATTTATTAAAACGATGAGCGTAGTTTTACATTCTCGGTGCATTGAACCCATGTCGACATCCCAGAGAATCATGCTTGTTTTATAGTCATCATTATTTGTTAAAATTCATGTATGTAACTTTTCGTACATATATGTATTATATAAATATGTGTTTTGATATGAAGAATGTTATATCATTTTATAATGGTGTACAAATAGTGAATCGTATATTATGATGGTAGTATTTGTATAAAGCGCATATTACATTGCGATATATAGAGTCCTTGGGTAAATAAGTTCCTGAGAGTTTTTGATACTTAAAAATACTCAGCGCCAATATACTGCCCATTAAAAAAAGTCATATAGGTCCCCAATCTAAATCGTATGGAGAAAATCTTATTTTCAATAATGCCTTGACGAATGACGAACAAGTATACGTCCGGGGACCCGAAAGCCTAATAATAATTTTATTCGATATTTCGGCCACTTTATCCTCTTGACAATAAAACCTCTACAGTGCATTGCAAAAAAAAAAGTGGTGCTAAATTAAGACCACAGGTGTTTATATAAAATCTCTCATGGTGATGTTATCTTATATGGAAACACCAGTGGTGTTGATTTAACACGAATTTAACACCATGTTTTTGTTTTTTTGCAGTGTAAAGACACCCCGAGGATCTTAGTTTACATTTAAAGGTGGAAACTATAAATGTATTGAACTTCTGTGTCCATAGGTCCTTCTGCCATTGATGCCGTCATATCTATATCCATGTTAATCTGCAAGAAAGGAAAGCCCTATCACACCTGAGCCTTGCTGGCGTCATCCCAAATAAATATAAGGACCACCATGGTCACATTTGCTAATAAAGTATTGACGTTATGACAACATAGCCTGTCACCTGTAATAAGCAGACTACTAATACCTGCAAGCGAGTGTTGGTAGAGAGAGAAAGAGACGATGCGAGGGAGATGGATAATGCGGCGGTCACAACTCGGCGTAGGCTACGGGGTACGTGCAATCAACGTAGCCTGCGTTGCATGCACAATACACGCACAGGTCGTGCGTCAATTTCTGCAATTCCTGCGTTTCTGTAGTAAGGGTATTGGAAAAACTTCCTGCACGTCGTACAGGCAAGGTGCCTGCATGGTACATACGCTGTACGAATTTTCTACGAAATCCATCGCAGTGAGTTGCACATCGAAGGTACGGCGAGTTGTGACCACCGCATAAAGTGAATTTGCAATGCTAGCGCCAAGAGCAGGAGTCGGTAAGATGGATTGAAACGGGGTGGATTGTTGGAGGGCTTGGTATGGTGGCATAGTTCCAGAATAATCTCCTCAGAAACTGTGTCAAAGTATGCCTGTAGTTTATTTATACCTTGTATTATATTATGGCATGCCCTCCTTATTTAAGCCAATTTGATGATTCGTGTGGTTTGTAATAATATACCTTTCTGCGTCATATTGTAGTTCAGAACATTGAACGTGTTTCTAGAATTAATTGAGTTATAGTATTACCTTGTAACACAATTTTTGTTATTGACTATAGGTTTTCCCGGTTAATTCTTAACTATTTACAATCAATTGACATTTCCAGCAACCAATTTCGAACGAATTGAGATCGCGGTTAAAAATTAGCATTCACTTTCGTTTCTGAGCTCTCGAAATAAGAAAATCGGGCAAACAAATTGCAAATTGCGCCAATCAGTTTGACATTACGAGCAATCGAATTCGTCATTCGTCATTTGAATTCGTCGATTCGTACCACTTCCCTCTTTCTCAAACTGACTACACGAATTTGGCATGATTACCCGTAAACAGTTATGATCGCTCATTAGCGAAATTAAATGTGCAAAAACGAAATCGCTTGTTGTTTGTGTTAAATTGAATGACCGGGAATACCCATACTAATGCTTTAGAAAATAAATTGTCGAGTGTAACTATAGCACATTTGAAATACAAATATTCTAGGATTCGGGGATTGTCGTTAATAGGTAAATTAAATAACCCATTAATAATTAATATATTAACCATGAGCGGGTCTTCCAGAACGACATTCATTTTAAGACTCCATCTATAAAAATTGATCACTCTGCCGCTGTGAGCATTATATTCATCTATTTCAAAGATCATGCGCATTTTAAAGTTACCACATAAACATTATAACCATTCATATTTGGCGTAAAATGCTTACGATTTGTGCTTCATAACAATAAATAAAACAAAACAAAACAAAAACACACGTACAACAACAGTTATTCATTGAAAAATGACAGAGCAATTTATTCATAATAACAAGTTCTAGCTCGTCTGACCGATCGAGCGGAGAATGGAAATACAAGATTGTTTACAGGCTCGCAAGTTTATTTTTTTGTTGTAATATCTATATCATGATGATATATATACTTTACCTATACATACACACACACTGACGTATAATCGTAATAAGATGTAATCAAACCAATATTTTTATGCAAATTCATTTCACCGATTGGAAATACAGCAAACTAAAAAGATTCCATTGTTTCAAAATAGAAGATTATGTACGGAACCATTTATAAAATATTCTTCTAATTTTGGATACGAGAAATGAAAAGAACTATCATTCTTTCAACTAAAGCTTCTTTTTTTTTGTTCATTTGATATGCGTAATGTTGATTGTTATAAGCTATAATGGGCTACATTTATTAATTCTAAATCACGTTTAAGAGAATAATGAGCTTATCATACCGTCTGAGCATTACAACATGCCGAATATTTTTATGATAAGAAATTTGAAGCCCGAGACTGTTATATCTTTATAAACATGAAAACATGTACACATGATACATATTAATTAAAATCATTTAATGTCATTTCCTGTTTGATTATCATTATTTTCTTTGTTGTTAAATACCTTTATCATTTGTGTCTTATTGTTTTCATTTAATCTTGCACGGTGGAGTTTTATATAAAACCTTATATTTTAGAGTTTTCAGTTCCTTCAACATATATAAACATGATTACATGAATACATTTTGATCAAAACCATTTGATATAATCTTTGCTCGTTTGTCCTTTTTTATTTGTATTTTTAAATACAGTTATCATTATTTTTGTCTTATTGTTTTCATTTTTAGTTTCATGATGGTGTTTTAAAAACAACCTTAAATTTTCGGGCTTTCAGTTCCTTCAGCTTTTAGTATACATGTATATTCAATGTAATCAATTTTATCTAATTAATCGGATCTCTACGATATTAATCATGAGAAAACTATTGTGAATTTCAAGACATTATCAATAGTGTCAAAACAAAGGACACTGAATGTGTACCATGTCATAAACAATTGTGCGATATCTACTTCCATATCATCTCCTAACATGAAACGACTTATTTTAAAAGCTATAAATGATAACTGAAGAAACGTTACTCTTCATAAACTGCAACAACAAAAAAATAATAATAATAAAAATGATTGGGTTGCAATTTCATGTAAATTGGAGAGAAAATAGCAAACAACAGGTTAAATTTGAAAAAAAAATAAGATGACGATGCAAATCTACTATAATTTGGTTTCAATTAGATACTTACGCCCGTATTCTCAAAAGCCGCCTAACTTTAAGCCTAGCTTAAATTTATGGTTTAACTTTGGCTGGCTAAAAAGAATCAATCTGTCTATGTTGCATGTTCCTATAACTTTCACTGAATTCTGAAATTGTGTTTTAATTGTAAGGGAAACTTTTGTACTTATCATTCCCAAGCAATTTTTATAGTTTCACTTCCAAAAATTATGATGAATTGAACATCGTATTTTCGGGATTTATTCCCTTTTAGCCAGCCATAGTTAGGCCACAGATTTAAGCTAGGCCTAAAGTTAGGCGGATTTTGAGAATACGGGCCTTAGATATTTATATTAATTATATTCTTGAAATGCTAAACATACCAAAGTACCTAGTAAAACAACCATCATACAGATTTGTTATTTTAACAGCTGTAATACATGATTTTTTTTTTATTTTGGGGAAATTTGAGCAGTATATGTTTTATTCCAGACCTGCGACTATTTTTGTATTTTTATGTACAAAAATGATTGGATTGACAAAATTTCACGGAAATCTAAATTACGTCAAAAAAAAAAAAAATGCCACAATTATAATTGACATAACAAAAATCATCACATTTGCTCTATTATAAAAATCGTTGAAATAATCAAAATAATCGTTTGGTACAAACTATCGGAATAGAAGATAAGAAAACAATATAGTTCGGCGTGGAAGAAAATATATAATTATGTACAAGTTCAGAATTTAAAACGAATATAGAAAATAACATTTATCTACATAGAGTTGTGTCTGACTTACCAACTACTTTTCAAATATTATGTTTTCGAAAATCAGACGTATCTAATTGATGGAATATTTTATATTCTACCAATATTTAATTTCCATATACCAATGATATAATGGTATCATTAACTATTCTACACAACGCATTATGATTATAAAATATATGATAAATACAGGCAACTTGCTTTGTATCTTATCACAATACCTTATCAAATATAAAAGGACAATGAATATGTCATAATTTGTATTAACTCATCTACATGTATCAATATATTATGATATAAAATAGTAAAGCTTAATTCTACATGTTTTTCTCATCAGTGTTGTATTGCTATGATCATTAAACACACGTATCTCTTGTATCTTGAACGCAGTGGTGAATACACTCATAATCATACCTTGATTAGGGGCATCGAAAGATATATTATCTTTTTTTTGGGGGGGGGGGTCTTTCTTCTTCTTTTGAGATATTGGGGAGGAATCAGACTTTTTATATAGAGCAGAAAATTCGTCATAGATTGAAGATTGTTATAAAAAGATAATATTTTCCCCGAGGAAAAAAGAAATGGGGACAGATATTTCGTAAGGGGAAAGAGTGTTGCCTCCATGCCACATGCACCCTGAAACCCATTCTGATGCCTTCTAAAATATATTGATCGACATGGTTTAAATGGAACATCGGGTTTCCATCATAAAGTTTATTAATAAACACTAAAATGAGTGATTCCCATTTCTTTGCCAAAACACAGTACATTTTTAACATTATTACATAATACTCGTTATATTTCATCATCCTTTTACATTGATGCTTATATGATTAATGTTTATTTTCTATTTTATTTTGGAAACTAACTTCTTAACTTTAAGCATCTTTCCGTTATTTCTTAAAAACTAATTATTAATTGTGAAAGGAGAATTTAGAAGGATAAACAGTGGAGTTCCTGGATGTACAATAATTATTATTGTAGTCCTGTTGGAATTCCTTGTACTCTTCTTGGAATTTCGAAACACTATTTTCAAGAATGAAATACAAGCAGAACTAAATTAGTTTTTCTTCTGTTTTTTTTTTTACAATTTCGGGCTATTATGAATAAAACCTTTCATTGGAAATATTAATGGCCGAATACTCACAATAAACACACTGGACAATTATACTGTGAAGTCAAAGAGTAGTGAGAGGAAAACAAAAATTAAATCATTCATGAAAAGCTATTTTACCTTTTTGCAAAGGAAAGATTCTATAACTTGATACGATTGTAATGTAGTACTGATTTTTAACTTCTTGTTACGGCATTCAAATGTAAGCAAAAAAATGGCCCCTCTCTATTTACAACATCTTCTCACATATTATAATCCATAGGCAGCTCGCTTCCTAGTTCTAAACAGTTATTCCTTCCATATAATGTATCTACTAATTGTCATCTATCTCAAACATCATACAAGAGCATTTTCAAACATGCAGTCCCTCAACACTTTGGAATAAACTTACCCCGAATATTAAAGAATGTAACACTGTTTGATTCATTTAAAGTCCATGTTAAAGTCTCATCTCTTCAAAATATAATATTGTAATCTAAGTTTTTATCAAGTATGTAAAGTACAGGTGAAGTTTCCTTGTGACTTTATATATCTTGTCATTACATTGTAACGGGTTGTATTTATATTTCTCTTCTCTATTTATTGTTTCTTCTTATCTTTTTTTCCAAAGCGCTTAGAGACTTAATTGTATATTGCGCTATATAAAAATGGAGTCATTATTATTATTATTATTACCTAAAATGCCATAGGTCAGTTTAAACCCGATACCATGATAAAAATGGGTGTTCGAGGCCAAGTTTAACAACGTTGCGCAAGACCCTCATTCCGAGGCCCCACATGATAATACCAAATAACTCTTCAAATAAATACTTATAAATATCTTTGAATTACATATGTCTAAGGCTAACATAACACATTTCCAATTGATTACATGAATTTTATTACATTTTCATATTGATCGCAGTGCAACAAAAAATACCAACACAGTTCTTTGAGAAGTAT
>CALNVZ010000174.1:58752109-58804745 GCA_940671915.1 Paracentrotus lividus
ATGTCACTAATCATACCCCGACCATGCCTGATTTCTGCATAATGGCTTTGCTAAAACAGCTTGATTTTATTTGTAAATATCTATCCATGGTATGGTTGTTACAACAGACTACCTCATTGTCACGTATGTAACAAACGCTTACCTCATTTCATCTATACGAATTAAATGGTAAATTTTGTTCATTTTAGGGCGTTAATATTTTGATATTTCTATTATTACTTTAGTCTATTGCATAGATGCTCTACTTGATCTATCGTTACGATACCTAAGAAACTTGAAAAGTTTGAAACAAAGCTAATGGTATAAAGAGATTTACACATTTTAACAACTATTACCCCCATGTTACCATTAGTAAACAATTTACCCCGTTATGGTGTAAACAACCTACACCCTATACGGGGGTAGGTTGTACAAAAAAAATTCTTCAATAATTTAAGCTGTAGTTCAATTAGTTGTTTAACATTTTTTCTAAGTTTTATGTGCCTCATGTTTGCCAACATAATTAGCCTAAACTACCAAAGGACGATCCGCATACTTACAAGAGTGTGCACAACTAAAAATAAGAAATAGTTTCCATGAGTAAAAACCGTTGCTACTCCTTCTGAGCGGCGAGTGCTTTTATTCGTATATCACGTAATTACTTCAGAACTTATGTCTTTTGTTAAAAGTACATCACCCGCTCATTCAGAACATGTTATATAAAGTTAACTACTAAGGGATATTCAAAAGAAAAAAAACTAAATAAAAAATTTGAAAGGTTAATAAATACATCAAAATAAATCTTTTTTCTTGTGTATCCCTTAGTACTTTACATGTTCAATTTACGGTAAAATACAAACTGTGCAGTGAGCTATTCTCTATCAACTGGTACGGGCTTGGTGGATGATCGGGTGTAAAACATCTAACAATGAGATAAATTTGAGAATTGCTGAGAAATTCTTCTATAGCCTGTAATTTCACTAGATGAGTATAACTACGACCACGTCTTCGTCGTCTCAATCTCGTTGAAAGCTTGAGAGTAATTTTTACTGGCTATTGCCGAGTACTTATAATGTTGCGCCCGGTACGCCTACCCGGATCACGAAGTAGATCATCAGGAGACTGCACATCGAGGTATGTCACGCGTACGTAGCTACGTACATGTTATAGCGGCAAGCCATACGCGTTACACTCGTTTTAATGGTGAAGCGGTACGCATATGTATTGGAGCGGAGAGCCTGCATGCTCTTAATATGTCTTTGAGTGTAGTCCGTAGTTTTCCTTTTGTTTGCTTTGTTCTGCCTGTTTTTTAATATGATATTTGGAATGTCCGATGATATACATCGTCGTTGTACACTAAACAACTAGATTAACATCATGGACTTTCATTATCTTTTGTTCAGTCATGTTACACAGTTTGGCGCTAGTTAGTTAAAGCATCAGCCGCGAGGCCTGCTGGCTACGTGAAGGGATACAGCCGTTGACAGCGAACGCCCCACACCTAGGTAGCATGGGTAAGTGGTGGGTAGGGCTGCGTGTGTGTGCCGATAGTGACAACACACTAGCACAAGTTGAGCTAACATGATGCCCGTTCTAAGCCACATCGCATCTAGTAATGAGCCACGTGATCCAATGCACCGTTTTGTTGGTTTGTCCGGTGAATTGATTCACCTGAAGTGAGTAATGCAGTGACTTGGTTGATGGTGTATATCATCCGAACATTCCAATATCATTATATAAAACAGGCAAACAAACAAACAAAAGGATAAGCGACTCACCTAGTGAGTAACCGCTTTACATACTCAGAGAGTCAGTAAGTAATATGTTGCACTAACCTCATCACACGCAAGTTGATTGATTTGTTAAACTTCTTTACTTACCTAACTCTCTGATATGTTATAGGTACTCATATGATTAGTTTGCCAATTGTGCCTTAAAAAACCAATTAGTTATGTTACTATAATATGATTAATAAATATAACTCATTTAGGTGTGTCAGCTTTATATGTCATAACTTTAAAATCTCGATAGGTGCGTTTTCAAAAGTAGCTTTATGAGTGAAAGCACTCATGGATGTGTGTCACTATATTGTCAAAAATACATTGGATATTTGCAGTGTGATCACTCATATATAGCAAGGTTCTCATTTTTTCTTTGTTTGTGAATACTTTCATTAGAATTATTGGCCCAGTGATTTTTACATACTCGTCCTATTATGATTAAGTGCATCGCTCGGGCATCATTACTAAGAATGCTCCCCTAACGTCTTGACTGAATACGATGCTGTCTATAATCGAGGTGATTCTGTCGAAAATGCGCATAAGCTTCAGCTATAAGGTTCAAGATCAGAATGGAAATTATCAAACTCACTATGCCCACTTTCATGCGAAACACTTACATTCTGCAACGTAATTTTAACAAAAAAATGAAGAGCGATAGCATTGTCATTAATTATCATATGGAATTCTCTGGAGTGCACAATGCATAATACTTATCTATGTCCACAGTGTGTCGCACTGTTGTGACATTACACATCTATATTGTGAATATGAAACATAGCGCTTCCTGTACTGAAAAATATTACTTCACCTCGATGCAACTTCACATACTAATATAATTGCTAACTTGAAGTCCTCTGTAACCCCCAAATTGCTACGGGATGTATTCATCAGTGTGAACACAATTTGCCACACTGTTGGGAACATATCGTATTTTACTTTTGAGATTTCCCTTTCATTATATTTTTGTCAAACGCCTCCAAGTGTAAAGAGTGCTCTTTATTTTTTTAATTCAGTAATTTTTTTTTATTTCAATGAGGCATGCATAGTGGAGCAGAATATTTATTCTGTAACTCTTTGCGATGGCAATAAAAGACCGGAAGAAGGGAACACATATACTTTTGATACCCGTGCTTTTTCTCAACCTGTTTTATCGCTGGTTAGAGAGCAAGTTTTGTCTAAAATCCACGATTTGGTAGAGCATTTCTACAGTGATACAGGTATCTGTTAAGAAGGGTCAGCAATGTGTATGCAATATTCAAATATGTTGTTCAACGACACTGTTTTATATTGAATGTTTTAATGCCAATGTTATTTACATTTTATACCAGCAGCTAATGTTACTTATAGTCTGTCGATGCTTTCAAAGAAAAACTGTTATTACTTCAAAGTGTCGCAAAATTCATGTATGAAAACAAAATATACGTGCTTCTGTAGTTTTATTACCATCAACCGGAGTTTTAAAAAGTAATTACTAATGAAAGTTGCTTATTTAATAAGAATATACATGACGACTTGTTTGGCATGTTAAATTTAATGTAAAGCTAGCAAAATCTACCCCAAAACTCTGTTTCTCGATATTGAAAACAATGGAACGCGAGTAAAACTAAGTCCACTTCTGAAACCGTACTAAATGACTCTAACCGCAGGAAAACATCATAGTGTCCGTGTTAGGCCTCGTGGGTGTTTACGTAATATATGCATCCTTATTATTTATTAATTATGAAATTATGACGAAGGTCCCTCACATATTGATAATACTTTCTTTGGGTTTGTATTCCCACTTTAGCAGGCTGCTTCATTGAGATTCAAACAGAATCTCTGAGTGGAAAATGAAAAAATTCAATTAGTTCGAAGCGCACAATTAAGTAGGAGGCAGCAGTATTTATAGTAGTAGGAGAAATAGAAAAGCAAACAGCAGCAGCAGCAGCCAGTAGCTAGTAGTTAGTAGTAGTGTAGTGTAGTAGTTTAGTAGTGTAGTGAGTAGTAGTAGTAAGTAGTAGTAGTAGTAGAGTAGTAAGTAAAGTAGTAGTAGTTAGTAGATTGTTAGTAAGTACTTGTAGGATAGTCAGTAAGTGTAGTCAGTAGTAGTTGTAGTAGTAGTAATAGTAGTAGATCAGCATGTAGTAGTAGAGTAGTAAGTAGAGTTAAGTAGTATAGTATGTAGTATGTAGTAGTAGTATAGTAGTCCTTAGAAGTAGAAGAGATAAGTAGATAGTAGTTAGTATAATGTAGTCCAATGTAGCTAGTATAGTAGTATGTATAGTAGTAGTAGTAGTAGAGTAGAGTAGAGTAGAAGTAGTAGTAGTAGTAGTATTATGTAGTATAGTCAGGTAGTAGTCAGTAGTAGTCAGAGTAGTAGTTTAGTAGTAGTAGTAGTAACTGTGGTAGTAGTAGTAGTAGTAGTA
Organism: Paracentrotus lividus; assembly: GCA_940671915.1. Taxonomy (NCBI): domain Eukaryota; kingdom Metazoa; phylum Echinodermata; class Echinoidea; order Camarodonta; family Echinidae; genus Paracentrotus; species Paracentrotus lividus. Next base: position 58,756,275 of record CALNVZ010000174.1, read on the forward strand.
GTCGCTCTTCTCTTCTGGTCAGGAGTTCTCTTCTCTCAATTTTGTTTTATTTGTGTTTAGTTTGTTTGTTTTTTTGTTTTTTTTTTTGTTTTGCACGAATTAGAAATTTCGATTCAGATCTGCCTCCAAATTACTGACGCAGGCGATCCCATTCGGCCAAAAGAGGGTGAGTAAGATCAGCCTGGGAAACAGGGGAAAGGCAGGATAGGATATTGTAGGAGGTGACTCGATGCGTCTCCTCCGTCTCCGCATTTGCAAACTGGTCCGTTCTGTCAATCTTGTTGATGCCCCATTACTGGCCCATTTGACCATGTTAGTGGCCTTGCAACGGCCCGCACTCCAGTACGCAAGCCATTTAACACAGCCAGAAAGGCCAAGGTTCCTGGAACCCTGGTGGGAGGGCACTATTTGGACTGGTGTTGCACACTTCGTGTAGCGCCAAATGCGCAAATACGAAATCGATCCACAACAATCGTTAATTTGTGATGAAATACGATTTTGCACTGGCAACATTTCGCATGCATCAGTCTCTGTTTTTTCCCGAAAATGTATGACCTCTAATATGCATAATGATTGACAAAACATGAAATTTGGACCCGGAACCCTATAGTAATTGCTAGTCAGTAGAAAGAATGTAGCAAAATAGTAAGTAGCAAAGAGTAGTAGGTTTCGGTAGCTAGTATAGTACTAGTAGTATTCAGTAGTAGTTAGTAGTAGTAGTTAGTAGTAGTAGTAGAGTAGAAGTAGTGAGAAGACCCAGAAGAAGAAGAATGAAGCAAGAGAGAAGAAGATAAAGAAGAAGAAGAAGACAGAAGAAAGAAGAACTACTACTTCTATTACTAAATTAATACTAGCCATTGCCTACTAATCTCTTACACTACTTCCACTACTCCTTCTATCCACAGTTCTAAAATCGAGTGCAAATCTTGAATGCGTAGATTAAAAATCTGCGCGTTTAATTTAGATCTTTTAGATAAAATCACTTTAAACTGAATCCAAGCATGTGACTAGCAGGTAAAAATATAGAGTATAAGACATTCAACATAAATCACAGTTAACTTAAAATATATTCCATGAAATTCTTTTAAACATTATTTTCAAAATTTGCCACAATTTCAAATTTGCACAATGCCGCACGAAATATCTCATAAAAATATTTTTACTGCTTCGTTTCCACAGCCGAACACCTTCACTTTTGCTTCTTAAATACTGTTAGAAGTAATCTAAAGGACATTTTAGTCTTCTTCCACAGCGATCTTACTTTCAATCGATTTTTTGTCCTGCAAATCCGCTTTTGGAATGTGGTCTGCTAGTTCTGGTTGCCACAATGACTAATCTTCAAGTGACTAAATAACTGTAGCAATAGTAATAACTTAAACAATTTAATTCTAGATTTTAAAACATATATTTTTACTTATTTCGTTTGTGACAACATGCCAGGATACAGGTTGCCTGTGTTATAAAGCTTACAATATATATATAACTTGTGAGTTTTACCAGATTTATTACATCCGCCACATTCAACGATTTATTCAAAATGCATTACTTGTTCAATCGATAACGCCCTAATCTAGTCTCAGTGTTGAGACCAGTTGATTGCATGACAGTGCGAGCTACGGACATCTCTGTCTCGCCGCAATACTAGCCCTCAACCCCCCACCTCCCCTCCTCACCACACACACGCACACAGATCCACACACACACCTCACACCACAACCAACTGTCGCTTTTAATGCATAGAACCCGCATCGCATGGTATCGCCGACCGCACATGCAGCCACATTTCAAAGCTCAAACGCACCGCATTATGTTGAAGAGCGCAAACGGAAACCGACTTTCACTAACGGTCCATTCAGCTGCTAACAATACTCGCTTACCATTGGCGGCACGTTTTTTAAAGCTTTTATTTCCATAACCTTTTTACGGCTCAATATATTATACTTTCCAGAATACTGCACAGACTACTACGTAATATCTGATTAGAATTCAACTCTGTTTTCTGTGCTCTAATCTGGTTTACTCTATGTTATTCCTCTTCGACTAACTATACATTATCTATCTACTACGATACTACACGCTACTCTACTAATACTACATGCGCGACTACTACATACTACTACTACTATCTTACTACTACTGCTGCTATACACACTACTACCTCACACTGATCCTGACTACTATGTACTACTACTACTCTCATCTAACTCTCTTGCCTAAACTATCTATACTCAAGTTAATTATTATTATTTATTCAGGCAAAAGAAATAACATTCAGTAGTACATACTTTAGACTAGTAGGCCTACATCTACAAGTAGCTACTACTTTATCCCTCTACTAAACTACCTAATAGGCCTACTATTTACTCTACATACTAGCACTATGCTTATAATACCTAGCTACTTATACTCATTACTACTACTGCGACCCACTACATTCTACTAATACTTACTACTGCTTACTCACTACCCCAACATGCCTACTCAGACCTACTTCTAACTACACTCTAATAATTAGAACGTGCTTAGTTAGCACTTCAAATACCTGAATCAAACACTTTTTCATTGCTTGCAAAGGGACAGCACTCGCAACGTGCTGCCCTTTAAGCACTTTCTCTAAATCTTAACTAGCTTAAGAAAAGCGTATTGATCCCGAGAGATTCAGAACGCTGGATCCTTGATGAGATAATGCTGATGAACAATGCTATGAGTGAAGTCCAAGATCTATTGCGCGGGTAACAATGGGACATTCAAGAGCCAAAAAATAGGTGTTGTTTGGAAATTCCTAAAATGAAATTTTCAATCCTTTACGTATAGTTCTTTGAAGCGTACTAAGACATCTTCTATAATACTATGAAAACATAAAAAATAGTTGAAATAACTAACTTCATAATCAATTTAGATCCATTTAATTCGTACGGTAACAAACCGAGACCAGAAAAAATGCGTCGTATCTTACAATTTTGACATTTGTTCACATTATAATTTAATCTTAAAAGTAGATCTAAACTGCCATAGTTCTATCCTCTTGTCAACATGTAATAACATTGTAAGACATATTTTAACGTTATTCACAACTTCGGGTTTTCACTGGCAAGCGTAAGTTTTAAAAATATGTCAGTAACAAACGGACAGGTAACACACGGACACTTATTTCCCTTGTAATATTTTCTCATTAAATAACAATTGGTGTAGCCACGGCGTAGCAACATCTTTTATTAAAAATCTCTCTGAATAACAACAAAAAGAAACAAGATTACAAATGTAGAAAAATACTTATTTGTTCATTTCTTAACGGTGGAGGGAGAGTAATAACAAAACTGACATGATTTTTGCACTCAGCTCAGTAACTTGTGAGAACTAATTTCTGAGACTCATATTTTTAAGTCTAATAAAATATGGAAAGCTATGTGCTAGGTCTCGTGATATTTTCACAGAGTTAGCCAGGAAAATATAGAAAAAACAATGCATACTTTTGGGTTGTACTCCTTAATACAAAACTCTTTTTTCTGAAATGGTTGAGAAGCATTTTTAAATGCTTTGAATTCGTTTTTCTTCCCATCATATTAATGAAGAACCTTGAGTGAGGCATATGACCTTGAAATTACTTTTTACCATTCATTTGTATTAAGTTCATTTCATACCTTTTTGGTGATATATGACACATTAATGTATTACCTTTACAAACCCCACTGACCAATTGCAAACAAACAAATGGTCAAAAGTTCGACAAATCACCACCTTGGGAACATAATAGCGATGGAATTGCCCGTACCAATTCACTTCTCACGAAATTGGTAGTAAATTGGTACATGATATATTATTTATATGCATATATAAGCCAAGATCTATCTGCACTGTCATAGTACATAAAATTATGGAGATGTCATCTGCGTCTGTATCGGTAAAGCGTCACGGTTACTCTTCGGTCGAATCCCATCGAATCCACATTATTTTATGTATAAATTATTAGTAGTAGCAAGTGCTAGCAACTCACGGTACTAAATAGAACACCTTCAGAGTGCTGTTACTACTTATAAGCACGAATAAATCTCTTGATTTAGGATAGTAATTGTCTACGAACTTTTTCTACTCTACTTCAACTTACTACTCTAATATACTAACTACTATACTACTGCTGTGGTTGGTAAGCCACGCGTGCTCTACTTACTACCTACTTACTTAACTACTACTACTACTACTATACAACTGCTACTACAGACTTCTTCGTCTCTGTTTTTGCATACTGTCTACTACTCACTAACTACTATACTACTTGTAAGGTAGTTAATGCAACGGTTGGTATACATTACATATAATATGTATTTTATAAGTAGATTATGTCAATATTCGGAATGCAAAAAATATTCATGAATCCCGCCAACCTCCAATCAAGAATTATCATATACTTTAATTCTGTGTTAAAAAGCATGGCAATTGAATCGCGCCGGTCAATAACATTCTGCAAAGCGCTTTTGGGCAATCTTAACTGAAAACTGATATATCAAAAAAACAGATCAATCATCAAATTAATTTGTTTATTATATACACATTTGCTATTGCAGGCATTTCTTTAATAAAAAATCACAAGTTATTCCACCTCACTTGTAATACGACAATGCATGTCTATAAGCCTAGCAAAAATTAATCTCAAGATCCTCCCGCCATTTTAAATTCCCACCTTTTCATATTCGACAAGTGGGCTTAACATGCAAACACTCCAATTTTAATACGATCTAATGTTATTCCACTCCCCCTGCTACCAGACAAGTGTTGTATATAGTGCCGGCTGCTACAATGTTACTATGTGCCAAATCTTTTCAATTAAGGGAAATTGACCTCTTGCGAGGAAACCATTATGATACTGTGATGGAGAAAAACAATTTATTACCTGGCCATTTAGGACTCCTGGGTATCCTCATTTGACTCAAAAAACCTTTTCATTTGCAATCAAGTTGAGCTGCGGATATTTAATACTGTTGATCCTTCTGTTTCATGGGACGATGAAATACTGGAAATTCATTTACGTCTAATTTGACTCGTATTGTTTTGGTAGACGTGAAATCCGCACCAAAATCAAAATGCCTTTGTTTGTTCATGGAAAGCACTACTTATCTTTTTTAGCTGAGGGATGTGATATACTTATACTTTAAATGATTGAAATAATTCCTTTTCGCCTCTTCTATCAATTATATTTTATTTAAAAGATATATGATATATATATTTTGTTAAAAATATGAACAATGTGTATAATCAAAAAGATAACTTGCATGTGATTTCAATAAGCATAGCCTACCGATAATTGTTTTTTTTTTTTTTTTTTTTTTTTTTTATATCCATAGTTCATTTGTCAATGCCAAACCTTCCTATTTTTCACCTTTAAAGCTACATCTGTTTTCGTAAGTATTTTTGTCAGGATTCGCTTTTACGTCATGATGTCCATTGTTTATTTGCAGTTGCTTCAGTGCGCATATATTATCTTCGACCTGGTTTTAAGCAGTTTAGTCAAAGTCGGGTGCTTTTAAGAGTGCCATTATCACAAACTACCTTACGCGATCCGGATATTAGCTTGTGCCATGTTTCTCTTTAGCATCTTACACGTGCCACAAAACACCCAAATGGTCAATACAGCTATAATTTTTCCAAAGCTCTTTTCACTTAAAAATATTGGTGTAATAACCATATCCAACATCCATGTCGATTGGATACATTGGGAATTTTTTTCTCTTTCTTTTAATTGAAATTGCCTTTTTTTTTACATGGAATAATATGTAAATAATCTGAGGCATCTTTAAAGTAAAACTAAGACCTTATTGAACTTCGAATGTGGGATCTGAAGTATAGTTTGAGTGCCAAAAGATTTTCATTATTATTTTTTCTTCATATAAATCTAGAATGCTGTAAAATACTAATTTTTTTTACTTCTTCCTTCCTATTATATTGTTTTTTTTGTGAAATGGTTTTTTTTTCCAAGGTAGCTTTCTTATCCAAGTGTAGAGACACCAATTTACAAAAGCGGGTGGTTAGATCGGTAATATAGAATTTTAGGTGCTATATGTCTTTTCATTAGGAAATTCTTATTAAATTATTCTCGATTCTAACCGTTCTTTTCCAATTGACCAAACACGAAAGAGACGTGCAAGGCGACTTCGTTGCAAAATTCCCTGTCCATTGTTTACTTTAACCAGGCCTTTATACATTCTAACAGTAGGCTTTTACATCTAACTAGAACTTCCATACCATGTTGGACTTAGCCATGAAATAGCGCAGCATTAAAAAAAAAATCTTTTTGCTAATTTATTATTTTTTTTTATTTATTTAAGAAGCTTTGATACTTTTACATTTAAAGCCATTCAATCTTAGATATAAATTCTTAAATAAGTCATAAGCTCATCAAATAGAATTATCGCCTATACAAAATACGCACATATAAGAAAAAGATGCATTTTATCTAACTTTAGCCTTAATACTTAAGTGGCTAAACGTGCGATGTTATTATATGGCAGCTTCAATTTTAGAACCTACAAAATTAAAATGAACCAAATATTATAAAATTCATACTTATTTTCTTAATGCCTTCTGATGCTCAGACAAATTGGCTTAACTGTGTTTAACGTCGCAAGAGACAATATTTTTTTCCTGGAACAAAATCTTAGAAAAATAACTTAGACTTAAGACAAACTAGCTCTAATATAGTTTACGAAGTGCGGCCCAGTCGGCATTTCTGTCCTGTGTTTAATAAAACAACAAAAAAAGGAAGACAGTGCTGCCTTTTTGGCACGTTAATTCATATTGACTTTAATTTGACCCCCTGAGAGAGTTTCGTTTCTTCTTGTTCATGATTAGGCCTATGAATTTTCAGCCGCCCATGTATACTAATCTTTTCTATACATCCATATTCTTTCTCATTCATCATTCAATTACTACTTTCCTCTAAAGCCTACGCGTGGATCATAGTTGCTGGCATTCGTTCTTTCCTAGGATACATGCTTTTTGCTTGTTCTTACATCTTGTGTCAAAGATTCGCGCAATCGACATTGCTCCACTCTCAACGGTTCGCCGGCACCTCCAACCTACCATCCGATCAACATCAACGCACCTGCCTCTAAAGTACCCCCCCCTATCCTCTCTCCTTTCACACCCCTCCCCTCCTCACACATTCCCTTTAGATTCATCCCACCAGTCTTTACTCCCATCCATAGTCCCCCTTCTCACCCTCCACCAACCACCGATCTTCTTCACTTTCTCCCCATTGCTTCATCACTTGTATTCGATAGGTGGCGCAATTGAACTGTATAACATATTCGCCTGGTTGCACATGGCAATCTCATGCATGGATGACGTCAATAAAGAGTGACAATTTTGCATTTTAGCCGAGGTGGAGTTAGACATGATGAATCTGACTCGTTCGCCGTCAAGCTGCAATGTCAATGAGGGTTATTGCTACAGCTTGCGGGATGAATATACTATGGAGATCGGAGATAAAAATGCATGCAGTCAGAGAAAGAAAGAGACAGACAGAAGGATGCGATGAGAGAGAGAGTGAAGAGACGACAAGAGAGACAGAGACAGAGACAGCAGAGAGACAGACACAGACAGGACAGTACATAGAGCAGAATAATCTAAAAAAGAGGCGAGAAAGAAGAGAGACCGTAGTGTGGGGACGAGCATATATACACAATACTAGTAGTAATAAACACAGCTAAAAGAAATTAATTAGCGGAAAGGCAGAGATCTATTGACAAACTAATTCCACATCTGGGATTTACGAAAGATATAAGATTTTCTCTTGTTTCTTTTACCAATTACAGTATAGATATCTTGAGCGAAAGAAAAGTATCACGAAGTAGTAGTGGATAGGCTTGTGTTGGTGTTGGTGTAGTAGTAGTACGTATAGTTTTGTAAGAGTTTAGTACTAGAAGTAGCACTTTAATAATAGAACAGTAATATGTACATTAGTATAGGTCAGTAGTAGAAGAAAGTAGCAAAATAGTAGTAACAAGAGTAGAGGAATTCGTAGTAAGTATCAAAGTACTAGTAGATTACATGTAAGTTGATAGTTAGTAGTAGTAGTAGTAGTAGTGTAGTAGAGTAGTAGTATAGTAGAGTAGTAGTATGTATAAGAAGTATAAATAGTAGTAGTAGTAGTTATGATAGTAGTAGTAATAGTAGTAGTATTTGTATTAGTAGTAATAGTAGGTAGTAGTAGTAGTAGCAGTAGTAGTAGTTGTGTAGTAGTAGTTAGTTGGTAGTAGCTGCAATGGTACATCATTTTTTAGAACAATGCATAGGAAAGACATACAAATAACTGGAGACTTATTTATTGTGAGCACTATTTTTTCCATCCCATAATGATTTATGATATTGATATTACAGTACACCTGTAGCAGCAATAGGAAATGACGAATTAGTCCAAAAAGTTATCAGTATATACTACAGTCAACCAATTTTTTTTTATAGGATTTTAAAAAAAGAATATCGCTTAAAAGTAAACTGAATCGAGGGTTGTCTTCATCCACAAATTAAATAACTATACAGAAGCGAGCCAACAACACACACATCATGAGGTACATATTGATTCTCTATTCAATTCTTTCGCAGTCCTGTGGATTTCATAATCCTTCTTGTTATGAGCATTTTTTAGCAAGGATTATTCGTTTACCCTCATTCTGGTACCGTACACTGTCAAAATAAATAAATGAATAAAAAATAATATATTCATTTTACAGCATATTTGATGTCAGCAGAGTCGCCATAAAATGTGTTGGTTTTGCTGTTAGTTTCTTCATAAACTAGAAAGAAAGAAAATAATAAAATAGTGAGTTTCTATATCGTAGGCCTTATATACGTATTTAGTTAAAACAGATCAAATGTGTTAGTCCTGATGTATATTTTGTATCTCTTAGGTAAATAATATAAAAGGAGAAAATAAAAACATTTCTGTAATTCTTTACACACACAAGATATGTAACTCTGCTGATAAGCATTTTGCTGTAAAAAAACACAACACAATATTCTTTTTACAGTGTAACATTTCTTTTATCTCAATTTATTACACAACCTCGCACGTATTACAGACTAAGATGTAGCAAAGACCAAGGATAAATACACACAGTCGTTTAAAAAAAAAATAATATGTTTATTTTTTAGTTATTTCCTCTCTTCATCTTGAAACATCATGATTTTTTTTTTTTTTTTCCATGGAAAGCATAATTATTTTGGTTTATATGTGAATAATCTGTAATCCATCATGTGCCAAAGTACCGTATTTAATAGCTATGAAACTTGTTTATTATTGATGTCGGGTTCTCTGTTTCCATGGTTTTTAGTGCGCTTGTTGTTTTGTTAGTTTTCTGAATAAAGGAGAATACAGTAAGGAATACTCCATGATATATATGTGTTCACGATTACACCTATAAACGGAATGACATTCTATTTGATAAAACGTTTTTGAGAATAAATTAAATTGATTAGGCGTCGCGCTATATGAGGCATAATATACTTTCATATTAATCTCTCTCTCTCTCTCTTTCTCTCATCACTCTCTCTCTCTCTCTCTCTTCTATTCTCTCTCTCTTCTTCCTTCCAGCTTCCCCTTCTCTCTTCTCTCTCCTCTCTCCTCTCCTCTCTCTCTCTTCTCTCTCACTCTCGTACACGCACTCTTTTTCATCTATCTCTTTCTCTCTCCTCCCTCTCATCCTATGTTGCTAATTTCCTTAGCCCTTCCTTCCATTACAACATCTCGTTGACTAACTGGAGCATGGATAGAACGCGTTAACCCCCCCTGAGCCATACTTTTGACAATTGACATTTAAGGAAGTTGTGGACCGTTTTCCCTTCTCATGGAATTAGGCCCACCCTGATTCAATGTCGTTTTCTGACAAAAAGACGTTAAAGCGAATTTCTATATTTTATTAAAACGATGAGCGTACGTTTTACATTCTCGGTGCATTGAACCCATGTCGACATCCCAGAGAATCACATGCTTGTTTTATAGTCATCATTATTTGTTAAAATTCATGTATGTAACTTTCGTACAATAATATGTATTAATATAAATATGTGTTTTGATATGAAGAATGTTATATCATTTTATAATGGTGTACAAATAGTGAATCGTATATTATGATGGTAGTATTTGTATAAAGCGCCTATTACATTGCGATATATAGAGTCCTTGGGTAAATAAGTCCTGAGAGTTTGATACTTAAAAATACTCAGCGCCAATATACTGCCCCATTAAAAAAAGTCATATATGTCCCCAATCTAAATCGTATGGAGAAATCTTATTTTCAATAATGCCTTACGAATGAAACGAACAAGTATACGTCCCGGGACCCGAAAAGCCTAATAATAATTTATTCGATATTTCGGGCCACTTTATCCTCTTGACAATAAAACCTCTACAGTGCATTGCAAAAAAAAGATGGTGCTAAATTAAGACCACAGTGTGTTATATAAAATCTCTCACTGGTGATGTTATCTCATTATATGGAAACACCAGTGGTGTTGATTTACACGAATTTAACACCATGTTTTGTTTTTTGCAGTGTAAAGACACCCCGAGGATCTTAGGTTTACATTTAAAGGTCATGGAACTATAAAATGTATTGAACTTCTGTGTCCATAGAGTCCTTCTGCATGATGTCCGTCATATCTATATCCCATGTTAATCTGCAAGAAAGGAAAGCCCCTATCACCCTGAGCCTTGCTGGCGTCATCCCAAATAAAAATATAAGGACCACCACTGGTCACAATTTGCTAATAAAGTATTGACGTTATGACAACATAGCCTGTTACCTGTAATAAGCAGACTACTAATACCTGCAAGCGAGTGTTGGTACAGGATTAGAGAAAGAGACGATCGCGAGGGAGATGGGATAATGCGGCGGTCCACAACTCGCGTAGGCTACGGGGTACGTCGCAATCAACGTATGCCTGCGTTGCATATGCACAATACACCGCACAGGTCGTGCGTCAATTTCTGGCAATTCCTGCGTTTCTGTAGTAAAACGTATTGGAAAAACTTCCTGCACGTCGTACAGCAAGGTGCCTGCATAACGATACGTTACGCTGTACGAATTTTCTCTACGAAAATCCATCGCAGTGAGTTGCACATCGAAGGTACGCGCGCATTGTTCCTGTGACCACCGCATAAAGTGAATTTCAATGCTAGCGCCAAGAGCAGGAGTCGGTTAAGATGGATTGAAACGGGCGTGGATTGATGGGTGGCTGCTTGGTTATGTGGCATAGATTCCAGAATAATCTCCTCAGAAACTGTGTCAAAGTATGCCTGTAGTTTATTCTATACCTTGTAGTATATTATAATGCATGCCTCCTCCTTATTTAAGCCAATTTGATGATTCGTGTGGATCTGTAAATAATATACCTTTCTGCGTCATATTGTAGTTCAGAACATTGAACGTGTTTCTAGAATTAATTGAGTTATAGTATTACCATTGTAACACAATTTTTGTATTGACTAAGGTTTCCCGGTTAATTCTTAACTATTTACAATCAATTGACATTTCCCAGCAACCAATTTCGAAAACGAATTGAGATCGCGTTAAAATTAGGACCTTCCCTTCGTTCATGAGCTCTCGAAATAAAGAAATACGGCAAACAAATTGCAAATTGCGCCAATCAGTTTGACATTACGAGCAATCGAATTCGTTCATTCGTCATTTGATTTCGTCGATTCGTACCACTCCCTCTTTCTCAAACTGACTACACGAATTTTGGCATGATTTACCCGTAACAGTTATGATCGCTCATTAGCGAAATTAAATTGCAAAAACGAAAATCGCTTGTGTTGTTTGTGTTAAATTGAATGACCGGGAATACCCATTACTAATGCTTTAGAAAATAAATTGTCGAGTGTAACTATAGCACATTTGAAATACAAATATTCTACGGATAGATTCGGGGATTGTCGTTAATAGGTAAATTAAATAACACCATAATAATTAATATATTAACCATGAGCGGGTCTTCCAGAACGACATTCATTTTAACACTCCATCTATAAAATTGATCACTCTGCCGCTGTGAGCATTATATTCATCTATTTCAAAGATCATTGCGCATTTTAAAGTTACCACATAAACATTATACACCATTCAATATTGGCGTAAAAATGCTTACGATTTGTGCTTCATAACAATAAATAAAACAAACACAAAACAAAAAACACACGTACAACAACAGTTATTCATGAAAAATGACAGAGCAATTTATTCATAATAACAAGTTCTAGCTCGTCTGACCGATCGAGCGGAGAATGGAAATACAAGATTGTTTACAGGCTCGCAAGTTTATTTTTGTTGTTAATATTCTATACTCATGTGATGATATATATAACTTTACCTATACTACACACACCACTTCGACCGGTATAATCGTAATAAGATGTAATCAAACCAATATTTTATTGCAAATTCATTTCACCGATTGGAATACAGCAAACTAAAAAGATTCCATTGTTTCAAAATAGAAGATTATGTACGGAACCATTATAAAAATATTCATTCTAATTTTGGATACGAGAAATGAAAAGAACTATCATTCTTTCAACTAAAGCTTCTTTTTTGTTCATTTGATATTGCGTAATTGTTTGATTTATAAGCTATAAATGGGCTACATTTATTAATCTTACATCATCACGTTTAAGAGAATAATGAGCTTATCATACCGTCTGAGCATTACAACATGCGAATATTTTTATGATAAGAAATTTGAAGCCCGAGACTGTTATATCTTTATAAACATGAAAAACATGTACACTGATTACATGCATTAATTAAAAATCATTAATGTCATTTCCTGTTTATTATCATTATTTTCTTTGTTGTTAAATTACCGTTTATCAATTTGTGTCTTATTGTTTCATTTAATCCTGCACGGTGGAGTTTTATATAAACCTATATATTTTAGAGTTTTCAGTTCCTTCAACATATATAAACATCGATTACATAGAATACATTTTGATCAAAACCATTTATATATCTTTGCTCGTTTGTCCTTTATATTTGTATTTTTAAATACAGTTATCATTTATTTTTGTCTTATTGTTTTCATTTTAGTTTCATGATGTGTTTTAAAAACAACCTTAATTTTCGGGCTTTCAGTTCTTCAGCTTTTAGATATACATGTATATTCAATGTAATCAATTTTATCTAATTAATCGGATCTCTACGCATATTAATCATGAGAAAACTATTGTGAATTTCAAGACATTATCAATAGTGTCAAAACAAAAGGACACTGAATGTTGTACCATGTCATACAAACAACTTGTGCGATATCTACTTCCATACATCTCACCTAACATGAAACGACTTATTTTAAAAGCTATAAATTGATAACTGAAGAAACGTTACTCTTCATAAACTGCAACAACAAAAAAATAATAATAATAAAAATGATTGGGTTTGACATTTCATGTAAATTGGAGAGAAAAATAGCACAAACAACGGTAAATTTGAAAAATAATAAGATGACGATGCAAATCTACTATAATTTGGTTTCAATTACGTATACTTTACGCCCCTATTCTCAAAAGCCGCCTAACTTTAAGCCTAGCTTAAATTTATGGTTTAACTTTGCTGGCTAAAAAGAATCAATCTGTCTATGTTGCATGTATTCCTATAACTTTCAACTGAATTCTGAAATTGTGTTTTAAGTTGTAAGGGAAACTTTTGAACTTATCATTCCCAAGCAATTTTTATAGTTTCACTTCCAAAAATTATGATGAATTGAACATCGTATTTCGGGATTTATTCCCTTTTAGCCAGCCATAGTTAGGCAACAGATTTAAGCTAGGCCTAAAGTTAGGCGGATTTGAGAATACGGCCCTAGATATTTATATTAATTAATTCTTGAAATGCTAAACAAAATTACCAATAGTACCATAGTAAAACAACCATCATACAGATTGTTTATTTTAACAGCCTGTAATACATGATTTTTTTTTATTTTGGGGAAATTGAGCAGTATATGTTTTACTCAGACCTGCGACATTTTTGTATTTTATGTACAAAAATGATTGGATTGACAAAATTTCACGAATCTAAATTACGTCAAAAAAAAAAAAATGCCACAATTATATTGACATAACAAAAATCATCACATTTGCTTCTATTTTATAAAATCGTTGAAATAATCAAAATAATCGCTTTTGGTACAAACTATCGAATAGAAGATAAGAAAACAATATAGTTCGGCGTGGAAGAAAATATATAATTATTTACAAAGTTCAGAATTTAAAACGAATATAGAAAATAACATTTATCTACATAGAGTTGTGTCTGACTTACCAACTACTTCATCAATATTATGTTTTCGAAAATCAGACGTATCTAATTGATGGAATATTTTTATATTTCTACCCATATTTAATTTCCATATACCCAATGAATTAATGGTATCATTAACTATTCTACACAACGCATTAATGATTATAAAATATATGATAAATACAGGCAACTTGCTTGTATCTTATCACAATACCTTATCAAATATAAAAGGACAATGAATATGTCATAATTTGTATTAAACTCATCTACATGTATCAATATATTATGATATAAAATAGTAAAGCTTAATTCTACATGTTTTTCTCATCAGTGTTGTATTGCTATGATCATTAAACACACGTATCTCTTGTATCTTGAACGCAGTGGTGAATACACTCATAATCATACCTTGATTAGGCGGCATCGAAAGATATATTATCTTTTTTTGGGGGGGGGGGTCTTTTCTTCTTCTTTTGAGATATTGCGGAGGAATCAGACTTTTTATATAGAGCAGAAAATTCGTCAATAGGATTGAAGATTTTATAAAAAGATAATATTTTCCCCGAGGAAAAAAGAAATGGGGACAGATATTTCGTAAGGGGAAAGAGTGTTGCCTCACTGCCACATGCACCCTGAAACCCATTCTGATGCCTCTCTAAAATATATTGATCGACATGGTTTAAATGGAACATCGGGTTTCCATCATAAAGTTTATTAATAAACATCTAAAATGAAGTGATTCCCATTTCTTTGCCAAAACCACAGTACATTTTTAACATTATTACATAATACTCTTATATTTCATCATCCTTTTACATTGATCTTATATGATTAATGTTTATTTTCTATTTTATTTTGAAACTAACTTCTTAACTTTAAGCATCTTTCCGTTATTTCTTCTAAAAACTAATTATTAATTGTGAAAGGAGAATTTAGTAAGGCATAAACAGTGGAGTTCCTGGATGTACAATAATTATTATTGTAGTCCTGTTGGAATTCCTTGTACTCTTCTTGGACATTCGAAACACTATTTTCAAGAATGAAATACAAGCAGACTAAATGTTTTTCTTCTGTTTTTTTTTTACAATTTCGGGCTATTATGAATAAAACCTTTCATTGGAAAATATTAATGGCCGAATACTCACAATAAACACACTGGACATATTATACTGTGAAGTCAAAGAGTAGTTGAGAGGAAAAACAAAAATTAAATCATTCATGAAAAGCTATTTTACCTTTTTGCAAAGGAAAGATTCTATAACTTGATACGATTGTAATGTAGTACTGATTTTTAACTTCTTGTTACGGCATTCAAATGTAAGCAAAAAAAATGGCCCCTCTCTATTTACAACATCTTCTCACATATTATAATCCATAGGCAGCTCGCTTCCTAGTTCTAAACAGTTATTCCTTCCATATAATGTATCTACTAATTGTCATCTATCTCAAACATCATACAAGAGCATTTTCAAACATGCAGTCCCTCAACACTTTGGAATAAACTTACCCCGAATATTAAAGAATGTAACACTGTTTGATTCATTTAAAGTCCATGTTAAAGTCTCATCTCTTCAAAATATAATATTGTAATCTAAGTTTTTATCAAGTATGTAAAGTACAGGTGAAGTTTCCTTGTGACTTTATATATCTTGTCATTACATTGTAACGGGTTGTATTTATATTTCTCTTCTCTATTTATTGTTTCTTCTTATCTTTTTTTCCAAAGCGCTTAGAGACTTAATTGTATTTGCGCTATATAAAAATGGAGTCATTATTATTATTATTATTACCTAAAATGCCATAGGTCAGTTTAAACCCGATACCATGATAAAAATGGGTGTTCGAGGCCAAGTTTAACAACGTTGGCAAGCCCTCATTCCGATGCCCCACATGATAATACCCAAATAACTCTTTCAAATAAATACTTATAAATATCTTTTGAATTACATATGTCTAAGCTAACATAACACATTTCCAATTGATTACATGAATTTTATTACATTTTCATATTGATCGCAGTGCAACAAAAAAATACCAACACAGTTCTTTGAGAAGTATTTCTAATTAATTGTAACTATATTTACATGTATGAAAATGTATATATATATATATATATATTTGTTCATGAAAAAAATCCAATAAGGTCACTTTGGTGAACCGCCGTTCATCTAAGTTCCCTAATACATTTGCATACTATTGTAAGTTTGATTACGTTACTCATTTAAAAGGCTTTTATAGGCTTAGCATAATAATCTATCATCAGCTCTACATTGCGCATTGTACAATGTTGCATTAAGCGCCGAATGCGGTTATATTCAAGTACAAGCATTTTGTTCAAATTCAGGACACACAATTTTCCTTCCTTCATTGGCGCCTCATATTCGTGTGGCGTTCTATAACTTCACGGCACTACTAATCATGAAATAATCAAGACTCGTTCAATAATGATTTTTTTTAAATGTACATTATCCTGGCATTTCCCTTTCGTTGCAAAACGACAATTCAGCCTGTTTATCACTTGGTGCATGGTTTCGCTGTCCCTCGAAATTCGTTTTAGATCAACGCATTGTTACATACAATCCTGAGCTCTGCTAAAACGGAAATAATATTATCGGATTGAAAAAAGCTCATGCATGATAAAAATATTTGCTACAACAAACTCTATCAAGCCATAGTTAAAGCACTGTATTAAGATCACGTAAAAAGATAAAGGAATCGAACTAAATTTAAACACGACAGACGTTCAAAAAAAAAAGCACTCCCTGTCTTTGTACTTATGACGGATGTGCTTCCTGAAAAACTTGATAAACTCTCTTATTTGTAGAAAGTTCCATTAATGTGTTTTAATCATGATGCTGTTTAAAATACCAAACTACATCATGACAAACAATTGAGGCGAAATTGAGGTTTGAAATGCACTTCTATACTCAGAGCGTAGGTATAACTTATTTGTCAAGTAATTCACACTTTTGATTGATCAGAACGGATACAACGGCACAAAGCAATCTTTTAATAACAATGAAAAAATAAAAAAAATGATATCGAAATATTTATGTTTTTAGTTTTGATCAGGTACAATTATTTTTTGTTCGTTGGGAAAGTTTTGATCTTTGTCCCTCTCTTGTTCAGCTCTAATTTGAGTTGGGGTCTTGACAATTAGTTTCTTTCTTAAGACCACCATTGTTCTGATTTCATATGAGACGTTCGTTGTCTCTTTTCTAGTCAAGCCGTTGCAAGTGCCCGTTCGTAAGTTCTTCGGATATAAATTGAACTTAAATTCCACCTTCATCACTATTCAGTGTTAATCTACTTCCTCCTGTTATATACATGCATCAATCATTGTCTACATCCTCTAACTTTGTCGTTGAATTGCATGTTAACGCCTACTTCATGATATTAATCAGCAAATTGTAATTGAAATCTCATTAACGTATACTGTCACAAAGATCAATCAATTATTTACTTTTCTTTTAATGTCCTGCCTAATTTATATCATCACAATTTAAACGATCACAACTTTTGTGTGTTTCTTCATGTTGCAGATTGTTATCTCTAATAAATACACTCAACATCCAAACATGCGCTTATAGTTTTGAATAAGTCACAAAGTTAGGTTGTGGAGACGCCATGGCAACGGGCTTCAATAATATACGCTATTACGTGTTCCTTTGGTAATGTCGATTACATTTGCATAGGCCATTAAGTCGATTGCTTTCCGTTGCCATGGCTACGGGACCAGCGTTGTCCGTCCATCATTGAGTTGTGCGCAATGCATGATGGTGCAATCGCCTGATTGCTTTTCATGTAGTTTTGAAGCTTTTGTTTCAATATGAGCGGAATGAAAGTGAATGTGATTTCTTTTGTCAAATAATGCTCTTTACTGTGCGTTGTTTATGATTTTCATCCACGCAATAAATCCCATTGCGGCATCTGTAGAAATGGTATGTAGACACTCATCGGTATTTAATCCTCTCTTTGATGAAGGCAACTAATTTAAGTAAAAGACTTTGCTGCAACATATTTTTTTTTTCTTTATTTTCATTTTTTTTTTACTTAATTCTAAAGGCGATTGACATTTCTCAGTAATTGTCAATCGCGCCTATCTGTCTCTTGCAGTTTATTATTGAGCATAGCAAGACCCCCTACGCCCTGACTTAGTCCTTGTCCAACACCATTCTTACTAGAATGGTGTCGATGCTGAGATGTTTCGTAAAGCTGCTTTTGCATGACCGCTAACGACACTTTATTTGCTGCCAAGAAGTCCTTCATGCTAATCATCTCATCAGACATTCTGCGCCCGTCTGTCTCACTATCGTAATCAGTAACCTCGACATTACCTGGGCCATTGTGTCGCTTTCCAGCTGAATTCATCTGTCTTTGCAGATGACCAGGGGTGATCGCGTTCCGTCTTGGACGAGGTCGCTTCCGGACGCAACACCGACAGTCTAGTTTCTTGATGGCCCAATTCAAGAACTGTTTAATGACGATAGATAATACGTTATAGAGAGAATAGATACAACACACTCCCGCGGTTAGGAAGATGAAATTACCAAAACGGTAAAGGTACTGGTGCATGTAAGTGTACTTTTGACTCGTCACATAATCCCCAAACCCGATTGTGCTGAAAGCAACAAAACAGAAATAGAAACTGTCTAGATAGTTCCAGTCTTCTTCTGCATGGGTATAAACGGCAGAGGCAGTACAGGCTATGGCAGTGGCTGATATCCCCAAGTACAGCAACACCCAGTAGACCGAAGGCTTCCAGTTTTCCAGGTCGTCGTCCGACTGTTCTGAAGGACGACGTCCGCCATTTTTAGCCTGGCCATTTTGGTTCTGGTCCTTGATCTTACGTATCCTGCGCTCATGACATTGTTTCATGACGTAGGCGAGGAGCGTGATAAGGCGCTCAAGGAATATGTTAAAGAAGAGGATACAGGCCGCACATCCGGGTAACCCGTAGATGATCAGCGCTGCTCGACCCCAGGTGGTGGACGGAGAGGTCATTCCAAAACCTAGCAAAATAAAAAAAGGAAGAATAAAACAATTAGGAGGATATCAAACACAATTATTTATAGACAAATGCATATAAAAAATTCTGAAAGTAAATATCCCCTACAAAAATCAAACCAATAAAGCAAGACGAGAAACAAAATCACATTTTAATCATGTTAAAAATGTTGCTTTTATGATAACGCTTAATTTTGGAAATAAATTATTCAATTTTAGAAACAGGGTAGATGTATAATTATCCCCATATCTTGCCTTCTCTTTCCACTTGGTGTCCGATTATTATTACATTTAAAAGGCACCCAACGCAAATGCCTTTTAACTTATGCATTTTGTATTTGGATCATTTGAAAATATTTGAACAAAGTAAATTAATTAACCAAAGTATACACTCTACTTTGGAATTGAAATAGTATCAATTTAAACATAAAATAGAAACAACACAATTATGCCACTTCAGATCAAGTCATTGGTAAGCAGAATTGAAAAAAAAGATTGAATCGCAAACAGTATGCAATGACCTTGCTCTCTCATGTCTAGCCACATTGGACAGCCTTTCACCGATTCATCACCCTGCGGTGATTTTAATATAAGACTACTCAATATTTACAGCATTTAAAATTATAAAGGTGATTTAACTTTATGTTGGCACTGCGTGGGTGTGAACATTAAATACAGTATGTATGTTTGTCTATGCATCATGAATGACACATCTCATTATAATGTTTATGTAAATAAGCCTCAGTCAGAAATGTCATTACGAACGGTTGAGGAAGCCGCGAACGATTTTCAGACTGTTTCGTAAGGACTTCGTAAGAAATTCTTACGAAGGCCGTACGAAACTATATTCCACAGACCATTTTTAAGTTTGAAGATTGGTCAGTGGTCTTGTCCAAGATTGTATTCAAGATAGTACAAAATCTCCTTTTGTAAGACTAGCGTACGAACATAAGAACGTCGTAAGAAAGCCGTAAAACAGTTATGTAAGCTCCATCCACGAATCTTTCACAAACTCAGGTTCTCCATAGATTCATAAGAACATTGATTTTGTGACCATAACTTTAGCTGTAACATCAATGTTGGGAATCATGTTACAAAGGACCTGGATAATAATGCAAGATAGAGAGGGGGGGGAGGTAACTGAAGTACATATCATGAAATGATATGGTTCCATTTCGGATGACGTCATAACGAACTGATTTATGACTAGATGTATATATATCGAGGGGTATAGTGACGTAATCAAGTTTGGTAGATATTCACTTTTAGACACCATCCATGATGACATAAGTGACCGTCATGGATTACGTGCAAAAGAGAGAAATAGAAAGTGCAAATAGAGGAAGGAGACACGCAAGGGGAAAAGGCGGTTAAATTAGACACCAGTCCCTAAACATGGGACGGCGTGCAAGAGGGGGGGGGGCAGAAACAACCAGTTATGTCACCAGTGTTGGAGTGACTTAATATCGGTGATACATCTATCTGACGGGCCGCACCGGCAAGTGGTGATAATAGAAAACGAATATCGAAAGCGACATAAAGTTTACATCCACGCTCTCGAAATATAGAGCAAATCTTGGTGGGTAAATATGCACAGCGTTTATGCGGGGCTGCAGCAGCCTCTGACGTGACTCACATCGTATCCACTTGAGCTCTTGGCCGACCGACTCTACTGCTGGAGGACATTTTACACCCCCCCGCCCCCTCTCTCATTCTTTTCTCTCTCTGCTTGTCGTTTCATTTCTGCACATCTTGAACTGCCCTTATGCCTTTCAGAATACTAACAAATCTCATTACTTCAAACCAACAACATGTCAGATGTTCCACATGGGACATAATAATTATATTGAACATGTAATATTCATCATATCTTCATAATTCAGATACCGTCAAGCAAGATTACACTTTTTTATTTTAATTCTCTTCTTCATTTGAACGTTTGAATTATATAATATGTACCTTATCAACATGTATCGAAAACATTACATATTTTATTTTATTTCGCGTGTATGGTATTGCTGCAATGGTTTTAAGACCAGAAATTATTCCTATCCCCATATTTGAAGCTTTCGTTAAAGTTCTCAAATAAAAACTAAAAAAACATCCCATATTTAATGTATGTTATCCTCCTTTACTCCGTTGTCTAGCATTACTTCATCACTCTCGAAATTACTTCGCCCCAGCACATATGCGCATCCCATCGATTCGTTCCTATCTCTCTTATTCTCCCTCCAACTCGACCAGTTCGCCTCAGTGATTATCAACCTACCACACCTACTCAATCTTTTCCTAATGGTGTCCTCGCCGTAACCATAGTAATAAATATATATAAAAATATTATATTTAATGCGTGTGCTGATGGCCTATCGGCAAATAATCATCCGAGGCATAACAGACTTCATATTATCATAATAGATCACAGGAGTATACTCCGAGCGTGATGGATCAGGTTGGTAATAGCATTATAAATTGCCCTGTTATAAAAATGGATATATACTTCTAGGACATTATTTTAGCTATTTTCATTTAGTCCATATAAATACAACGAGGCTTGCATATAATTATATCAAGATCATATCATATTTATCAGAATTATGGGAATATTATCAAAAGGTGAAGGTTTAGGGGAAGCGGATCCGTAATATTTAGATAATTGTCATGAAATTTTATCGAGAATCATTGTATCATTTCATTACCTATGTCATTGAAATCGTTGGTTCATAATTATATCAAAGACCGAAACTTGGAAATTTCAATTTTAATTCATTTTATTTTATATATTTTATATGGAAATACTACAGTTTTGTACTGCGTTACTCATCGAATAACAAAGTGAGTAAATATTTTGCTGGAAGCTGTTAATTTTCAATGTGTCGATGATAGTGAACGAAATGGCGTAATAGATGATATCTTGGGATGTGCAAATCAGTTGGGAATAATAAATTATGTCACTCAATATATCACTACCCTGCACATTCCTGGTAAACCACAGTCAGTACTTTAACTGACAGTTTGATATTAGTTATAAACGAGGAGTCTACCCATATATCAGGATTCTGCGAGAACAACCACATCTACCACGATAACAATATATGGGGTAGTTCACTCTGAATAACGCTGTCCACAAGTCACTTTCCTCAATACCACAAAATGTAATTGCAAATACGTGGTCGACGATTGGTTTACAGTATGCGGAAAACGTTCGTGTATGGACACGTGTCTTTATTTTTTCCAAGTTGACATCTTCAATGCATTTGCCATGTTTTTCGAGGGTTCAGTTCTTTTTCAAAAGGATAATTTATTTACTTTCCTTTCTCATGCGGAATGTGTTCATATCTAAGCCATGATTGGAGAAGGATTTAGAGCGCTCTTTTTTCTCATGTTATTCAGCATGTACTTTTTTATACTTTGTCTGTAACATTATTCCAATTGTAAACATTGGAAATTGATTGGAAGAAAAAAAATCAGGCATCGAGTAACATATAATTGTTTTAAATGTCGTTATCGTTGTCATTTTGATAATGTTCGAGGTGAGTATAAGAACGATGAAGAGGGAGAGGGAAAGGGGAAGAGAGAGATAATAAGAAGGAAATAGAAAAAAGAGGAGAAAATGGATGGAAGATGAAGAGAAGCCTCGTGTCACTATAATCATCAAAGGAACTTTACAAGAACGAGAGAGAGAGAGAAGGGGGTTTAAGAGGAATTTGGAGTGATTGAAATGACATCACTATCCGCAAGTCATGCTTATCACTTTGATAAGAGAGACAGCAAAGATATTGAGGAGGAGGAGGAGGAGGAGAAGGGAGACAACAAGATAGTGACATAAATATCGTGAAGATGTGTGGTGACTCATTTTTTAAACATCAATATCATCATCATCATCATCATCATCATCATCACTATCGTCATTGCCATCATCCTCCTCATCATCATCACCACCATCGCTATATAATTATCACCACCACTTCCATCACCACCACCACTACCACCTCCACCACCACCACCACCACCACCAGTACCACCATCACCAGCAGCCTATAAAGTGCAAACATGCTCCTCTTGCCTGATGTCTTCGTCAATTATTATTCTCATTACCCGTTAGCCGTTCATCTCACCTGTATCTTAATCAGCAAGCAAAACTCCAGTCCCACTTGCTCGTACGACTCCTAACCGACTTCAGACGGAACATAACATTACCCCTGTAACCATTGTAAGTTAGTGGTTAGATACGCGTTGGGACTGGGGTGTAAGGATGAGAGTATGCAAAGTGGTATTGACAATTAAAGGTCGCCGTGACGCCAAATCTTCATCAAACAGCCTTGTTAGTAAATTAACGTGCCAAAGGGCTACTACATGTACTACGTCACACAGGCACATGAAACTCGGGATATCAACCACAATCAGCCAATTTGAATGATAATTCATCACGTTTAAGGAGTTTTTTTTCACAGATTTTCAAATCCATTGTCGATAAACAAAATCCTGTATAGATTATGAACGGAAGGATGAACAGCAAGGAGATCACTTTGTATTTAGTGTTTAAACCTCTGGATGCGAATCATACGAAAGTTCAGTATTATCAAAATATAATGCTATTATTAAGGAATGGCCTGAAATTTTTGTCACATAACACTAGTCAGCCGGATTTCAAGCAAAGACAAATGTTCATCGAATTAAACCAAAGTTCAAGATCCATCAATGACTCAGTCGCTTCATACAATAATCAATGTTGTTCTTTTTGTATATTATATTATAAAAGGAGGAAGTATGACGAAGTCATGAAGCCATTGAGTTGATAATGACGTCACAAAGAACTGACTGTAATCCTAACCGTATTAGATGACATGTAATGTAAATCATGCCTTCAAGGGATATTTGTGTTAGACTAGGTGTAAATGAAATGTATGAATCATGATTCAATATGCTAGCCTCTCTTAGTTTTTCAGGTTTGTGAGTCAAATGATTATTTGCACACCAATAAAATAACATGAAGCCTTAATTGTTAACTGGTGCTGTTATAATTAATATATACATCCCTCCCCCTTCGAATTAATCGGTGATTTGAGATAATCTCTGCACATATTCAAACAACCACACTCTATTCGGGGGGAATGAAGATGATTCTTAAAAGATAAGAATTTGGTCATGACAAATTCTCACATACGAAGTCAAGTAGGGCCTTAATGACTGACTTAAAAATTATCACTGAAGATAGTTTCGTCTAACATGTCATGAACGGGGGAAAAAAAACGAGTTCCTATTTGAGTGGATGATTACACAAAACAAAAAGCAAATCACGTCAAAATCTTCATCTGCAATACCAGATTATTAACAGTGAATAATAATTTTGTATAAAGATATATCATCAACAATCATAGAAGCCTTTGGAAATAGAGAGAACATTCATATTTCCTTTAGGAGATGAAGATGCAAAGCATATTTTCTTTACGACATCAGAAATAAGAAACAACCTGACGACCAATCATAAGGCATTAAGTTAATTACATATAGATAAAGACAAACAATAAGGGCATAACTTTCAAGACACGACGATTGTGCCCGGCAACTCTGTTAGGGCATCTAAGAATAGCTGCGATTCCACGAAGTAGTGCTCAAGCACTGTAGACAACCGTTAACATGCTCTTTAAGGGGGTACTCTTTTAGAATTAAGGCAAATCACTCTTTCAAATTTCAGATTCATCAAGCGACCATGAATCTGGGAGAGAGGAGAAGGTGCACGTGCGGAGAATGTTCACCAAGGTAAATTGACATTACTACACGACAGTAAATGAGCGCGTAATTACCAAGAATAAAACAAAAATGTGACGTCACGCTTGAGCTATGTACCGAGGCAATCATAAGTGGGGGAATTCTGAATTAAGGTCACGCTTGATTTTGGCTATTTTTAAAGTTTATTGATTGGGTTTCCGACGCAATGTTTGGGGGTACTGCTGGCGTGGGGACATAGTTGGCATTGGCTATTAATATTATCAAATTAATTCGATTGGGGTTTTTTATTTCTGAGAAGTGCTGGGCCCAGGAGCTGATGTATGTGAGTCAGGTTTCCTACTATGCATGCAGCGATGGCATTTCGGCGTTTGGTATAAAAAATGCAACAACTCCTCTTGGATTCAGATCGTGCATTAGTAATGAAGTACCTTGGAAAGTGACAGAAGACTGTACATCCCACTTGGGGTCTATCGTCTATTTATCGATTTCTACATCCAAATGGACCACACTGACAAGTCTACAAAGTGGGATTTGTAAGCACAGAGCGTGTAGCCCACTACTGGACCTGATAACAGGCAGCTAACAAACGACGTTTAATCAAATTTGAAGGCGCGACATCGCGGAGGACATACTCGCAATTGTCCTTGCGATACTATATTTTGAATTGTGTTTAAGTACGGATCTTGATTTCGGGGCACCGACGGGTAAGGGAGATGGGGAAGACTTCGTCAATCAACTGAGTATAACTAGAGCTTTCCTCTGTTTTCTAATTTAGGATAAGCCTATATGGTGATCGCGGATTAGTTCAAGCTGACTGAGTTCACTGCAGATTTTCAATCAGGGCACCCCAAGAGAACCGAGCGACGTATGCTTTTTACGTCGGGACATTCAATAAACATTTCTGGCGAAAATCGACTCGGAAAGGTTTGACCCAAAATGAAAAAGCGGGATGGGATCCTTTACCTCCCTCTTGTAAATCCAAAGGGATTGCCTCCATGTGGGACTAGTGATTTAGCTGTAATAACATGACGTTGTGTTATGATGCCGGACTCTCGACGAACTCAACCACTCCGTTGATTCCCCCGATTCGATTAGCAATTATTACTAAGCGCACATTAAATAGCAGCCAAATAAATGTGATAGCCAGGTCGACTGGGAATTCGTCTTCGCTTTTCGTCGTCTTACATTTTCGCTTGCCCCTCAACAGGAATAAAATGGGCATGAACTGCGAGAAGAGAGAGAAGCGAGAGACGAGCAAATAAAAGAGATATAGTCTGGCTGGTATGAAATTCGCGAGCGACATTTTCCATGAGTGTAAATACATGGAAGTAAAATGATCTTTTCAGTATTGACTCATCTTCAAGAACATAACCAGCATTATAGTGAAGCCGTGTGGTTCATTTATGTTGCAAAATCGTAATGTTTTGGATGAAGTTATTTTTCTTTTAAATACTTTATTCCTATGGTCGTTGCTATCCAATGATATGACTCCGAAAATTCGATCCAAAATATTCCAATAGCAAAAACTGTTTTATATTTTCATTTGTCCTCAATAGGTCCAAGTGAGAAGCTTATGAATAGATCAAAAGAACATAAGAAAAGACCATGTCACCACTCATATTCAAGTTGCGTGGGAAGAAAACCATTACATGCTATACCACTGTTACATCTTGGCAAGATTGCCCATCACAAGAAAAGAATTGGACTATTGCTTAACCCTATGAGGCTCTTAAACTTGTGTGCCGATTTTTTTTTTCTAACATCGGCTATCATAATGCGGTTCATGTCCGTTTTATCTGTATTGACGTGTATTGTCAGGTGGTGTCCGTCAAAACGACCAGAAAACTTTGAGCATGCACACATTTTCTTTGGCCGCTTTGACGACAACACCTGACAATGAACGTAAACATGGCAAATACAACGGATACAACGGACATAAACCGCGTAGTAACGTATTCTAACCGTTACATGCATTTGTGAAGTGTGAGAACTACGTTTACGTCTAATCGGCGGTCACAACTCGCCGTACCTTCGACGTGCAACTCCACGATGGATTTCGTAGAAAATTCGTGCAGCGGAGGTACGCTCGCAGGTACAATGCATGTACGACGTGCAGACAGTTTAACAATACCCTTACTATAGAAACGCAGGAATCACGCAAGTTGACCCAGGACCTGTGCGTGCATTGGCACATGCACGCAGGCTACGTCGATGGCACGTGCCCCGTAGCCTACGACGAGTTGTGACCCGCATTAAAAATAGTATTATATTCTTGTACGGCGTTCGGCCATACAGCCATAGTGAATAGCAGCATGAATAACTAAAACAAGACACAATTTCATAGTACATCATTATGTACGTGTTAAAACGCATGATACACGAGCACCGCGCAATTAAATAGCAAAAAGAAAACTTTAATTTCTTTTGGATATATTTCTTTCTTTCACAAGAGCCAAATAATCAAGGAAACATTATGTTAACGTATTTACTCTACAATGGTTAACGATGTGGCCTTATTATATGAATAACAAAAAAAAAAAATGTAAATCACATTTGTTTATTTCTTTATTTTGTCCGTGTTCACAAATCTACTTATAGGTTTATTATACAAACGTTTCAGCAGACACCCAACTATTCACGCACAAGCACTTAACGGTGGAGTTGTAAAACATGGTAAAAAAATGTCGAAACGTCAATTTTCCAGTATTCCCCCCCCCACCCTCTTTTTCTCGGGTGTTTCTTTCCTTTGTTCGTTGTTGCAGGAAGACTCGTTCGATTTTCCGAGGACCGACTGAACGAGCATTTCCTGTCGATGTCAGCCCGAGAGAGATGGGAAGATCGTGTGACGCTATGACAACGGCTACAGCTCAGGCTATGTATCGATGCATTTTTGTCAGTGATCAGGGGCATGACAACTCGGTTTAAATGGGGAAAGGGATTTGGCACAGCCCCCAAAGTAATGCCAAGATTGCTCACTAATGTCAAATGCCCGCGTCATTGTGATCAGGGCCCTTTGTTATAAAGTTTGCCAAGCCAGTTCAAGGAGGCTACCAACATGTTTACAAAAGTAAATGAACATGTCTTTAAAAACTGTTTAAAACTGTGTGCAACTCTTTTATAACCCATAAGAAACTCTTACGATCCCCCAGATACACTATGTTCTCACTTATTTCTGACACTGATTAACCCGTTGGGGACTGAGCCCGAATATATTCTGGCTGAGGTCTATGGGAAATGTGTGTTATAGCCAAATCAGCTCGTCTCCAACAGGTTAAAAATGAAAAGTTTGCGAACATTTTATACACACTTTTGGCGCTCATTGAGATACCATTAAGTTTAGCCCACTCTTTGCCAAGAAAAACACACGTACTAAAAGATAAATAAATAAATAAAAAATTTAAATCTTTGTGTCAAATCCCAGTTGTGAATCGAAGGTTTGCTCTTAGAATTAGTAATTTACATCTGAAAGTCTCAGAAAGTTCGGAATTTTTTTTTTTTTTTTAATCACCTTAATCTACCTGTTGTTTGATTAAACCCTTCTACTAATTGGGTCAGATGTACATTGTCATGAGTACGCAATTTTGACATTATCTTGTGATGGGCTCTCAAGCTAATTTTACATTCATCATGGCTGGATCTTTTCTTCCAAGGAGTAACGAACTGAATATCAAAAATTCCAGAAATGCCGTCAGTCTATAAGAAAAATTAATACATATCAATCGAAATTCGTTGACAGAAAACTGTAAATGGGAAAAAGGAGTACTTGAGACCCTGTGCCCTTCCAGCAATGCATGTGTCAGTGATAAGGGTAAAACTACAGGAGTGACTTGGGGCGATGGGTGCTTCTTGTCATTAACCAATCCATTAGTAATTGAGGGAAAGTGGTGAAGAAAGAGGAAAATAAAAAATTTCACAAAATATAAGTTTGATAAATATGACGAAAAAAATTAAACCAACGTGTTGTCATAATCTTTAATATGTATATTGTCTTTTTTATGCCGGCTGAAGAAAACAGTTCATATTATGTTTTTATTCAATTCTCTCTCTCTCTCTCTCTCTCTCTCTCTCTGTCAATATAAGTATTATCCGTAATTAGAAAATCAAACTACATAATCTCTCTCTTCACATCTTCACACAATCATTTTTTTTTTTCATACGACATTTTATATTTAAAAATCATACCGTCAAATTAAGTTGATAATGTTCGGAAAAAATATAATCTATGTCTTGCCGTCTGGGGCAAAGGAGCCCGAAACGGGCGGTGAGCTGAAAGAGATAGGACCATAGCCCAGTTTTTGGAGGGAGATTCCTGTCTCAAATTACTCCACTCTTTTAAGAAAACACCACGCCGATCCCAATTCCTCGTCATTTTCTGACAATCGCCCGCCATCTCATCTGCTTTCAAATGTATTCTTTCCCCCGCGTTTCATTTTCCCTTTCTTTCTCCTATCACACTACGGACGCCTTTTCCACAGAACAGCGCCGTTCACTTTGTTTAAAGACATTTTATTTGATGTAGTTAGTTTATAATGGGTAATTGAATCGAATTTCTTCTGTACGAACCATCTTTGTATCAGGATACTTTATACTCGTGTAACAAATTCAATATGGACCAATCACTCAGCATTAAAAATGAAAAGAAATATCCAAAGAGATATTATCGTCTGTTTTAGAGTCATTAGTGTGTTAAGTCACAATTCTTTTACACCCTAATTATGTGTTTTGGATCTCAAAAAGAACATGTATATTTCACAAGCTGCGTTAACAAAATGTGATTTAGTTAATAGAAACACAAAATTCATGAAAGAGATTAGGTAATATTCTTTCAAATAGATGACAAGAACAAACCACGAGTTTATATGATGATAAAATCGAAATAACGTAGATCTTAAATTGTTTTTGAGAACTTTGTATTCCTTGGCATATGCAGAATGACACATCTGGGTTTTTTTTTTTTTTTTTTTTAATAAACAGCTTCGGGAAAGAACAAAAAAGAGGAAACACCAACAGCAACATCACATACATGAGAAGAAAAACTGCAAGAGGACTTTATAGAAAACATGAGAGCAATGTAATTAATTGGGGGCTGACATTTCAATTATAGCTGTGTAGCGGTTAGCCCTAATTCATCACAATCTTATTAACCATAATTAATTCATGAAAGTTCGGCTTGATCGCATCCCACCTCGGGATAGGTTATACATCATACTCAGCTCATAAATATTACACATTTCATACCTCGGAGAAATAAAACCACTTTCATATTTGAGATCATTCGAGCCATGAAGACACCTCTTAACGTATTATAAATGATATAAAAAGATCATTAGGGAAATAATCTTACATAATAATTGTTCAATTCCAGATAACATTGAATGTCTGCATTCATATTCTTTAAAGCTCTGCTGGATTTCTTCTGTCCACACGAGCGTATACGTCTGACGCCAAGGGTAAACAAAAATGTAAATGAATAAATAAACATTCGTTGATTCCACTGACTTTGTATAGCATAAACGGGATTAAGAGAAAGTGTAGGGCAAGTGAGCAGGAATTGAAAATTGTTCCCTTCGTTTAAATCTTAACGATCTTATTCATTAACTATAAAGCATAACTGAAACATGTAGCTATACAATGTGTTTGTTCACGCCAAACATACAATAATTATACGCCCAATTGTAAAGCACTCGTTCATATACTCTTTCTCGCATTCATTTAATTTGCAAGAAACAGTAACGATAACATTACCTCCAAAACACACTGTAACCAAGTTAATCATCCTGCGTCCATAACGGGTCAATTTAATTAAAACCTCAATACTTGTCAAATTTGCCTTCAGCATTTTTTTTTTTCAAAAGAAATTAAGGCCGTGTCCTAAATAATGCCCACCTGAGCACACGAGTCCATAATGGCACTCGAAATGCTATTTTAAACATTGCCCATCGAGGCCATGCTGATTCTATTAATTATGAAGAAAGAAAAAAAATACATATAACAATTTCTTAAATTGAATTAAAAATCGCGTTCAGGCTATGGACAAAGTTGTTTGATTGCTTAAATAACTTTTTAAATGCTGATATAATCATGACTCTTACAAGCTGTATGAATATAATAGTGATTTTTTTTTAAAGTTTCCATTGAAAAAATATCAAACAATAGACTTAATTAAAGCTAGATAGAAATCAAAATTATTCGCAAAAAATGAAATTCAACAAGTTTTCCTACAAAATCAAGAGAGAGAGAGAGAGAGAAAGAGAGAGATAGAGAGAGAGAGAGAGAGAGATATGAATGCTGATATTTTGTTGGCGTTCAACCCAAAAAATTATTAAATCATACGCTAATCATAATACAGAAATGATAATGATAATTCACCAAGTCAATGTTGTCATACAAGTAGGGGGTAAAGAGAGTAATTGAGAAAGAGAGCGAGAGAAGGCAGAGATAAAGAGCGTATATACTTCCTTTAGATCAAATGCAATTTTTTTTATTACAATACTTCTCACAATCAAAGCAGCAAGAATTGCTTTTGAGCAATATTCCTCTTCGAAATCAATTTCACGTTTTCTTGATAAATACGAAAGGTATTCTACTGTTCATTGCTTTTCTCTGTCGCCATCTCCCCTTTATTTTTTTTATTTTTTTCATTCCTCCCTATATCCTTTCCCCCTTTCACTCTGTTTCATTCTCTCCGCCGCTTATGTACAATTCAAACCAAAATAAAAGCACAACATTTTCAGGCACTTAACAAGTCTGCCAGCCGCAAAAATTACTTGCTATTCTCCATAGAGAATGCTTACCTTTTTTTTCTTCAAAAGCTTTTTTCGCACACAGTTGTCATGGGAACGGAAGCTCTTTTGCTACACGATGCCTGATTTCTAAAAGTAAGGACAATGCACGAATCTGGTAGTCTGCATGAATTGACATTTCGGGTCTCTCTCTGTCTCTCTCTCTTTCTCTCTCAATTTCTCTTCAGTTTGTATAATTTCCCGTTTTCATGGTTTTCCACTAAAATATTAAACAAAACCTTAACATTTGCGTTGTATAATTAGCTTTTGGCTTGAACTATCCTAACACCTGTTACAAAAAGATGGAATTCTTAGACAGGTACAAATTGTAAATGGATTCCTAGGTATTGTGATACTAATTTTCATATTATGAATAATATAATAATTACAGTCAAATAAAGAGCATCAGAATAATTTTTATTACAGACCATAAGGCCAGTGGTAATATATACAGAATATGCATGAATTTGCTAAATATAGATAAATAGTTGAATGGGTATCATTATTCAGTCAATCAAAAGCAACAGCGGGGCATAAACAATCAATTGTATGCAATATCATTCCGATTCCTCTCGACGAATATAGTTCTTTTATGTATCATGGTTTATGTGGTGAAAACTAAATATATAATTTTGTACATTCCCGATACCTGTTACCGAAGATAATTTGCTCACATAACATTTTTTTTAATGCGATGAAACCTAAATATATAATTTTGTAATCCTGATACCTGTAATTTGACCATGATAAACAGCTTTAATTTATCATCGAAGATGACGAACGTTACATTCCAGTGGATTTTATTATATTTTTATCAATTTGGTATTTATAAACACCACAATGTGTAGGAAATAATCAACGAAGAACAATTCCTACGCCTGTTAACGAAGATTGCTTTACCTATCATGTTTAAGCGATGGAACCTAATTATGTTTTACTGTATTTCACGGATGCTATTTTGTCTAATTGCAATATAGAATACCAGTATTATCATTATTCCTGTGCAATTGGTAATTAATAATATCTAATCATCTGGTTCACTTCATTTCATAATGCTCTATAGAAATAATTAATTTCACAGCCTATCAAATTATCTTCCGTTTTATTTTTGTTTTTCGTGCTGAAAGCATTACGCAAGTAATTTTAAGTGCAGTGTTTAAAGTTCAATATTTCTTTGTTCATCATGTTCATTTGGCATCTCATACATTTCTAAAGATCCTCGTATAAATGATCAAGAAGTGTTTGAAAATAATTGTAAAAAATTAATTGCACAGAAGGGTGCACGGTGATATTTTAACAAAATGAAACAAACTTTCCTCAGGGAGGGACTGGTTCATTGGCATCTATTTTATGTTCTTTGTTAAGTTTCATTCATCAAATCTCTCAATGAAAATTATATAAAAAAGGCTGGTATTCTCGCAGGGTGACTTAAAATAGTAGGCCTACTAACTTTAGTCACCCGTCGAGAATACCGTCCAAATCGTCGCTCCCTTGCTGCAGGCATTGATTTAGTGCAGTCCCCATGGCTTTGATCTCCGCCAATTGTTTTTGACATTTAAATGCAAAATCTTCTTGCGTGGGTCTTTAGGATTGTATTAGGTGTCAAAAGAAAGATGAAACATAAACTTTAAAATGTTGCATATTGTTTGATTTCACTGACAAAAAAAAAATTAGAGACCAACGTATTAAGCGCTATAGGCCTAGAAGCAGAAGTTATTTTTATTATTATAATGCACAAATCATAATCACTATAGCATCCCTGATTTTTTTTTTTTTTTTTTTTAAAGTTCCTTCCATAATAAATGACTCGATATAGTCTTCTCCAAATATGTAGCCTGATTGATGTCAATATTAATGTTTCAATAGCATTGTCTTCACCCTTATTAATTGCATGGTATGCTTTAAATATAGACAGAGAATGAGAAAAGAGAACGAGGGAGAGAGAGAGAAAGAAAGAGAGAGGGGTGGGATACATACAAACATATTAACAGGAAGAGAGTCATAGAAAAGGGTTGTAGAGTAGAAAATAGCAAATAGATAGGAGAAATCTCTTTAAAAATCACGCTAAAAGATGTTTCATGGGCCTAAATGTGTTTTCACGTGGAAGATGAAAGAAGGGAATCAGAGCGTTAAAAGGGTAGATATGAATATTTCCGACGAATAATGAGAGACAAGAATATTTAAAAGGAAAAAATTGATAACCTAACAATGACACTAATAAATTTAGAGAAATATCTGAAATATACATGCAAGGAAAAAAATAAAAGAAAATGATAAAGCAAAGTGGGAAAATAAGGGTATCAACGGGGTAATGAGGATATTTTTATTACAAATAGAATTGAAGATGAAATTAGAGTTAAGTATTTGAAAAGCGAAAGAAACAGAGGAAATGATAAATAGAGAGCTACCGTCACGACGGTGGAGATATTTTACTTTGTTTGAAAAACAATACTTGCTTTTGGATGATTACCAGACATATGGATCTCATTCAGCAACATTATCGACAAAATAGTGAAATGAAGTGTTGCTTTCATATTCAGGAGCACGACCATTTAAATTAAATTACTTAATTTTATTCTCAAGTATAAGTTCATGTTCAGCAACATTATCCAAATCTATATAGAATAATTACAATAGTAATTTGCAGAATAAAGACATACTCATGTTGAAATGATGTCAAAATATAATGATTATAATCAAACATTAACTGATTTCTCGAAAATCATAAATATATAATGCTTACATCAGTGCTTTCATATGAGATGAATAAAATCCTTTCTTGGAGCTATTTTGCGTTTCTTCTAAACGGGTTTCCCAATGTGAAAATATGCATGACTATGAAAGAGCCGACACGGAGTCTCATTTTAATAAAACCTCATCCTTCTCTGTTTTATATGCCCATATTAGACTCAGATATTACTCTGCCGTTATTATACCTCTCAACGAAGAATGTAAATAGCACTTATTACCTGTCAAAAGTGTTTCAATACCCAATAATAACTGTCGCTTCGGGTTGTGCTAAGAATAAAACACCCTAGAATGAAATCTCATAAAAGGGACCCGTCATATATAAAATGGCCACCGAAATAACAGGGTATAAAGCTTTGTCACATGCTCCCACAACTTGGAGAATACAGCGTCAACATTAATTCTATTCAATATAATCGTATCAGAAAATTATGTGTGCTATATTATTAAGGTCAGTCATGATTAATAAACAAAGTTAACGTCATTAAATCAACACCATGATATTATTGCAAATATCCTAGTTCATGCCTGGAAAAACAATATATTATTACAATTTTATTATGTTAAAATAATGGTTCATAGAATTCGGTTTCTTTTATTATATAGTAAATTGATCTGAACAATATTCGAGCAATTGAGGCAAAAACCATGATTGTAAACGTGGTTCGGTCACGTACAAAAATGTGTTAAAGCAGGGATACCAAAATGAAGGTCAAGTATTAATTTAATTTCCCTTCCTTTCATTCCATTTTGAACTGTTGAATTAGACAAAAGCACTTTATTTCTACGAGTTGCCAAGGTTACTCTGTGATATCTAAATATAAAATCCATCTAAGCATGTTAAAAGCTACAGAAGTTATAATGAATCTGATAATGGAATAAATTTATTGATGCCTATCAGATAATTGGACGGAAGGTTGTTTCAAAGATAATGTCAATCATTTTGATGTATAACTCTGGTGCCGCAATTAACTTTGGTTTGTTCGTACATACGTAACTTTTATTAGTACATCAATACTTGGTGAATGACATTTACATAATTTATCTAAACTTCAAAAAAGATTTTGGTCTAAGGCTGTCAAAGTGTCAAAATGCTAAGTATAATAATTAAATGGTTGCCGAGCATTCTATATTGGAAAGGTATATACTTTGCTACTATGGTATTTTTATATTGTATACTGCATCCTATTTCAAAGCCACTCCAATCGTATAGCTAAAAGAGAAAGAACACAGTGTCCAAAAATATGAACCACAAGTGAGACACAGTATGATATCATAGTCACACTGATAATTTGAATATTGTGAATTACATCTTCACACTGTGAGAGAGTAAATTCACGGTGGGAAATCCGACACCAATATGCATGCATTGTGATGACTGCACTGTAAAAAAAAAAATATTTGTATTTTTACAGCAAATCCGCTGTCAGCAGAGTCGCCATAAAAAAATGTAATTTAAAAAACAGTTTTGTTGTACATTTCTCGTCTAAGAATTTATGAAAGAGAAGGGGGGAAAATCACTAGAGTTCTATAGCGTACATATTTGGTTAAAACGGAACAAATGTGTTACTCCTGATGTATATTTTGTATTTCTCATGTAATTATTTGCAGGAGAAATTTACAACAAAACTGTTTTTTAAATTACATTCTTTTTGGCGACTCTGCTGACAGCAGATTTGCTGTAAAAATACAAATATTTTTTACAGTGTGTGGAAAAACGCACAAGAGTGCAAAATCATTTCCACACTGTTAAATCCGAGCATTTTTGCATAGTCCATGATGTGAACACACTGTGAGACACACTGTGAGAAATACTGTGGGATACACTGTGGGACACTGTGTTGTTCCACAGCACGAGCCTCGATGGTATTATCGAAGGCAACAAGATGAATTAGTAAGATGTTTCTTATATGGCCTATAGGTTTAAGGAGAGCATCAGGAAAGTAAAGCGAAAATGGAAATCAGATGAAATGTATGCTGCGGAGATGAAAATAGCTGGTAGCAATGATTGGACGGCGTCTCAGATTCTTCATCCATCTGCTTTTTCATCACCCCTTCTCTCTTGCACCCACTCTCTCGCTCTCTTTAGTTCACTCTTTGATTGCTGTTGTTCTCTCTCTCTCTCTCTCTCTCTCTCTCTCTCTCTCTCTCTCTCTCTCTCTTTCTATCATCTTCAGTCTTGCTTCTGTTTCAGTCATAGCCACACTCACCAAACAAGAATCCTACGAAAAAGAATTCAAAGTATAATGGAGGTATCTCACTTCGCGGAGACGGGTTTGAGACGGACTTGGGACTACTTTGAGACTGTTTAAACTTGTCGCGGAGACTTCTCCTGCGTCCCCGCTACGTTTCAATGAGTTTCGGGAATCTCAAAACCATCTCAAAGTAGTCCCAAATCCGTTTCCAAGACGGAAAAAAAAAATTGTTCCGTCGCGGAGACGTCTCCGTCGCCGAAACGGATTTGGGACTACTTTGAGACAGTTTTGAGATTGAAACTCACGAAACGTCGCAGGAACTCCGAAGACGTATCGGAGACGTCTCCACGAGATAGCGAAGGAGTATGTCTATGTCTTCAATCCTTTCCTTTTTGTGTGTCCGTCTTTTTCTTTCTCTTTCTATCCGTGTTTGTATTTAGTTCAGTCTATCTGTCTCACTCTCTTGTCCTTCACTCGTTTCATGTCGTAAATCCTATATCTATTCCTGATTCTTTAACCACATACATGACATACATAATACAAGGGGGAGATAATTATGATAATGAAAAACCTAAATGAGGGGAGAAATTTAAAGAGTCGGGAGTATGAGTCGGAAGAATGAGGAACTTACATAATCAAAGAAGGATGGATAGTGGATGAGATGGGATATAATACGTGTGGTTAAAAGTAAGGAGATATGTGATGCATCACATCAAAATGAGAGACAAGTCGCCAGAAAAGAGTCAAAGATATTGGCAAATTAATCCCCTTTTTATTACTTTCTTTCACTTTATCTTTTATTTGCTCAAGTTTTTCGTAGAGCACACATAAAACATTGAAGATTCAGAAAATAAAAAAAATGCCTTCCCCAAAATTAGACATTTATTATTAGTCTACCGATTTCCTTAACCCTTTGCTGAATTTGCTCTGCGACTTGTCTCTCATTTTTAAGTGATATTTCACATATTATACATGTAGAGGGACGGAAGAGAGTCAGACTGGGGAAAAGATAAGGGAAAGAAGTAAGATAAAAGAATATTTTTTTAAAAAAATAGAGGGAAGACAGGTAGGGAGGAGAAATGGAATGGTAGAATAGGAAGGATGTCTGGTAGAAGGCATGGAAGAGGGAGAATGGTAAACGATGGAAAGAGGAGAAAGAGAAAACAATATGAGATGGGGAAGTATAACATGAGAGAAGACATGCAGGGAAAGAAAGGACATATAGGAAGCTTATAAGATTGTAAAGGAAAGGTGGAAGATGGTAAGAGATGATAAATAAAGGGGAGACAGGGTAGAGAGAAAGAAAGGGGGAATGCATAATCGAGAAGGGGGCGATAGGATGAAAGGGGTATTAAATTATTGGTGCCGCAGGTGGAGAAATGTGAATGGAGTAAGTGAAACGAACATGATCGATACGTTGAAAAAGGGTTGGAGACGGGGGTCCCACACCTAGGAATGATCAGGGAAACAATAAGCACGCCATATTGGCATATACACCATGTATGGATAATGGAGAATCCCTCAAGCAGTCTTCAAAGCATATGCTTTTAAAGAGCACAAATAAATTAGCAATATGTTTAGAATGTGGAAAAGGCTCAGAGGTATGAGAACAATGAAAGAAAATAAGAGAGGAATCGAGAGTGAGGGGAACGGGATAGAGAGAGGCTGGAAATATAATTATGGGTTCAGGAAAAAAACAGAGTTTCTGCATAAAATTCAGCTTAGAATCATCAGCATCTTAGTCAATAACCTAAAGAGAAAAGTGAATTAATTATAGAGCGCACAACGGAAGACTGTCTGGTGCGTACGGAGCCCCCCTCCCCCCTGGAAAAAAAATATATATGAAAGATTCATATTATCAAAAAGTAATCATGGTCAGTGGAGCCCCATCCTTCCCAACGTTTTTCCAGAATAATTTTGTTTAAATTCACTGTAATAGAATGTCATTCCACTATCCAAATTAATAGTGTTTACATAATAAAAGCGCTCGAAATAAATTTCGTTGAGCTTATTTTTCCTTCCAGAGGCGATAACACCAATATATCCTGCTTAACATTCCCCCTTTTTGCATAATTTTCATTCACTCTTCGTGGGCTCAAGATCTAAAAACAAATTAGTGATTAAAATAGGAATGGTAAGCCACAAGACAACGTTTTAAGTCAGTTTTCTTGACTAATAATTATGCACCACTACCCTCGAAGAACTGTGGCTACGGGCCTGATTATACAAGCATCATCTAAGACGACAAGTTATCTGCCTTATTACAGCAAATAATGAACTAATTATTTTAGCTCGACGCCGAACCGTTTCCAGCTCACCCTTCTTTTTATCGTCCAATCTTGGAGTCATGCTAAAATGGCCTCTTGAATTATTTTAATCATGGCCGACGTACACGTCTCAGACAAGCCAAGTTGTCCCTTGCAGCACTGTACAACACACTCTCAACAAGTAGTAAATGTCATGATCTTAGTGACTGTTCGCTACAACAAATTTGTCTGTTAAATTTTCTCTGTTTGTCTCTTTCTGTCGCGCTTTATGTGTTTCTGAATACCCTTTTATATTTACATCCACATGACATCCAGCCTTTATCTGTGATTACATAGGATTTCCTTTTTCATTTGACAAAGAGTTGTACATGAAAAAAGGCAAAGAAGGTAGCTTTTGAGTCTTTTAAGGTTGCAAGGGAAGATGGAATTCATTGTGTTTACACTCTATCAATTCTAACAATTTGATATCATTACGTTTGTTGAGAGCCAGAAGGGCGTTATTGCATCTTAAAGATGTTCTGTTGAGAACCAGAAGGGCGCTATTGCTGTACAAAGTCAATGGTATTATCGCCCCTCTGGTTCTCAAAGGAACATCTCTGATCTGTAATAGCGCCCTTCTGGTTCTCAGCCGACGATTATCAAATGCATAATTTTTTTCCCCAAATAATTTTGATATTATAATAATGATTATATATTATTCATCACTTTTGTAGCCCTAAAAAGAATAAATTGTTTTTTTTTCCTAAAATAATAACCTTTAAGAGAAAAAAATCTATAAACAAAAATCTTTGTATATGGTAGACCCCATATTAATGCGCATATGTAACCTTCATCTCACAATTTTCCACGGAGGTGTATAGACAAAGAAAATTACGAGACTATAACTATCAACACTATTAGTACAATATACAAATTGTTGCCAAGGAATGCGGACAGACTTTCATAATAAATACATTGTTATTCAACATCACACAATATAAGCGAGTGGAACATTAGCTTATGCATTATGTTGAGTAATCAAAAATATTTGCCTTACTATAACCATGACGCCTTCAGCCCCCAACGCCATTTTAAAATTCAGAGAAATCATGCACCGCAATGGAAGTTAAATATAAACGCAATTGCCCGGACGGGGACGGGTTATTTTTTCTTTCATTTCGTTCATCACCAGGCAAGCAGTCGGTGGTTATTTTTTGTAAGCATCCATCCAATGAACATCTATCAAATAATGTAATATTTTTCCGCTTTCACAGCCAACAAAATGAAAATGTTATCGGCCGTCACTGCTTCATCACTGAATACACAGCCCCAGGGAAAACTCATTTCTCAGTTGGTGTAAAGATGGAGAAATATAAAGTTTGGCTTGTTGAGAGCCGAAAGGGCATTGATTCCATGTCAAAAAGATACACGTGTGTCCTTTTAGCTTTCATGTGATGATTTCATAAGAGATACAAGAGGTTTATTGTGGTGGTTGTTGTTGTTGGGTGGGAGAGGAGGGATATTAAAAATAGTTTGAGGAGAGTCAGAAAGATTTAACCCATTAATGTCAAACAGTGTAAAACGCCTTCATGACTCCACAAGAGAAGCCATTTGCAGAAATCCAAAAGTGCAAGAAATTGAATCGTATGCACTAACTGAATATGAAAGGATGTTCCAAGATGACATTATCATGATGATAAGAAATGTATCGAAATCTTTTGGCATTCTGGTAGTGAATGGATATAGTGAATTCTTGCGCAACCTCATATCCATACTCTTCAAATGTGAGCACTGCTCACCAAAGCATTACAAAAAAAAAAAAAAAAAAAAAAAAAAAAAAAAAAAAAAAAAAAAAAAAAAAAAAAAAAAACGGATTTTGTGGGGTCATGACAAAATTTAGTATTCCATACATATTATAAACCTTTCCCGCTATCTTTACATGCATATTTTTGAGAACCATTTCAAAAGTGTTTTTTTTTTTTAGGACGCACTGGTAATATTTTGGCATTTAAGTACTTTTACCTCCATGACTTAAAACGTATTTGTAACCAAATATCGTTGTATGGAAGGAAAACATAATATGCATTGTGATAATTCAGTCGGACAAGTGATATATTCTACTCAAATTCGTAATGGGATCAACTATTATTGTAAACTTTTTTTCCTGTATATTTGCCAGCAAAACTGCGGGTAAACTATATGCATAAATTCATGGTTCATGCCTATTGTGACTTGCAATATAGTCGACGATCAATCAATTTCTTTTCGAGTGTATTTCGTCGTCTCTCTTCCACTTTTGACAGGTCGTAATAATCCACTATATGTTGATATTGAGTTTCAGAGAAGAGTGGATGGATGAGGGGGGGGGGGGGTGGTGCAAGGAGAAAAGAACCAGAAACAAGAAACCGTAGCGTGGTTGCTAAGCAACTTAAGACGTAGACAACAAATCGGTGCAGGAAAATCAGTTAGAATCCAACGATTGATGGTGTTGAAAACATTGATTATTTCATGGATCTATAGACATGCGTATCACATTAGTATTTCTTCCACTTCTCTGTACATCTCTTTTTATTTCATGCCAATGTTGCACATAATCGTGTCGATTCTTACATATCAGTGCCTAATACAGCGATAATGTTATACAGACTCATCGAGTCGTAAACGAGACATAGAATTAGGATTAAATGAAAGCGTGCATTAGTATCAAGAATGAATGCATTTGGATTTTTTAAACTAATCCATACTAACGTTATGAATTTTGTTGGGAGTTACGGAGTTGATTAAAAGAAATCCTAAAAGAAAACGACTTCTATTAAACGTGAACATCTCTTTTTAGGTAACAAAAATTTAACTAAATGCATGCGAATTATATAATATATTACACACAAATGTTCCGCTTTTATGAAAGATTTAAATGAATCCATACAGCTTTTTTTCAGGAGAAAATAAACAATTTCAAAGGCTTGTATGGTTGCCAGAACTTAATACCGTGAACAGTTCAGAGCCATATAACAATGACTATTATCTTATAATTATGTTTATACTTTATTCGGTAGATGTTCAATTCATAATTTTGATTAAAAAGATTTATTAGAAGAGATATTAAAGTAAAGGGTAAGGCGATCCCGGGGAGGGGGTGACTTAACGAA
This sequence comes from Paracentrotus lividus, assembly GCA_940671915.1. Taxonomy (NCBI): domain Eukaryota; kingdom Metazoa; phylum Echinodermata; class Echinoidea; order Camarodonta; family Echinidae; genus Paracentrotus; species Paracentrotus lividus. Next base: position 58,798,423 of record CALNVZ010000174.1, read on the forward strand.
CGACTGGAACATTGTCTTGGGTTATATATCACGTTCTCAATCATTTAGCAGAAGAACTGATCACCAGTCGTTCGTAAATTTGTTCGTAACTGACGATCGACTGGGTGAAGCACCACCCGGATCGGCTTTGGTTCGTCTACGGTAGATATGAACAGTAGGGAGAGAGTGACCCCATTACCACTGGTCAGGGACCGCGAAACGTTTGAAAATGAAGGGGCTAAGATGAAAGTGAGGGGAGGGGGTTGAACTGGCTACAGTAGATGGTCATTTTTGCTTTTTTTTAAATTTTTTTTAACGCTTTCTGAAAAAAATGGGGCTGGACCCCCCCCCCCCATGGCTCCACGGCCCCTGCTGATGGGTGTCTGACATTATTTTGTATCACTAATATGTGAATTGTATAAGTTTCTCATGTTTATGTCTGACTACGTGGTATAATAATAATCTTTTACTTTTGTCTATTTTTTTGATATTTTTTGGGGGTACTATCTAAGGTAGATGTGGACGTCCTACAGAAAAAAGTAGACTAATACAAATTAGACGACGGTAAATCAAATCATATGCATCGTACATGTTTATTTGGGGGGTGCCCATTATTCCAAATGTTCGTCGGTCCAAAAATGAAAAAAGGGGGTCGTTATTTCGAAAATTCGCTTGTCCGAAGATTCCTTTGTCCGAAATAAAATAGGAATTGTTATTTAGAATGTTCATTTGACCGAAGGTTCTTTGGTCCCAATACGAAATAGAGTTTGTTATTCCAATGGCTCGTTGGTGCGAAGGTTCGTTGGTTCGAAAATTCAATAGTGTTCGTAAGTCCGAAAATGATATAGGGTTCCTTGGTCTGAAAATGAATTATGGTTCATTAGTCTACTTTAATTTCGGACCAACGAACCAGCAACAACAAAAAAAAACTTCAGAATAACGAAGGCTTCATTTCAAATCTATTATTGTGATACAAAGTCATCTAAGCGGGGATTTGCTACTCAAAAATTGAAATTTGACATTCTTGACCAAAAACGGAAATAAAAGAAAAAGAAAAAAACAATCTATACTAGATGTTTTTGAGGGTGCTCAAACATTAAAAACAAGCCTGCAGTTCTTCTATTAAAATTGGTAACTCCATTTAATAAATATAGTTCCTAAGATCACTTTTTATAATTCCTAATCTCCATTTCCCCATCAATGTTGACGTTGCCATGTATAAAATAAATCTCGATTTGAAAAGATTTAACCGTCAAGATTCAAGAAACGACGTTCTTTTTGTTTCGTGTCAATCACGCAACGAGATTGTAGTCCCCGTGTTGGTATGCAAAGAGACTAATCACTTCTCCTATAATTGAAAAATTATTCTACCGTCAGCTGCTGATTAATCAAATGCAGGCCCTTTTACAGAGGCCTTTAATTCCTTCTCCCTTTTTTCTGGCTTACGAAACACAAAACACATAGGTCTGTTAGGACTGTCATTAATTTTGTTTTGCGTTGAGGGAGATTGCTTTGACGGGAGAGTTTCGCTTTGAATGTATGTTTACCCGCACTTAGCATGCACAATCTACCCCGCTCAAACTTTGGAGCTAGCAGTGGAAATGTGTGTGTACTAATTGCATCCGTCCTTTGCAAGCCTCTTCCCTCTTCCATCTTTCTTTATATCGCTCTCTCTCTCTCTCTCTCTCTCTCTCCCTCCCATCTATCTCCTTCTCCCTTAATATGTTTGCTTGCTTGTTTGTATTATATTTGCAAACTCTTTTTTTTCTTTTTTTTAGCCATCACTCCTATCGTCACCCTTACCCCTATAATGCCATCTTTTTCTCTCTCTCTTATCGCTCTTTCTCTTTATCTTTCTTTCTTTCTTCTCTCTCTCTTTCTTTCCGATTATCTTCCACTTTTTCTTCACTCCTTTTATCAGTCTCTCTCTCTCCTAAAATTGATAAACAAATTTGATCGCTACCAACATGACCAAGCAGCCTTCAATACTTGTCTTGAATAGATCACAAACATTCACACAGTCGCAATAGGTCCTTGGCATATTCCAATTACACTCAAGTATAACTGCAGAGATTTGGACCATATGACATTCAGTGGTAAATGTGAACACGATGGGATGGTGACCAACTCTCTCTCTCTCTCTCTCTCTCTCTCTCTCTCTCTCTCTCTCTCTCTCTATTTCTCTCTCTCTCTACATTTTTCTTTTTCGTTCCAACTCTGCACCATCACAAATATTAGAATAGAAGCATGAGCTAATTGCTTTTTAACAATAAGATAGAGCGAGGTCTTTTCTTAATGAATTATCTGATATCGAAGGTTAAATATGTCGTATAGATACAATTGAATGTTATTTATTTTAAATACTGAAAAAATAATTGGGGAAAAGTCGAGTTAATTACATTTATTGAAGGATTCTGAAATTTGCGATAAACACAGTAAAAAATCTTGATAGTTTCTCATTTTGCTTGTTAGCATTTCCACATTCATAACACTACATTAATGATTTAGAGACAAATGCATGAAACGGGTGAAAATTATTATTTCTTTGACAAAGAAGACACTTTGCTGAATTAGAATCTTACAATAGAAAATCATGGTTAATTTCAATAAGTATCTTTCTTAGTGAACGAGAGCAAGCTTGTAAACATGAACATTTCTGTAAAACCAAAAATAAATCATGTCTGGTACATGACATTGCAAAATAGTATGATATCAAAATAGATAGTCGTTTTCTGTCTGGCGCGTTTATTTATAGCTCATAACTTACTATTTCCAGAGCTAAATGAGTCACCAATTCATAGGTGAATTGACGGTTTCTTGTGAATGATTTGGCCTGAGTCACTGGACTCGAAGCGCCGCAATTGCAAAGCACATTTGGGTTGTTTTAGGTCCAAAAGGATTAGAGTAGCTGCTCATAGATATGGCATGACGCAGGCAGTATGGATTAGTTTTTACGACAAATCTGATGTGCGCGATGGACTATTTATGGAGTATAATAATGGGAACAGTGGTGGTGATGGTGGTGGTAGTTGTGGTAGTGGTTATGGGTGGTAGTAATGATGATGTTGTGAACGTTTGTGATGGTGATGATGGTGTGGTGGCAGTAGTAGTTGTCGGTTGCTCGGAGTTAAACAAACATTTTTGTTCATAACTCTTTATCCGGCCATATCCACATTATAATCATTATTAACCAAACCAGACATAGATCAAAATAAAGTAAAAATCTGCATGAACAAGAAATTTAAAAGTGAACTACTGGTCTATATAAACAAAGACGAAGAGAAACAAGTGCATATTGTAGATAAAATGGAAATAAACCATAGGTGGAAAGAATGATGGAGGGGGAAAAAGCATTCAGACAGCGATTGAGGAAGAGACAGAGGGCTGCAAATAGTGAGATAGAATAACACAACAAAACGTAAATAAAAGAACGGAAGAGTGAGAAGGGAGGATATTTTTTATCCAGTCACTTGTATTTAGAGTCTATCAAGAAAATATCCAGCGTTTAGCCTCTGCGTTTTCGTCTAACAAAGTGGATTTACTCATTTATTTGGGATCCGTCGTACACTCGTGCTCGCAGCCGAGATTTAACCTCATTCATAATTCAAAACGCGTATTCTCAATTTGTTTAGGAAGATGCCAATGAAATATTGGAAGACGCTTGCGCAATGTCATTTTATTGTCCTACTTATATCTTCAAATGGGTTTCTCCATGATGTTGTATGGGTTGCGTGATTGATGATATGCCCGATATCCTGTTCATGTGTGGATGCTGGGTGAAGATATAAGGTTGTGTCTCTGCATATTTTGTTCCAGAACACCTACACACACATTGATATATTAACACGCATAATATTGGTCAATTCCTTTTAATAGTCAGCAATGTGTTCTCTTTAAATTCAGTTCATTTATGCAACGACAAATCAAAACCTTTTTTTCATATATATACAGTGATTCAAAAATTAGTATGACACGAAACGAATTAAAGATATCCTTTTGGTCACAATTCCATTATACGCCATTTCATTTAATGATTGTTTAAAGGATTTATATTCCATTCCACACTACAGGTATAATAAAATTGCGAATAATAAACCCCTCTACTCGACACAACTGGATTTTTTTTAAACAGTAATACTCGATATATTTACAAACACACTGTGTACAGAAGTGAATCATTTCACATTAATTAAGCATTTTCCCAAAATAGAATGTTATATAACGTTTCCATGGGACTACGCGTCTTACCTTTTTTTTTCAATTCGAATTCCCAATTAAGAGTTGATCTTACTCAATAACTAACACACTGACTGCGTTTGACGTACATACACTGTGCAATGAAGCGATGAAAATAGCAATGAATATATCCACACTTTCCTACGTATATAGTTTTTACTATATTTCTTGTATGTGTATGGTATATTCTTAACGCTTAACTGGTAATGCGCAGAACATCTTTCTTTTCATTTTGCCTCCAAATGGTTTCTCGTTCGAGCCGAACGCTTCCGAACTATATCGTAAAGAGAACCGGTGTAGTGACGGCTGTTGCACGCCCGATCGCTCACCGTACATTTCAGTGAAAGCCGCGTCGTAATAACAGAAAAAGTATGCTGCCGAATACCGCCAGTTCCAATTGATATGGGGAAAAAAGGTTGCACATAGGTCATCCCAGAATTCATTGGAATGATGGATTTTAAGGAGCACGACCTTTTTAAAATGAAATGCTTATCATATTAACAAGTAATAAAAAGTGCTTTTGTACTGCTAATTAGTATAATGTTAAATAAAAACTGAATTAAAAAAGACGTGATTCAGATAGCTATGTCAATGTTGTATGCGCTATAGGAACTACATGTGAATTGAAAAGTGTTGGAGAAAGAAATTTCTTATGTAACGTTAATAAATATGTTGAATAGACAACACGCAACAAATTTGGATACATAATAACATTATACGATCGGCATTTAATTGTGTGGTTTGTTCCTTTTATGCATTTTTGCCAAAATAGCTTACCGAAATTAAACATAAACGGGTGTCTGGGAGTAGAATAAGATTAAGATGAATGGTTCTTTCATGAATTTATTTTCATCGAATCCTAAACCAGGCCGGTGTAATTTGTTTTTCTTTTTTCTCTAAAGAAAAAAAAACTTATTTTTTCTAAATCGAATTCAATAGATGGAGACTATTGACATGAAGTGTTAACCCTTTAAGTGCCACTTGTTTGAGTATGCATAGAATTCATAAAAACGGTGTTTCAGTGCAGGACATACAAAAAGCTATCTAATAATGGAATAGCTTTTGATGTCATTTGTTCGTTTTTTTTTTTGTTTTTTTTTTTCATTAAAGGCAAAGGAATAAAGACTTTAGTTCCGTGCATGATTTAGGATTAAAAAGCTATTACTTTTAATATTACAGTGGCGCCTTAGATTCCGGGGTTAGATATACATGTAAATCCCTTTATCAATCGCACTCCAATTTGATATGGACATGGATTTTTTTTTTAATGATTATTCGTATCCATTTTGACAATATTTTCATTTTTTCCGAATTGGTAAGGTAAGTATATTGGACAGGATGTAGGTCATAAGAAGCAGCAAACTTCAAATATAAAATTGATAGTCATGAACCTATGATTATATGGCATTTCATAAAATGTATGAAATTCCATATATGCTCACAATGATATACGGATGATGGTTTTGGTGAATATTTGTACCTTTTCTTTTTCTTTCTTTGTTGCCAGCTCTAAAATACAAACACGTATTCGCATAGTTATGGGCATATAAATAACATTCTATAATTCATATTAATTCCCCTTTTCCTTTGATGCATGTCTGGGAATATTGCAAATTCGTTTTCGTGATTATCAGATGTATCGTTCAGAAGCTGCATTTTGCTCTTATTATTTTTTAAAGACAGTATTCGTACCGATCAAGATTTTATTTTGTATATTATCAAAAAAGACATCCAAGAATAGATCGAAAAGTAATCAGCATAATCTGATGGAGGCTGTCTCCAGAACAAAAGATCTTTTTTTTTAATTAATGACATTGTTCGCTAAATGCATTTTCTAAATGGATGCGAGGGCAGAGAAACTAAAGTGTGTTCATTAATTTTCAGAACAAAGATAAATAGTTCATTATGATTAAATTCTCTACAACATAATATATATATATATATATATATATATATATTATAGTATACCATTTAATGTAACAAATACTGTACAATATCAAAATTATATTGAATTGATTTTTGAATTGAATTGAATTGATTTTATTTTCCACATCATAATTCACATATACATTTTATGAACATAGTATTACGAGTCATTCAAATTTCAT